>JAOXNH010000060.1:44051179-44064930 GCA_028566575.1 Bartramia longicauda
TCAGCTTTGCAACTAAAGCCTGTGTTTTTCTGAAGCTCTGTAAAATAGTCTGGAATAAAAACAAATACTTTAAAAATCAATATGGGTAGATGGTTCCACTTCCTCTCTCGCCTTAGGGAAAGAGCGAACCTAGTGAAGGAATAAGTTAAATTTTTAAGGAAGTTTGAGAAAAGGTTAGATTTTGAAACCCCGGAGGGCCTTCTCTAGGCTGATTTAGGGGAAAAAGCTGAGTTTCTGCTTTCTTGTTAGCGCTAGGAGTGAAATTTTTGCTGCTCAGCTGCCAGGGCAGCGTCTCCTCCAGCTGAGGTCTGTGCAAAATCCCTCCCAGCACGGCTGCCCGGTGTGGGCTGCAGATTCGGGTGGCCCATTTGCAATGCCCGGTGCCTTCAAACAGCTCCCGATGTCCTCCACGTGCTTCGGTGGCCGTGTTTTGCTAAAAAAACCCAGAGATGCTAAAATATGCTCAGCCCTCTCCCGAAAGAGTGCAGAAATAGCTAGATTGGGCGCAGCCCTGAGAGAGGTCGTTAGGAGCTGACCTCACTTTGTGACAGCCATTTATCTAAGGAGACAAGGAGATGGCCCGGAGCTCGACTCCGGGCAAACGGCACAGCAGAGCTCCTCTCGCCTTGGCTGCTCCTTCCCCCACACTTGGTGGTTGCCAAAAAAGTATCACTCGGCCCATATTTAACGCCCTAAACATCGTGTTGCTCATCAGCAACAATAAATGGGAAAATATGATTTAATCTCGACAAGGAACTCCCACAGAAGCCGTGTTTTCTGGCTCCCAAGGCATTCTAGCACAACGTTCACCTAAATCACTGTGTTTACGCATCAATCTGTTACGAGCACTGCTTAATATAAACAGCTCAGAAAGTTCAAAGGGAGGTTCCGATTCAAAGTCTCCCAGCTGTGAAGAGATTTCTCTCCCTGAATGAAGGTCCAGTTTAATTTGGGGTCTAAAAGCAGGAGATTTGTTCCAGGAGGAACTCGAGCAGGTGACTCAAAGCAGGGCTTTTTCCGTGCCTGTGTGTACCCCTTGCCTTCCCACCTAAAGGTGGCTGGTCTCTATCCAGCTCTACATGCAGACCTAGAAGGTTTTGGAGCAAAATTCCACAAAAGAGGAAAACCAGCTTCTTCAGATGCAGTTTCTTGGCAGTTTAGGGCTTTTCAGTTGAATTTGGGCCACAACAGAGGCTTTCTGCCGCACATTCCCACCCTGTGCCTGCTCTGAGCCACCCTGGGGAGTTGATCCAGCCAAAAAAAGAGTCATTGGTGGGTTCAGAAAGGTTATTTTTGGCAGGATCGGCTCCTTGAGCTGGTTGGCGTCCCGGCCCCTGGAGCACCAGCATCTGCAGGAGCCATGTCCCCAAGGAGAAAGGATGGCCCAGGACTTCTCATGTGAGCCCACGGCTGCGTTCACTTCCTCCCACTGCAGCTTTCCCGTGTGACCTCCAGGGTTTTCGGGAAGCCAGATTTAGCCTCATGAGGCTATCTCCATGCTGTGGCCATATAGGATCACCCCAGCTCTGACCTTGCCCCAGACTCCCCCTTGGAGAGCCCAGTCAGCCTTTGGGGGCTTTCCCCACCTCAACCCCTTCTTCTCCACTTTTGCTATCCCAAGTCTTGCCCCATCAAGCTGATGATGCCCACGTTGCGAGGCTTTAGCAGCAACCACGCGTGTATTCTAACCTCCCAAGCTTACATGTAGCTTGCACTGAGCTTGCACCTTGCCCACAGCTCCCAGCAGAGCAGCAGGGACTGCTTCCCAGGGTCAGATGGCTCCCAGAGAAAGGAGCAACCACAGGGGTTGGCATCCAGTGTGCCCTGGTCCTAGCAGTTGATTGAAAGTGGGATGTTGTCCCTGTAAGGAGGAAAATCTAGTGATGGGGCTGGGATACCACATCCTTACCCTCTTACATACAACGTGCCTTCTTACTCACAGGGGACACAACATACCTGGTCCATCCTGTTTTCAGCCAGTACCGTGCCCAAAAAGCTTTTGGCAACCTTTTTTGGAAGGTATGTCCCAAGATACATACCCAAGCTGAGTTTGATGCTGTCATAGCCTTCTCCCTCCGCTTTTCTGCCTCTTTTCACCCAGTGCTGGCCACAACTCACTCTCTGCTTTAAGCTCTGCTGTGTATTTGCTTTGAGACAGGGGTTTCATGAAGGAGCTCTCTTTCATAACACGGGTAGCATCCCGTGGTTGGGTCCCAGCGAGATCTAACTCTTCTCCAGATGAAGGGCTCCACCAAGGCTTATCTGTGGCTTTGTGCACAGACCAGTCTCTGCCTGCTTTGCTCCCAATTTAACCAGGCACACCAGCAGATGTCTATCAACTGAGCTAAGTCTCCCTCTGCTACAACCTCACCTTCATCTCTCCAAGTAATGGACACAGCAGCTGGGATTTGTCCTACCTGCCCTGCAGACCATGCAAATTACCCTGGGCTTCCTCTGGGAGCCACCAGGGAGAATTCACATCCCTGGGACAACCAAGCCCACATGAGATGCTTGTAGGAAGGTCCCTGACCCCACCAACCTCCCAGAAGAGCCCGGGCCAGATCTTCCCCGCAGTGCAACCAGCACAGCTGAGCACCCACAGGTTCTTACCTTCCCCTCTGCTGCTCTGCTTCTCAGCACAGCAGTATTTATAGCAGCCCTAGGCTACTATATTAAAAAAAAAAGGCTGATTTTATCCCCGCTAAACCTGAAGGAGATGCACGGTCAGTTTGTCAGACCCCACAAGCCGTGTTTGTCTCCTGGCTCAGCAGCGCGTCTCACAGAAAGAGGAAATGGTTTGGAGGCTGCTGCGCTTTTTTGCCTTTTTTTTTTTTTCAGATGAACCTAGTGTAAACTAAATGCTGACATGAAGGAGCAAGAGGGAAGAAGTTTTGCACCCAGAGAAAGTTTTAGCAGCGGGCGAGCAGTTCCCACGAACGCTCTCCTGCAGGAGGGGATCAGCTCTGCTGCAGGGGACAGGGCTTTGTACATGAAATAACTTCTGCGGTGGTGCCTTCAGGTGCCCAAGCAGCTTCAGAGCCAGTCTGCAATTAGTGCCGGAACAACAAGCACTGGGATTTTTATCTTTGCAAAAGCACCAGGTAATTCCTGCAAGCAGGCGGCTGAGAAGAGATTTTAGGTTAAGCCCTGTGCCTTCAGACCATAATTAAGAAAATAATTTCTTCTTAACCAGAGGTTTTGCTCACAGCTCCCACAGAACTGGTATTGCACACCTGACATCAGGGTTTGACCTGAGGGCTAAGAGAAGAACTGAGTCTTCTGGGTCTGGACACACAGTACAAACCCACACGGGTCCTCCCAAATTCCCCATGAGAAATAAGTAGTCCTGTTCACTTTCCAAAGCTTGCTTTAGTAAAGAAGGATGTCACTGGGAAACAGCACCCTGAGGTAGTCACTGAGCAGTCCTTGTGGGCTGTTCTCATTACCTGGGTGATGGAGCAGAGAACACAACACCCAGCTCCACCAGCTGCTGGGACACAAACACACAACAGTGTCATTTATCAGTGAACACAGGCACTTCTCTCCCCGTACAGCAGCCTAATGGGATTTTCTAAGCAGAAAACCCCCAAGGAAGGGAGCAGAGCAAAGGAAAGGGATACCCATGTGCCCGGTGATGGTGAGGAACCAAAGGCAGAGCGGGAGCAGCTGATGCCCCCCGACACTTGCAGCATCCCTACCAGTCATCACCTAAGCTAACCAGAAGGATTTCTGGAGAAATAGTTATCTCCCTGCAGCTTTGGGATCAGGTAATTTATGCTCAATATCAAGCCTTAAAGGAAATCTGCTAGCAGCCATTAACTCTGGTACAGCTCTCCCCAGGCTCAGACAGCTAGAGCTTAAGAACAGCCCACTCAAAGCACTTCCAAGGGATGCAGTGCTCATTTAAAACCAAACTCAGGGAATACGCTGGCCTAACAACTCCAGCAGCAGCTATAAGAAAAAAGGAACAACCAAATAGCTCAATCCTTTCCCCTCCCTTCAGCAAACACGTACCCAAGCACACAGGTTACACAGCCCTCAAGGTACATGACCTGCTCCAACCACTGAAGCACCAGCAAAGAAAAAAAATAATGCTGCAGCAAAAGCACCTCCTTTCTCCCAGCAGCCTGCTCCCAATTAGCATCATTAGCCATATCAGGGTGCACCCTGCTGAATTGAAAGGGGCTGTGGTCAAAGCAGCAGGTTGGGGAGGTATCTATATAAAGATGAGGCTTATTTGCTATGTAAGAAATGGAAATAAGGGTAAAAAAAAAACCCAACAAACCTTGTTTTGGGGGTTGAACTAACTCTGCTGTAGGTAATAGGAGTGATTCTCTTTATTGATTATGCCTTCTGTAGGTCATGTTAATGCAAAAATATGAAATATAGCTGGAAAAGACCACTAGGAGAGCTTGAGCAATGTGATTGCTGTGAGGGTTTTGCAGTTTATACTCTAGGAAGAAAGTAAGAGCAGAAAATTAGTCCTGGCTGGGGAAGGACTAGCTAGAAAGATGTCTAAGCCCAGGTCCCTGCAGGACCCTGATGGCTGGGCTGTCTCTGACCACATTCTCTGTGATGGAAACCTACAGCAGCCACAGGTTTAGAAATTACCTCCAGACTTATTGTTTGCCATGACCTGAGCTGAGGAGCAAGCTCAGGGTAAAACAAAAAGGGCTTTGGGGATGTGAGCGTGTTTCTCCCAGGTGGCAGAGGGTTTGAGGATGGGGTAGTGCCTTGGTCAGGGTATGGAGAGAGGTGGGTGTTGGCCTCTTGTTCCAAGTGAGTAATGACAGGACCAGAGGAAATGGTCTGAAGTTGAGGCAGGGAAGGTTTAGATTAGATATTGGGAAGAATTACTGTACTGAGAGAGTGGTCAGGCACTGGAACAGCCTGCCCGGGGAGGTGGTGGAGTCGCCATCCCTGGAGGTATTTAGGAAAGGTGTAGATGTGGCACTTCAGGGCATGCTCTAGTGGCCAAGATTGTAGGGAGGTTTTTGTGTGTGTGTGTGTGTATGGTTGAACTCGGTGATCTCAGATGTCCTTTCCAACCATGATTCTGTGCCAGAAAGGTTTTCTCTACTGTGCCAGAGCTGCAGGGTCTCCTTGAGCGCCAGGCTCAGCTAATCCAGCTGCTCAGCAGCAGCAGTGACTTGCACTAAAAGAAAAAACCTTAAGAAGCTGTTTTGTATCTCCCATACAGAGTCAAGCCACCCTGGCTGTGAAGCAGGAGCGCTCTGAGCACGCAAGGACTGTGCCGCGGGCTTCGGCATGGCTAATGGAGAGAAAAAGCAACAGCTTCAGCTGCCAAAAGATCTGCGCTTGCAGGAGCGAGGCTGTATTTTTAGGGAGTTTGCAGGGCGGAGAGGGAGCACAGCGCACACAGCCACTGGGTGGCAATCGCCATCCGGCTGCAGCAGAGAGCCCGCACCCCTGGGACCCGCTGAGCATCCCTTCCCTTCACCCCACATGCAAATGCAGGAACATCTGGTAGCAAGGACTTATAAAGATAGCCCTCAGCTAAGCAAATACAGGAACAGGGTCTCAACCAAGCTGTCATGTAGTTAAAGCTCTTTTTTTCTTTTTTTTCAATTATTATTCTTTTTTTTCAATGCTCATTTGCCTGTTGTTGTGCGCCCTGCTGCATCTTGCACAGCTTTATCGCCTCTCCGCAGGCGCTGTGCAGCGTGTGGCCCGGCACGGTGGCAGTGTCCCCATCCTGCTGGGGCAAAGTGGCCCTTTTTTAAGGGATATTGTCCTTTGAAGGCTCTGAATTATTCTTGAAAGTTTCTACTTTACTCTCCCTGGTTGCTTTGAGCAGGGCCAGGTTTCCCTCGCAGAGGATCTGGGCTGTGCCTGGGACTTGGGCTTGCCAGCATCCCGGGGACACCCAGGCAATACTTGGGGGGGGTTCTCTGAAATGCAGCCAAGGCATTTATGCAATTCCCTCTTGCTCTCTGCAGGCTGGTTTGGGGTTAGGACCGAAGGGCTGGAGAGGAAACCTGTGGTCTGGGAGACTACAGCCTGCTTAGGGTGGGAGCTGGGGGCAGATTCAATGTGCTTCTGCCGCAGGCTTCCTCTGCAGCCTTGGGTAAATAGCTCTGGGTCCCCTGTTCTCCGTTTGCCATCTGTGCAATGGGGACATCAGCATGACTCTGCCCTGGGGAGGTGTTATGAGGACAACCTGAATTACCCAGAGTGCTTAAGCTCTACTTGCAGCAAGTTTTTTTTTCCACATATACTGCAGAACCGCATAGTTTAGACCCAAAGACCTGATGATTCAAGTCTACATACTAAAACGCAGCAAAGAGCAAACCACCTTTGGTTGGGTTGGCTCTACCCAGGTCGCTGCTGTATTTTTCAGAGCTGCTTTACCACCAGAATTACCCAGAACCACACTGATAACAAACCTTCAAACACCACCTTCATCCCTGACTTGCAAAAGGTGCTTTACCTGGACCTTTCAGCCCAGGCTGTTTCTGAAGATGTTGGGCTGATGGCCATGGAGGAGACCAAAGTCCCCGGAGCAGGCACTCTGCCCTGAAACGAGCACAGCCACCTCTTCCCCCTCTCCCCAAACCACTGCCCACCGGGAAGGAGGCGATGGGGTAGCATCACTCCGGTGCCAATGAGTAAGATGCTGTGGTTCCCCTCTGGTTTTGTGGGGCCAAGCACCATGGCTTGCGATGCTGCGATAGGTCCCAGGGCTCGCCGCTGCGGTCGCTGCTGAAGAAATAGCTGCAGTGGTAACGGGGAGAGGAATTGTAGCGGGTGGTGGAGCAAGGAGAACCAGGGCACGGCTACCGCGGGAGAGCAAAAGGTACTCGGGATCGGGGCAAGAGCAGAGGAAGGGGCCTGATGGAGAGGGAGAGGTTGGGTGATGGTGCAGGACCGTCTCCATCACCGGTCCTTAACTGAAACAAGTTTCCCAGGGGAGAGGGGGGAGACTGGGAGGGAAGGGTGGAGGCAAGGTGGAATGGGGAGGAAACTTGAAGAAAGCGATGAACAGAGCAGGCTGCGGAGTCTGTGCAGCCACCTGCAAGGCACGTCTCCCCTGGTCTTGGGTGAACTCACCAAAGGAGAAGATGATCAACCTGATGCTGCCAGGAGCAGCCTATGAGGGGGGGACCAACACCCCATTTCAGTTTAAGGAAGGAACCAAAGGCTGTCAGAGCCACTTCTTCTGGGAGGTGATTAATGCAAACATCCTCCAGCACGGCAGCCAGGCTGGTGTCTCATTCTGTGGGAGGTTGGGTTCATCCTCTGAGGAGACGTTCCCCATTGCAGATGGCCCCGTTGCCACCCTGAGCACACAAGGCAAGGCAGAAGATTGCCATCGGCTCGTTGATGGGAGGCCATTTCCGACTCCAAGAACAGCATTAACCGTAAAAACCGTAAAACCATCCTGTTCTCATTGGATGAAGGCAAGGAGTGAAGAACTTGCATGGGAGTGGCCTTCCCAGAAGGGGTGAAGCTGATACCTCAGTTCTCCATGCTCCTGTGCACAAGTACCCTAATTCAGACATCAGATTTCTCAGGCTAATCATTAAACAGGAAAATGCCTTTACAGCTTACAAGAACTTTGCTTGCCACCAACATCTGCTCCCAGTGCAAGGCTGCCAAAGTTTCCAGGAAACCCTCTCGGCCTTTTTAATTGTATTTATTAAATGCTGTAGTTCAGTGCTGGCGGCACATTTTAGGCAAGTTTCTCTTGAGATTAAGTCCTGGTTTTAACCATACAAATGGTCTAATGAGGGTTGGAGGAACTGTTCAGGCATGAAGGGTTGTTGTTCTGCTGGTTTCCAGACATGGATACACAGATATTCAACCACAAGAAGCTGGTGCTTGGGCTCTCCCAACTCAGAAGGCCACCAGGCTGACAAGAGGTGGTTGCAGTTCTGATTCCTGGCCAACCTGACCACCAGATCCTTCCAAATCACCTGCAGAAGACATTACCCTAGGTGGCATCATGGTCAGATGGTCAGATGCAGACATGCAGATGGTCATGGCTGCAGACATGTTTTATGGGCTGACAGGAGGTGTTTGCAGTTCTGGTTCCTGGCCAACCTGGCCACCAGATCCTTTCGGTTCACCTCCAGGAGATGTTACCCTAGGTGGCATCAGATGGTTGTGGCTATAGAGATGTTTTATGGGAACCAGGAGCTCTGTGCGGCTAAGCCGCTGTGCCCACGCGGAAGTGAGGGCTCTGCTGTAGTTTCACGCAGGTGGAACCAAGAACAACGGGAGGCACCGACACCGAAAGTCCTGCCTTGGTTTCAATGGTGAACCACATGGTTTTGTTGCATTGTTTTTGTTCTCGGCCCAAAAATTACTCCAACCTGGTTATTTCCCCCGAAACCATCGTGAATCGGCACTCAGCCAATCGGGGCAGGGCTCTTCGCACAATATTCCGTTATTCCCTTTTATGGTCATAATCTGGCCTCTCCGAGGGAAAAAAAAAAAAGGTGAGAACAAACCGCACCGAGATGCAGTCGGTTGGTTCCATGTGGCAGGTTGTCCCATGACCTGCTCCCGTCACGACACCGCAGGGCCAGCAAAGGGGAAAAAGCTCATTGGGCAGAAGGTAATGACACTTGTGGGCTCAAAAAACAAGAATACCAGCAGGCATCTGAGACAACGAGCCATGGAGGGCATCAGTGGATGTGCTGTCAGAAACCCTGACCACCTGTGTGAATGATAACCAACAATCTGGGGCTCAGAAAACAGTGTTGGACACCATGACTGACACTGGCTGTGGTCCTGGGAAGACTTCCAAGGCTTGGCCTTGAGTTGTACCCATGTTGCTCTCGTTGTTCAACTGAGATGGGAGAAAAATGCTAACAGAGAGGTCCCAACCCAACTGAGGAAAAGTCTTCCTTCTCCCACCCATACTCATGGGAGCAGATAGACACCGATTTCTCTTCGTGGGTAGTAGATGACATTTACAGACCTCAGCCTCAAAGCTCTTGGGACTGCAACACCTCAATCCCACAGTGATTGATTCGTGATTGAACCTGGATCTGTGGTTCATATGCAAATTCACACTGCAGGTCCTGGCTGACATACAACAGAAGTCAAACCCCATCACAAGCTGCCAACACAAACCTTCCCAGAATTGAAGATGTTGGGACCTTCAGATGTTCTTTTCTGAGCCCCTTCTGGTTCCCAACCAAGTAATCACGCAGTAGTCTCTGCTCGTCTTACCCTGCCCTCAAGAGGAGGCAGGTAACTAACGAGCCATAAAAAGAACCGCTTTTCCACGCTGACCTTGAGCATCCTTCCTGGGGGACTTTAGGGAGCACTAGCTTTTGACCTCACCACAACACAGTTTGCAATTATTTGGTCTTTTCAAGTGGGAGAAGCAGTTATGAAGAATCAGAGACCCAAACCCTAGTCTCTGATCAATGCAACTCCACCGGATCCTGACGTGGGTGCGTACATCTCAATCCACCCACCGGTACTTACCGTGCAGCTGCATGCACTTGTCCTTTAAAAAATGCAGACTATTTCACAAACAGAATCTCTCATCATAATTTGTGACTCTTAATTCCACTCTCTGATGGAAAGAGAAACAAATTACTGGAAGAGGAAAAAAAAAAAAGGTTGCTTGAAGCAATCTTAGAGCAACATTTGGCTCCTGTCTCACCCGATCCTTAGTCTGAAGTAGCCCTGTAAAATAAATAAGCTCCCAGGGAACATGTTTGTTCCCATCACCCCAATGTATTTCCTCATACTGATCATATTTAAAACTTCTTTCCTGACATGAGCGCATTCAAGTATTTGGTTAGAAGGCAGATTCCGCTGCCAAGGGAGAAAAGAAGAGGTGGGGTCACTTAAAGAGGATTTAACGAAAGTCATGTTGGGCCCAGTTTGAGTCTTTGTCGCGTAAAACCCCTGGAGCTGAGTTAGGAAACTGGGTATTAATGAACAGGGGAACAGCCTCTGAGTTTCATCACCCCTCCTAAGGCAGCACAGTCGCCCCAAAGCTGCGGAGGAGATCTCGTTTCTCTCGTGCGTTGCTTCTGACAGCCCCACTCATGTAAAATTAGAACATGGGAAGTTTCAGGAACAAATTCTCAAATGTGCTTCAGTTGCAAGAAGAAGAAGAAATTAGTACCATGGGGAAAATTTCCTCCCAGGCTGAAACTCTTGTCTTGACAAATGAAGAGAAAAACGGCCTGCCGAGTCAGAGGTGTAGAGAGTGGGGAAGGACAGAGGAGACCAAGCATTTAGTCTCCAAAAACCTTGATCCAGACTTTCAAGCCTCTTTATACCAAAGAGTCCGGAGCAAATCGCTTGTGCAATTTCTATTTTCTAATTTCTGCGTATCCACTCATTAAAGAGATGCAGCGACAGGAGAGGTAGGAACAGAAGGAGCATTTCTGAGCATCTGAATTTCCCCGAGACTTGTCTGAAAAGCCTGCGTAATGTCGCTGTATAAATTCATGAGCCTCTTCCTCTGGGGAGCCATGCTTTAGTGCCAAAAGATATTGCAGAATTACAGCAATCAGAAAACAATAAAGAGCTTGGGAAAACGCTGATGAGAGAAACTGGAAAAATTAGGGTAGTTAGAAAGACAAATGAGAAGGAATAAAATACAGGTATTAAATAATTGGTGGGAGGCAGGAGGTAGATTAAGAGCTGTTTTCATGGCTTGTACTCCAAGCACAAGGAGCCATTAGATGAAAGGAACAGATGGGAAATTAAACCCCCCCCAAAGGGCAGCACTTGCGCTTGGTAGAGGTAATTAGACCGGGGAGCTCACTGTCACATGTCCCTTCAGCTGAAGCCACCATCTGAAGAGGTTCACGTGAACGACAAGAATACCATGTGCTATCCCATTAACAGTAATAAAAGCAGCACTGAAAGGGCTTTCAGAAACCGAGCCTTCCCCTGCCTCTCTTGCTTTTTTCCTTTAAACATCTGGAGGGAAGCAGCTGCTGGACCACAAGACCAAAGCAAGAAGTCTGATGAAGTCTTCACGTTAGGCGAGAGAGACCTCAACCACGCTAGGGAATGTCGGCACCCACACGAGTCTTCCCTCCGAGCCTTGACCCACCATATCCTGGGGGTTATTTAAAACAAACCAAATAAATCTCATCGTTCATCCCTAAGTATGACCTTAGCCCAACGGACTTCTGGTAATCCAGCATGGTGACAGCTCGTTAATGTTTAACTCCAGATTGGGGGTTTGCTGCTATCAGTGCTCTGGGGAGGCGATGTTCCCTCTGAGCCCCGATAAGAGATACTGCATCCTACTATAGGGGTTAAATAATCCGGGGTTAAATAATCCAGGGTTAAATAACAGGGGCATGCTATAGCTGATGGGGGTTTATGGCCTGACTTGCACACTCCTTGCCCCTCATGGATATACTTTTATAAAACAGAGCATATTCAAGAAGCAGAGCGACAGCACCCATTGCAGGGATGTTTTAACAAGAACAGAGGGAAGCGCAGGTGGTTTTTCACCGCTTTATGATGAGCTGTACCATACTTGTTGTTTTTTTTTCCCCCATAAATCTCCAGCTCCCAGAGTCCTGACGTTACATCAGAATTGTTCTTCCTTTTTTCGAAAAACAAGAACTGCAAAGACTCTCCAAATGGAGAGAGGCAAAAGGGTATTTTTACAAAATTTGTGCTTTTTAACCCAAGTTTCCTGGGTTCTCCTGGGGTCCGACTTGCAGCGTTTGGGCACTTTTGGATTTTTTTTGCAAAACGACTGACCCTGGCAAAAGCAAGATGACGTGGTAGCCAGAAAGATAAAATAACTGGGAGGATTAATCCTGCCTCTTTAATTCTGTCGAGCTTTTTAAACCGCTTGACCTCTGCAAGGCAAGAGCTCGAAAGTGAAAATAAAAGACAAGACAAAGGTCACTCATTCGATGCTGGGGGCGGGGGGCGCAGAATGTTCTCAGCTTTTACAAATACTCTCCCAGCAGTTTTATGAATGGCTTGTCAGACTTCTCGGCAACTCCCACATCCCCAAAAGGCCTCCAGCAGCTGGGAACAGTCCAGTTCTACTGCACAGGGATCCCAAACTGGGAAGGCCAGCTCTGGAGTGTCCCTGTCCCTGCACTGCAGGTTGAAAATGAGGTTTCCTTTCCATTTCATTGCAACCCCTCCAGGTGAACAACTATTTCTAAAGGAAAAAGTGGATGCCTGCAGTCTTTCACTTTCCTTTCCAGTCTTCGTACCTCTGCCAGTGCCACAGGGTGACATTTGAAGGAGAACAGCCCAAACACTGAGGACCTTCACTCTCAAAGCTGCATTGCAGATATCCTTCTCGAAATAGTATTTTTAGTCCAGAAGCAGGATTTCTGTCTGTTTCTTCCTCCTTTCCTACTAGTTAAAAAAAAAAACCAAGAAAATTCCTGGAATCTCAACTCCCAGTTCTTTTGGGTGACTCACTAGAAAAAAGTGTTGAAACACATAATCCACAACTGCCTTGCAAGTGGCTGTGGGCTACAGTTTTAAATCTCATTATATTTTGAGTTTTCCTCCTCGCTGGTCTCATCAGTTTGCCTTAATAGTAAAGATCAATTTTCTAGCAGCCAGAGGTACCTAGAATTTCAGATCAAATTTTCCCCTGTTATTCTCCTCTCTCCATTCAGAAAAACATTTTCCCCCAGGTTAGGAGAAAATGTCACACCACTGCATGGTTTCTATCACAGCCTTGCAGGTGTAGTGACCAAAGGACATGATTGAAGCAAGGTTTTCTACATGGGTTGATGTCTTTACTTAGCTCATAACCCATAAAAAAAACCCACAAGCATCATTATATGTGCCTGACAGTCACAGCATCTCCTGGAGGGGGCCACCAGGTCTGGCTTGGAGATAGGCTTTTGTGCTAGGTGTGCCTTTCTATCATCTGGCCCGGAGGGAGGCCACCCGACGAGCTTCACCTCCATTTTCAGTGGGTCTTTTTCTGCTGTTTGGAAGGTTTCAGACAGAGCTAGTGTTTCCTGAAGCCAAAATTAGGCTTTAAAATGTCGTTGTCTAAATGCCTTACTTCAGGGCACATGCAGAGAGCTACACCAGGGACATGTCCTCTCCCCAGCTGGCCCAGCCCAGCAAGTGGAAATGCCAATAAATCCAGGGAAAAAGAAGAACTTGATGGGAATAAGACT
The DNA here is from genome assembly GCA_028566575.1 of Bartramia longicauda. Taxonomy (NCBI): domain Eukaryota; kingdom Metazoa; phylum Chordata; class Aves; order Charadriiformes; family Scolopacidae; genus Bartramia; species Bartramia longicauda. The sequence continues at coordinate 44,064,304 of JAOXNH010000060.1, forward strand.
CCAAAAACTGTCACAAACCTTGGTTAGTGAGTGATCATCCTGCAAGATGCTGAAAATCTGATTTTGAATTAATTGGCCCTGCTCTTGTTTTGAGCTGCTGTCATGGTTTAACCCCAGCCAGCAACTAGGACCATGCAGCCACTCGCTCACTCCCCCCAGTTGCAATGGGGGAGAGAATCAGAAGAGTAAAAGTGAGGAAAAACTCATGGGTTGAGGTAAAGACAGTTTAATAAGTAAAGCAGAAACGGGCCACGGAAGCAAAGCAAAACAAGGAATTCAGGAATTCATTCACTGCTTGCCATCAGCAGGAAGGTGTTTGTTCAGCCATTCCCAGGAAAGCAGGGCTCCATCACACATCATGATTACTTGGAAAGACAAATGCCATAGCACCCAACGTCCCCCACTTCCTTCTTCTTCCTCCCAGCTTTATATACTGAGCATGACATCACATGGTACGGAATATCCCTTTGGTCAGTTGGGGACAGCTGTCCCAGCTGTGTCCCCTCCCAACTTCTTGTGCATCCCCTGGCCCCCCCCATCACTGGTGGGGCAGTGTGAGGAGCAGAAAGGGCCTTGACACAACCAAAAACCAAACATCACTGTTTCTCATCCCAAACCCAACACATA
>JAOXNH010000060.1:44065030-44110248 GCA_028566575.1 Bartramia longicauda
CAACACATAACACTACACCAGCTGCTAGCAAGAAAGTTAACTCCATCCCAGCTGAAACCATGACAGCTGCATGAGCATCCTTTGATAGAAGCGGAGTAGATGCTCCTTGCAATCCCCTTCCCTGATGCTGTTTAATGGGATTCGGAGTGGTTTTTTGCAGACTCGCTCACTCCTTTCACGGGAGCATCACCCGGCTGAAGACCCCCAAGCAGGACAGAGGCCAAGCAGAGCCGTTGGCTCTCTTGCCAAGGACCTTCACGCGTCGGTGGGGTTATGTTTCCTTTTCTGCCAGGGCAGGCAAGCGGCAGGGCGAGCCGATGCCAAGTGCACAGCAAGGGTATTGCACAACGCTGGGACAACGCCAGCTTCCAACCGTCGGGGCTGCGAGGCTGCAGTGGTGGCGGGAGGGGAGGACGTGCAAGTTGATGCCTTTTGCGGCCCCCGGGGTCTTTTTATACTTTTAGAGAAGTTGGGCTCATCCCAAGTTCCTCTCCCACAGATTGTTCCTGTTGTTGTTGCTGCTCTGATCCCGCAGATCATGTGGCTCGGTGTGACCTGGGCGCAGCGAAGTTGGGCGCCGGGAGCTCCGTGTGGCCCCCCCCCTCCCCTCCATGCTGGAGGACAGCAGGGACAGTGGGGACAGAGGTCCCTCTGGCTCCAGCAGCTGGATGCTTTTGCCTGTCTGCCATCCTTCTCACTCTCGGTCCATCCCTTTAGGGAACTCAGTCCCCCTTTAACTTCCTAAATATGAAGCACTCTCTGTTCCTCTACCAGCCACCTTGGCAGTGGTGCCAGGGAGCAACTCTGGCTCCAGGACCCCAAAAAGCTGTGCCCAGGCAGAGAACAGGGATCTCCTTTCTAATGGGCATCCCTTGAACACAGCTGGCACAAAGGACAGGGTCAAGTACAAAGATGAAGCTTTCTCATCCAGCAGCTGGGTCTCCTTTGACTTTTATCTGCTGTGCCATGGCTGAGTCCAAACTCCCTGTCATTTGCACACAATAAATCATCATTTACACGTGGGACTGGGTTTGCTCCAAGGCTTGACCAGGAAAAGTGAGCTGCAGCCCTGCTTTAATGCACACCTGGACACGGCCACTCAGCCAAAGCCCCAGGGATTGCAAGGTGGCCACTTAGCTGCTGTAGGGGACACCAAGATGGGGGCAGAAGGGACAGCCCCCACGTCCCCTCCTATCCAGAGCCAGGCTGGCATAGCAGAGCTTTAAAACCCAGTGCCAGGACAGTTAGAGGCGTCGCTGTAAAACAGATCATTAAGCAGTCAATTAGGCAGCTCATTGGGAAGGGTCTGCGGCAGCAATTCCCCACGGTGCTCTGTTGGGAGCTGCTGAGCTCAGATGCACACTCAGATGCTTTCTCCGAGGCTGCTGGCCCAGATGGGCAGTGATGGGTTCCCTCTCCCATTCCCCTCCCCTCTCCCGCTGGGTCACAGGAGCAAGAGGTGGATTTTAGTACAAAAATCTGTTTTTCTAAAGGAAAAAAAACCAAAACAAACAAAAATACCAAAGAGGGAAGCATCCACTTGGCAGTGCAATGAAAGCCCTCCGTAGGGAACAGATCCAGGTTTGTGTCCTGTGGACATAGGTGCAAACCAGCCCACTCCAGAGAAGGTTTTAAATTATTCATCCTCGTTCCTAGTTTCTGAATTAACTGTATTGATTCACAGCACAATGTGAACTCCCCGTGGAGGGAGCACTGGTGAGTCAAAAGAGCAAAACCAGTCTGCTCGATTATATAAGAAACAGGATGGTAAATAATAGTCAGACCCTGAAGGTGCCGTTACATCTTGCATTTACGGCTGGAGCACGTGGGGAAGGGGATCGACGTGTGTGGGGAGGAGGGAGAGAGCAGGGACGGAGCCAAAACAGCCCTGGACCATGTAAAAAAAACCCTATAGCAAGAGGTGAGGGGGCTTATTTTCTCCATCTCCCAGCCCCAAACTGAGCTGTAGAAGCTGGTGATGGGGATGTTCTTGCACAGTGCATGCTCCAGCCCTGCTCCTGTCACTGCACAAGTCAGCAGGCAGCATGACCCCCAGCCAGGATCATGCACTTATCTCACTGGCGAGGTTGTCAAAGCCATACAAATTTATGACAGCAAAAAAAGAAAAAAAACCCTCGGAAAAGTCATTAAATCAGAAGTTTCAAGGTTCAGAGCAAGGGGCAGGGAGACAGGTCCTGGGAGACTGGTCCCTGCTTCCAGAGGATTGCGCTGAGCCCTGGGGGCTCTCCATCCTCTGAGCGGGCAGAAAGCACGCTCCAAAAGCCAAGCAGAGCTGCATTCCAGGCTGGAGAGGGCTCTCCTTTGCCAGGCTTTGTCTCTGCTTTCTCCACCTTTCCCCCCAGTAACACATGGTGTGCCTGTCTATATTTTTTCAGGCCCTTCCAATGGCAAAACAACAGCAAGGATTTTGGGGAAGTGGTTTTTCATGGCCCTAAAACTTTCTCTGGAGAGAGGAGGACCCTGAGACAGGGTTCCTGGCTGCCATCCATGCACTGCTGGTGAGGCTGGATCCAGCCATGGGAGCTCCGCTTCCAGCAGGATGGATGAGGAGGGCTTCCATCTCCCCTGTTTTCCACCTTTTGAGGACCTGGGGTCCATGGGGAGTGCAGCTTCTCCACCCGTGTCCCTGCCTTCAAATTTCCTGGGATATACATCCCTGGCAGGGATGCGAGGTCTCACTCCTTACCACCCTGAACAGCATCCACCATCGATCTCCCACCTGCAAAGCAGGGCTGGTGCTGGGGAGCCGTCGGCGCCGTCTCCGTTAATTGGGGCTGATGCCCGATGATGGGCTCCTCCATCACTCAGGGCCATGGAAAATCCCACCTGCTCACATATATATATATATGTTAGGGTTTTTTTTCCTCTAGCAACTTAGCACGTGATTTTCACAGTGACTCAGTACAGGCTCTGAGCAGCCCCACGAGCAGAGCCGAGCTTATGTCGGACTCTGTTTTTAGTCAATCAGCCCTAATTAACGCTGACAGTAATGGTTTACAATGGCTGGGGATTCTTCCTGTTCATACGTAAGAATATTTCCACTGTTCACTTTCCAGGCTGTGGTTTTCATTTCTAGTGAAATATTTTCCCCCATGATCCTCATGCACATTTTCCAGAATGATTTGAAACTCCTGATTTCAGGGATTGCATTTGCTCGCTTGAAAGTCGCCTTTTTTTTTTTGCGAGCCATGTTGTTATATTTACTACAAACAGCAAAGCATGTTTTTCAATGGAAACTACTAGGAATAAGCAACTGTAAATAAATCCATACACCGAACAAGCTGCTTTTATCTTTGCTTTTTTAGTAACGTTGGGATTAGGATATTTGAATTTTGATAAGACACGAGAAAAGTTCGTAGCTGTAAAACAATTCCCAAGCTCCGTATAGGATCCTTGGTACTAACATTCACACTTTCAACGAGACAGAGAGTTGTTTTGGGGGTGGAATTTAACAGAATCACAAAAAGAGATGTTTTCAGCCCCTCGGAGTGGAGAGGAAATATTGAATGTAAGTGGAGGGAGCAGTTTGGTTCAGTTGCACAGCACCAGGGTTGCACAGCACCAGGGAATAGGCGATTCACGGCAGGCATAAAGAAACGCACGGTGGATTGTCCATATGCCTTAATGGTTCACATAAATAGATGAAACTCCGCTGGATTTGTTATTGGTGAGCTTAATCTTGTCTCAAGGAGCGTGTGGTGCCTATGGAAGGTTTATGTATATTGCCTATTAGAGCCCAGATGATTTAACAAGCTTATCATAACCTACAGGGGGGGTGTATTATATAAACGACACTGTGCTATATTGCTGGATATATGGTCCCGCTGCACAGCAGTCCAGGTCCTACAGCAAGACCAACAGACAGACCACGATGGAGCAAAATGACCATCGTTGAGCGAGCAGCATGATGTTCTGTCTCCAATTTTCATGGGTTTGCCAGAGCCGTGGGCAGAGATGATATAACAGCATCCAGCTTCAGCCGCGGGCTGCTGAACCCAGCATCGGGGAGCTGCTCTGGCCAGACAGATGGACACCCTGAGAAGGAACCCACACTATCTATGGGATTTTCACCTTACTGCAGCCCTGCATCAGGGATGCTGAATAACCCCATGTCCTCAACCACTGTCTGCCCCCTCAACCAGCCCTTGCCTGTGTCCCGGCCAGGAAACCGGTCAGAAAATGAAAATTAAGTTGCCCTAACCAGCAAAAATACTGTGGTGGGGCTGATTATTTTAGGTGACAGCTCCAGCCAAGCAGAACCAGGACTGGGCTGTCCCCCGCCTTCGAGCGGCACCCGCTGTTCTCTCACCCATCTCTAGCGTGTTTCCTGCCTTTCACCCAGCCCCGGAGATTTCTGGGATGGTTTTTGCAATTAATCCCCAAGGTGGGTGAGATAATAAAGGGGCCAACACCGTGCCCAAATCCCACCATCAGCACCCAACGTTGTGCCCAAACCCCCACCAGCACCCAACATCGTGCTCCAACTCCCCATCAGCACCCCCCAGGAAGGATGCAGGGTGATCAGCACAAGACCCTGCGTGCAAGCGTAGCTAGAAAAAGGCTTCATTTTCTTACAAGCTCCGTTATTTCAAGGCAAAGCTTTGTTCTTTCCCCATCTGTGGCTTCTTGCATGCAAGAAACCGTGGTGAAGCCCTTTCTTGGGAAAGCCGCTGCTCTGGGGGGGATTTTGCAGGGCGGGCGGCCGGCAGAGAGCTCTCCCCGTGGAGGGGGAGAATGGGGAAACGCTCCTGAGATGCTGCACTGAAAGGTTGAGGTATTTTTTAAATTTTATTTTTTTTTTTTCAGTTTTGCAGTGCCTTGTGGCTTTATGGGAACTCGTGGGAGCCCTTCGGTGCAGAGCATTTTCATTAAGGAACAAGAATCCTGTTTTCTTACAGATCTTCCTCATCACCGAAACCCAAAGGGAAGAAATAAAATTATTACCCAGGAGACGGCGAAAGCAGGTCTTCCTAAATACGTGTTTCTTAGCCTGCTGCTCCTCACAAAGGCTGCAAACAGCGGGGACAACCCCCCTAGGTCCTTTGCAGAAAGGATGAGGTGAAGGTTATGGTGCTCCAGTCCCTGATCCTGGCCAGGTTCTGCTGCCCAGAGCAGCATCTTCAGCTCCATCTGAGCCAGAAAATGAGATTTTTGGGAAAAGGCCCACCATCTCTGTAAACCATCCCTGCAACACACTTCTTCACATTTCCTAATTGCCTTTTTGCAGAGGTTATTATTGAGTAATGCCTATTTTGTTGAAAAATTGCACCATAAACAGCCAACGGGGAAGGAAATAAATAATTGCTAATAAATGTCAAAGTAGATTAGCAAACCAGAAAGCCCAAGAAAGAACAACTTTTTTATTTTTTTTATTTTGGCTTGGAAAATAACTGCGGGGTTCTTGCAAAGATTGTATTTAATAAAAACTATTCCAGTACGTTGCAGGGGAGTTAATGCTTTGTCATTTCCTCAGACTGGGTTAAAATACTGTCTGACTCCTCCGTGGTCTGCAGCAAGCCTGGAAAATAGCATTTTTCTTCTGCAAAAGAAGGAAAAGAAGTAAAAAACTGATGTGGTTTTTTTTTCCAGAGCACATCAGGAGCTCAGAGTCCGGATGCAAAGGGCTCCAGGGTTGGGAAATTTGGGAAATTTGTGTGTTTATTAGATCTCCAGAGTCTGAAATTACATGAGATAATGTGCATCTCACTGACATTTAGCAAAAATTATGCTTCCAGGTCCTTCAAAGCAAGGCAAAGCTGGGGAAAATGGAATTTAAAACCTTACAAAACCATAGATAAATAAAGATTGTGATAAGAAAAAGAATCAGATAATAAAGATGAAAATGCTGTTACTTCTCACTGGTCAGTGTTTGGGAGTTTCCTGCGTCTCTGACACCCCACGGGGGCTGTGCAGCCCCAGCCCAGCCCTTTCTGGAAGGAGACACAATATGTGGTTTGGCCACCACAACCCCTCAGCTGCCCCTTTGATTTAAAGACTCATTAACATCAGTGCAAAGCTGCGCTTTCCAGGATGGCTGCTGAGAGCCGTAAAAGTGACTTATGGAGAAGCAGAAAGGGGGGAAAAGAGAGAAGAAACCCTACTCAATTCTGCTCATGGACCAGCCAGCACAACTCCCCTCTCCTTCCCAGGAGAGTGTTGCCCTTGCTGAGAAAAGCTGGTGCCTCTGGTTCCTGCAATGACCTCGGCTTTCAAAGTTCAGAAATCTGCTTTTTTTTAACAGTATGCAAAGAACTGGCCCAACATGAGCTACTTCAGCACAAATCCCAGGCAATTTCTTTTCCTTTTCATTTTCTCCTCTTTACTCAGCAGAAACCCATATTTCCTTGCTCCGTATTGAAGAAATAAAAACCTCAAGAGCATAGAGGATGCAGAAATTAATAGCTAACCCTTCGCTTATTCCTCGTGGCTCCCCTAACTACTGCCAGCTCAACTTGTGGTTGAGATTACAGCGATAAATCACAAGCTGCTCTTTGAAATAACAGCTCTGATTTCACCCAGAGCAAGGAAGGAGAAGGACCGGCGGGTTGTGCAAGGTGGGGGGAACGGAGCCACGATGGGCTCCCCCGCGCTCGGTGGTGGGTTGAGGGGACCCAGACAGGACCGCACACCTTCAGGCATGGTGCTCGTGGTTGATGGCTGGAAACATCAGAGAGAATTTGTCCCCTGTCCCAGAAGCCATGTCTATAAAAGGCTGGAAGGCCTGAGCATCCTCTCGGGGCAGGATGGGGCTCGGCAGATTTGCACGGATGCTACCAGGGGTGCGTGCAATTACAGGGGGATACTGGGATGGATGCAAGCCCGGACCCACTACATGAGGTGAAGGGGCCATACCCCCGTGGTTTTCATCCCCAAGAGAAAATTTGTGGTATGGCATGGGTTTAGCCCCTCTGGTCCCCAGGAAGGTGACCCCTTGCCTGGATTGTGAGCCCCAAAGAGCACACACGAGTGTGCACACAGAGATGATGATGTCCCGCTGACTCCACACACCAGGCTCCCATATTTCTCCTCCCTGAGCAGAAACGAGCCCTTCGGCGCGCTCAGCTCTTCCGTTAACCCGGACCAGGTTTCACCTTATGTTTCGGGATCTTCTGAAACTCGCACCGTGCCCCTATTTTTAGCCTGTCCTCTCAGCCCCAGCTGCTCTGGCTGTGAGACCCTCGCAGGACGCCTGCGGCCAGGCAGCATTTTCACATATTTTTAGCCGTGTCCATCTGTAACAGGCCAGGCTGGGCGAAGGCGCGTGTGGTTTGAGCATCTGCAAGCGAGACCAGCCGGGCAGGAGGAGCAGAAACGGCTCCAGGGCTTTTTGGCCGTGGCCAGCAGAGAATGTGGAAGTGGCTCCTCAATCCTGGGGTCGGGCAGGGTTAAATAAAGAAAAGAGCCGCTTATGGCCGGTGTGTCTTTTTGGGTGCAGCTGAGAGACTGAGCTGGCCTGTGGGATGTGGTTCTGCAGGAGGGGGAGCAAGGGAGCAGCCCCCCGTGCCCAAACCCATGTGTGCAAAGCCCTAATGAGGCAGAGGGTGAGGATAAGGAGAGGCTTCTCCTCTTTGGTATCACCCGCCTGTCTCATCCTGCACCTCCTGGCTGTGCCCCAGAAACCTCAGCATCGCTGTTGCGTTGCCCAAGCCCTGATGCAACCCAGGGTGCTGGTGTTCACCCCCCCCATATTTGCTGTCCTGAGGGCGCATCCATGGGAGATGCACAGCCCCACAGAGCTGATGGCCCCAGTGCTTCCCTTTTCTCGGAATAAAGCATGTTTCTCCAAAAACAACAGCAACAACAACAACAAAAAAACCAACCCCAAAAAAGCAATGCTGGAACTTTTACTTTTTTTGTGCCTATTTAGGTGAGTTTTGCTACTTTTTGGGTGGGATTTGGGAAGTTGCCACAGGTTCAGTAGCTTTCGACTTCGTGTTTTCACTTTTTAAAGTCTGCTGTGGTGACTAAAATCTGCCTGCCTGTATCACACTACCTTGCCCTGGAAATACCCACTGGTACACGGAAAATAAAAAAAAAACATCTCCAAAGGAGTCTCTGACTTCCCTGAAGGTCTCACCAGAGTCCCCAGGGGCCAGTGGGGTGGCTGTAAGGCAGCTCTCCCCCTGCCTCTCATGCTGGTGGGGACCTGAGCAACTTCTCCAGAGGTGGTGGCCAAGGCCAGACACCTCCAAGCATGGACCTGAGAGGTGGCCACCCAGTCTCGCTGGTGCTGCTTCCCCACCACCCAAGCCTCCATGGGGGCTTCAGCATGTACCCTGATGATCACCAGAGGTGATGTGGGTTGCAGCCCGGCATCACGTTCACCATCATTGACCCAGGGGGATGCCCATGAGGTCTTTGGTGGGGTCTTCACCCCAAGAGCAGTCATCACCCAGAGCTGCCCAGCCCAAGACCCAGTGTTTGCACCGTCTCTGATGGCCATTACCCCACGGACATCACCCCACACCCTATCAGGCGGCGTCTGAGCCTGCCGTGACCCCGCCGCGCACAGCAGAGCCAGGCTTTCGTACGGCCGCTCCATGTCGCGACGGTTGCTCTTCCCCTTGCCCTCCCCTGCACACTTCCTAGCCCCACGAGAGCCTGTGCTGCTCTTCAAAGCGCAAGGCTCAGGATTTATAAATAAAAGAAATAAATAAGGTCTTTTTCTGTTCAAAATTAGCCCCCGGCAGACAATGTGTACGCGCAGTGAAAGACTCGGTTTCCTGTCTGTTTGTCGAGGCTCCTAACAAGCTTCCTCTGTATAACAAACCCGGCCGGAGGGCGGAAAGGGTAAGGACCGAACTGAAACGTGTACAAGTGGGATTGCACAACATCCCTGGCCACCAGCAGTCTCTGGGGTTCATAATCCAGGGGGATCTGGGAGGCTGGGGTGGGGGGTGCAACATCCCTTCTGCACCCACCTACCCGGGGTGGTTTAAGATCCCCAGCGAACCATCGGCTGCAAGCATCGGCATGGGACTGCGCCGGGGAGGCGCACGCTCTGTCCCAAAATAGTTCTTCGGATTGACAAATGAGTCATTTGATTTCTTGACCAAAAATATCTTCCTTCTCGGTGCATGGGTCTTAAAGGAAGAGCTGGACGTCGTCTGCGCCGGGCGCCGTTCGGCGATGCTGCCCTGGGAGCTGCGGCCAGCTCCGGCGGATCCATAGCCTGGAGGATGTTTGGGAGTATAATCCCTGCCGGGAGTGTGGGAAGAGTGAAGCCAGCGCCAAGAATGATGACGCAGCGTTGTTCTTGCGGTATTTCTGGCCCAGCCAGAAGTGGGAAGTATCAGAAATCTCATGAGACGCAGCTTGGCCTTGTGAGATTTCCAGCTATTTTGCAAACCCCCCACCCACCCCAAGGCCTGGATTCGTCTCTGACCCGGTTTTCTCCCTCTTTTTATTGTTTATCCTTATAAAATGCCCTTTTTCCCTAAGGGGACGCCCGGCTCTGCCTCACCCCAGTGCAGTTACAAGGACAGGGCAGGAGCACAGGGGTTAATGTGCCATCCCACCCTGCAACCTCCTGCACCAGAAAAGGGTGAAAAAAGAAGGAACAAGGCGTCCAATGGCATAAGTAAGAGCAGTAAGAAGGAAATACATCTCTCATTCACTGGCATACTCAATAGGGCAGGAAAAACCCTCCTCCCCAGCCCTGCAAGTTGGCTGGTGCAGGATTTCTTGAATAAGTCTGGGGTGCAAGGAAAGCTCCTTCATTAACTGTTAACTCTATTAAGCACATAGATGGGTCCTGCTGTCCCCAAACTCGTCTCCCACACTCATGCCTGGCAGGTCAGGGCTGCAGAAGCACGAGACACAGCCACCTGCAGCATCCCAGGGTAAGGCCAAGGGAATCCATGCTCCCATCAAGCAGCATCACAGCTCCCCTCCATCAGAGCGCTTTAATTTCCTTCAGGCCCAAAGACCAATGTTTGGGCAAACTGCCTTTTTGAGTTTTGTCAGGGGTGGACAGAGATTGAAAATCACAGAACTGAAGAGAAATCAGAGGAGAAAGTTACCTTCAGTCATTATTCTGAATTTCAAACGGACAAAGATGCATGAAGCTTTTGATCACCCTTAGCCTGCGTCATTTGGGAGGGTATCTTCTGGAGCTGATACCCACTTTCCCTTTTTAATACCTCTTCCAGCCTCCTGTCTCAGCCGTGCAAACAGGTATGCTATGCACGTAGATGGATGGATCTGGCTGCAAACACTCGATTTCCTCTCCAACTATATTTTTGCCCCTTCTGAGCAATCCAGCCCTTGCAGGGGAGGAACAATAACAAAAAAGCAGCCCTAATCCTGGCAGTATTAAGCAACCAGCCTGCTCGGGGTGCAATGCAATTATTTAGCAGGCATCCAGCACCACGTGCAACGGCACAGAGCTACAACAGCCCCTCAAAACTGGGAACACATTAGAGCTCAGCTAAGGAGTTCTGCAGCACAGTGATGCATTGCAATCCCAATGTCCAGGCTGGTCGCTCTTCTGGGAGCTTCCCTAACTCCCCTGGGAGGATAGAGACCCCCAGGGAGACACTGCCATGGGTGCAGCCTGGCACTGCCGATGCCATGCACCAACCCAACTGAGGTGGGACAATTAATCCAGCAGGTACCTGGAGAGGTTTCCAAAGCCCCTGAGGGTCTCGAGGGTGCCCTTATGACTTGGAAATGGCCATCGGACATGTAAAGGCTGTTAAATTCTTAGAGGTTAAAGCTGGGGAGAGGGTGAGTTGCTTCCAGCGGTGCCCCAAAACCAGGCAACCTTCTGGGAGAAGGAAGATCTCCAGCTGACATGCAGAGCTGAGACAGGGGTCCCTTTGGGGTCCCGTGCATGGAGCCCCGGCGTGGGGGGGACAGCACGTGTGGGAGCCCGGTACACACCGGGGCCACGGGGCGCTGCCGGCTTCCTGCGCAGAGAGCTCACAGGTGCTTCCTGGCTGTCACACCGCCAGCGGCACCGGGAGCCCCTCGAAGCCCACGGCAGCTCAGCGGCCAGAAATACAGTGGGACAGGTAGGAGCTGCGAGCACCGGGGTCACCTGGGGAAAGGAGGAGGAGATGTCTCTGCCCAGCGAGCCCTGTCCACTTCCTACAGCAGGGGACGTGTGAGACGATGTCTGTGCATCTCCCTCAATGCCTCATCACTACTATGATTTGAGAAAAAATGCTCAGATCCTGCAAACCTCCTAGAAATAGCAAACATAACAATAGAGATGATGAAGAGGAGGCCGAAGCACGTGTTCAACCCCGTGGCTAGACACCAGAGAATCCACTCATGAGGAAAAGAGGCTTGACAGCTCACGGGGGGCTCTGTGCCCTCTGAGGTATCGCTGCCAGCCCTGAGAAAGACAAGGCAAACGGAGGGGTTTTGGGTCGAGCTGAGTGCTGACAGGAAAGCGGCTCACGCCCGACTTCTCTCTCGAGGAGATGTAAATGAGCCCCGAAGCCACCAGCCCGGCACCAACCCCGGCACCCTCAGTCACCAGGTCTCACCGAGTCACTTTTTCTGCCAGAATTTCTGGGAGGAAATTCTGATTTTTAAAGCAGGGGCACCCCCGGGCTCAGCATCCTGCAGCAGGAAACCAAAGAGCTGAAATCTCAATAAGAACAGCGTGATGTAGATTAATTAATTCCCGGCAGCGGCCAAAGTCCAAATTCAGACCCAAGGCTCGTTTTGTCATCAGAGGGGATGGATTTCATCCCAGGGATGTGGCTTAGCAGGAAAAGCCCTCTCTGCCTCTTCAGGGAGCTGCAGTCAAGCAAAATAAATATTTATTTGGTGAATTTTGCTTTTCTATGCACACAGGTTTTGTGCACTGGCGCTCATCTGTTTGATTTTTATCTATTTGCTTTTCAAAATTTGGTCTCAAGCCAGCATCCCTCTTTAAGTCAAGGTACAGAAGGAGGCTGTAAGAAAAGCACACAATAAATAGCTGCAAAAAGGGCAGGGGTTACAGGACAAGGAAGCATTTTCACAGCTCGTTTCAGTGAAACTCCAGGTTTTGCCAGCGCATGAGACTGAGAGCAGCTCTTGGCGTCAGGGGAAAGGGGCTGGGGATTTTTTTTTTGCAGCTTTGTGGATTTTCAAAGCTTAAGAGCTCCTCTTTCATAGGCAGCGGGGCTATTTCAGAGCCAGATGAAATAGCCGCACCTGCAGCCTCGGAAACTGAAGCTTGTGACGGAAAGATGCTGGTTTGGGGGAGAATTGGGTCTGTCCCAAATCCACCCCGAGAAAAACTGGTTGAACACACAGAGCAACAGGTCTGGCCAAAAGCATGTCTGACCCCACCAGCCTCCTCTTCTGGCCCCCAAAAACGTAATAAAATGGCTAAATTTGCAGAAAAGAAAGATATAGGAGAGATATGATTGACTGACAAATATTTCTCATCTCAAGAAAAAACATAGATGTGCTCAAGTCAGCTCAGATTGGGGTGTAGGGTAGAGCAATGGGTCCACGGGCCACCACGGGCACAATTCCCGGAAGCCAGGACTACCATGTCGTGCCCAGCTGATGGCTCGGGCTGGCAGTGTACCAATAAAAGAGAAAAGAAACCTTCCGATTCATTCCCATCCTCCTATTTTAAAATCTGCCTCTGCCCTGAGCATGAGATCACCTCTCTGGCAAGACCCCAGCATCCATCACTCATGGCCACGCAAATCGAGAGTGAATTATTAAGTTCACTGGGCTCATTTCCAGCCTTACCTCCTCCGATCGCCCTCTGGGGATGATAAGGGACGCCATATCTCAAGGACAGGGTCACGATGCATCAGCTCCTGCTGAATGACTCCTGGTTGCTTGGAGATGAATGAAATCGTGGTGGTGCCTGGCGATAACCGGCGGAGCGGCCCCGGATGATTCAGCCATGGGCAAATGAACCCTCAGGTGCAGGCAAGGTTTTCGTCAGTCCCGCACTTGGGGTTGATGCTGCTGTGCAAACACGCGCCCTAGGCTGCAGTCATCGTTTCTGGCATCGCTATTATTTCTCACTTTAGAAATAGGCCACTATGAACTCTACCAGTTTCATAAAAATTAGGGTGAAATCTTCAATTTTCCACTATCATGCTTAAGTGTTTCAACTACCCGAGAGCCAAAGTTAGGAGGTTGGACCAGAAAAGACACGGCAGCCCATGCGGCAACGAATACAGCAACCTCCTTTCCTCCAGCAGCTCTAACTGATGCTCTCACTGAACTACAAATACGAAATAACTTCTGAACAAGGCAAAAAACCCAACAAGGCAAGGTTTTGTTTTCACACTCCTGCTTTGACACGGAGGGCTGCAAACCTGCAGCGTCAGACCCCTCCGTTGAAAGGCAGTTTCAGGCTCATGGCAATAAGAGCTCCAAGCCAGAACGGGCTCTAGCAAACCAGCCCAGAGAGATGCCTGCCTGCCCGCTACTCAAAACCCTCCTGCAATGACAGCTCTTGGCTTTGTGGCTCATCCTCAGGGTGAGAAGAAGCTTCACCCAGAAAGGCTGATGGGGGTAAAATGGAGAAGATGGGTTTCTCCATTCACAACCGCCCTGGAGCACATCTTCCAGTGGTTTTTCTAAACAACCCAAACCATTGCCTTCCTTGAAAATCGGTTTCTCCTGAGCCACCACTACCATGTATTTCACCAGAGGACACAGCCCCCAGGCAGAAAGGCTGCACAGCCAGAGAAAGAGGTTCCCAGGGGGTAGCTGAGAGGGGTCCCGGAGAGCTCGCACTGATCCTGCCCCACTCCACGCCATGGCTCCGCTGGGGCTCGATGTTTCTCCTGGGGGAGTTGCATACCGTGACTTTGACTGCCCGGCACGGCAACCTGTAAAGCCCCTTGGTTTCTCACAACCCACAGCGAGGCTATAATTGTACCAGAATTTCCAGTCTCTTGCAAAGACCGAGAGTTTCCCACATCCACCCCGAGGGCAGAGCCATACAGGTTGGGCACAGCGGGTTTGTTTTCCCCACTGTGCTTGTCCTCCTGCCTCATCTCAGCCCCTCGAAAGGAGACTCAGCGCTGTCGCTTGCTGTGGCCAGGAAAGAGGAACCGAGGCAGCACCATGCACTGGAGATGCTCTCAGGCTCATCAGGAGGAACCCCTGAGATTCCCCCTTTTCCAGGAGCAACCAGTGTCATATCCTGCCTGATGGGGATAGCCCCCTCTCCCCTCTTCTCTCTGCAGAGTCTGCCTCTTGACTATCACTTCATAGGGGCTGGCCACCACAGCCATGAGAGGGTTAAGGGCATTAAAGATGTCCAAGGAGAAGAGCTGTGCTGGGGACTATGACCCATGATGTTGTAGGTCCTGTCCAGGCCATCCCTCAGTCACTGGTTTTTGGGTTCAGCCCAGGAAGATTCATCTGGCAGGTTTATTCCTTCCTCTCCCAGAGATCTATTGGCTGATGTTGGGAGTAGGACCTGGCTTAGGTGGACATTTGGCAGGCCTTGGTATGGCAGATGTTCAACCTTCTCTGTTGACTTCCTTCCACCAGCTCCTCCTTCACTGCATCAGTAACGAATCTTTCTGTCCATCCATCCTCATCCCTCACTTTCTCCAACATTTTCAATCTCCTGCTTGGTCAGGAATACCACAGCCCACCTTCCTCAGCTTCCCAACCACAAGGCTCCTTCCTCCAGGCTCTTCTTGGCCTTGCTGGTGACACCACAAGAAAACACTTCCCACTGCTTTTTCCTTCCTTGCCTTAGAGGCAATCAAGTGGTCCCTTCCCTTCTCCACCTAAAAGCACCCTGCCCCAGGAGACAGAGCTGTGAGGCTTTGACCATCTCTTCGAGGAGCGGTTCTCTTCCAGACCTCAGCAGCACCCTGGGGAAGGACAGGAGGTCACAGTGGTGGTGAGCATTTAGGAGCAAACAGAGAAAATCCCAGAGCAGGAACTTTGGTAAAACAGCAAAGCAAACCGGCAAATTCTGAATATTCAGGATTTTTATGAAAGAGGTGTCCAGACCCTCCTCCAAAATAAAACCAGACTATCTTTTCTGGTGCATGGGTGTAAAAACATTCCCCAGACAGATCCCTCTTGCTGTTTTCTAGCCGTACTCGCTGGGAAGACCAACCTGCAGATGCGCTGCCTTGTGCACCCTGCAGACGTGTCCATGAGCCAGATTTATCTCGGGGAGAAGTGGTTACTTCTGAAGAGAAATACAGAACAGAAAGATCCAGACAAGGGAATCACTTGTTTCGAACCACCGTGCTGCTTCCACATACCTTGATCCCCCAACCCACGCCTCCCCCGGGGACTGCAGCGCCCGACTGAGGGGGACCCCCTCTGCCTTCATTGTGCAAAAAAAAAATGGGGAAATGCTGATTTTGGTAGGAAACTTACTGGGAGCCTCAAGAAGTTTCGGGTCCCAAGGGTGGATTTGCATGGCATTTTCCAAAGCTGCAAGGCTAGGCATGGAATGGGGCTGTTGGGTGAGGGAGGAGATCAGGATTGAACAAGGAGAAAGGCAACCTTGGATTAACCAGTGGAGGTGACTTCTGCTGGTATGGAGAGACCAAGGTGACATTTGGTGGCCTCTGGACACCACCACTGCAGCGTGGCATGGATGGAGACCTAGCTCCGGTGCACCAAGGCATCGGATCTCAAGGAAATGTGTGTTTCCTTTATGGCCTCGGTGAGAAAACAGATTATTGCTCAATCACAACCCCAGTCTCTGATCTGGAGCTCAGTACCAAGCTAAGGGGTAGGTGTAATCCCCCATCACACCCAGATCCAAGCACCATGTTCAGACCAGCTGGAGGCTGTCCGGCGACTGCTGTTTGAGGGACATCAGTGACCTCACCCTCCAGATGTGCTCCACACACCTCTCCCTGCCCAAAAACAACGGCCCTGCACACATCTGCATGGCACAGCTGCCTCCCGCGGCACTCGGCTTGAAGGTGAGGCCACACGGGAGAAGTCCCATCCACACAACTTGCAATGGAGACTGTCGCTGCCATCTGCTCAGACTCAAGTTACAAGATATGGGCTACAGGGGGTTTTTAAAAGCAGCTGAGCTGATGGTTTGGCTCAGCAACACCCAGTCTTGCAGCAGATACGTGAAAGCAGTGCAGGATTCCCAGCAGCAGCTCCCGCACCAACGCACCTCCCTCCAGCACCTTTTTTCTTGGCTCATCGCAGTGGAGATGCAGGACATGAATGGGGGCAAAAGTACCTTTGAAGCCCATCAGAGGAAGCACCAGGAAGCATAGCACGCTTGAAATCAGTATTATTGAAATCCACAGCCTACTTGCTCCAAAGTTGAAAATTATGTTATTATTTGTGGTTCCCTGTAAAACATCCAGCACAAGTAAGGAAGATTTACATTAAAAAAATGAGAACTATAGTCTCAGCGAGAGCTGGAGCAACTCTTCTGAACATCCAGCTACTCTAACGTGTTGCAGGGAAAAATGGAAGGAAAAGGAATGTTTCTCCAGCTTGGACTATTCTTTTAATTGCCACGTTACAAAGATTTCTTTGTGCAACAGCCTGAAACACCCTTTTGCTTCTTCTCATTTTCATGAGGGCTCTAGGGCTCAGTCCAAGTTCTTCCATGTTACTCTTCTGAGGAGCAACAGAGACCTGGGTTACCTGGTTCCTGGGTGGGTTGTGACTCACACAAGAAGCTTTCTGACTGTATTTCATGGTTCCCGACACCCCAGTGCGTCCGGGTATTTGCGTTATTGCAAGCAAATCACACGCACCAAAAATAGGCTCAGAGCAGGACACAACATCTAGGTGCATGCAAACTCAGGGGAAAGGGAGGGGATTTCAGCCTGGACCTTGGTTTCACAGACTTAGTCTCATAATAAACCCAAACAAAACAAAACAAAGCAAGTGTCACTATGTTTCTACTCATCCCTGTGCATTTTTGCAGCTGTGGATTGGGTGGAGCCCACTTCGGTGACCTTGTCTCTGGTGTCACAGCAAAGATTCACAGGAGGAAGAAGTCATCTGTCAAAAACGGATTCAGAAAAATAAGTGGCTGTCGTACTTGCTGGAGTTCAGGATCTCCTCTCCTCTGCAGGAGACATTTCTGCAGCCAAGTCTCGCTTGAGGAAACTGGCAGCTTGGCTGCCTCCCCAGCCTCAGATCCTGCAACTTCAGCCTCCTCACCCTCAGGTCTTCCTGCCACCTCCTCTCCCTTCTTCTCATCCAGTCCTGACAGAGCTGAGGTGCCCAGAGCTGCTGAGATGCCTTCAGATAATCCCTCCCTGTCATTGCCTGCACAGGTCTGACTATAAGAAGGCATGAGGTTTGAGGCATGAACCAAGTCCCACCAGCCACGTAGGGTGACCGTCCAAAACAAGCATGAGTTGGAAGTGCCACATAACATCAGTTTGAGCACAGAGCAGTCTCACCTCCCACAACAGTGTACATCCTTTGAGCCCCTCCAAAGACAACTCTAGGTGGGTTGTCACGCCAGGCTTCCTTCACAAGGCATCACTGAGGTGTCCTTGGTGTTAAGACCAGCAAAGGGGGTACAAACCCCTTGGAGAGGGAGGTACAAGCCCCCATGCAGCTCTCCTGCCTTCCTGAGGGCAGAGAGGAGATATCCTGCTGGTGGTGACCATGAGAAGGAGCGTGCTTCCCATATTACAACATGCTCGCGGGAAGAGCCCAGAGATGCTCGTCATGGACAGGCTGCTGTGCTGAAATGGGGCATTGAGCAATCAAACCAGTTGGAAACCCTGGTGTCTAGAAATAAAAAGTGACTGTTTGTTTTCTAACGCCTATAGGGGCCGGTGGGGGCCCATGGCAAGCGGCAGCAGGTTGGAGGAAGCAGCTGTAGCTGGTTTATGTTGTATTCCTGAGCAGTTCAACTGTGAGCTGGGACCTGCGATTGACTTGTGGTTGGCTCTCTGCGCGGAGCACTCGGCCTCCAGAGCTGGATGGAGATGGCTGCAGAGCTTTCCCTGTTTCTCCAGGTTGAGGTAGGCTAAATCTTAGGAGCTTTAGCTGGACTGGAGGTCTGGATCCAAACCTTACCTTCCTTCTCGCCAGCCCAGCAAGCCTGTTCTCCATGTAGGAGATTCATCACCGAGTAACTCCTCACATTTTGTTTCAAGCACGTAGTAGGGATGGGTAGAAGCTGATTGTCATCACAGATGCTGAATTCTGCTCCTGATGCCACACGCAATGGTTCTTTTTTGCATTTGTTGGTGGGCACGTCATGGAAAACTGCTGAAGCACATTAAGGAACAAGACTTAGAACGCTTCAGGATAAAACCAGGCTCATTTTCTCCTAAGGAAAATGCTTCCCGGTGCCTTCCAGCCACGACTGCCTTCCAGCCACAACAAATCTCAGGAGCAAGCTTGGCTTTGAACCCAAATGACACCCCAAGTCAGTGAGCAAAACATCAGGCAGGGGCTGCAATGTTCATCAAGTCCTTTGCAGCTCCTAGAAATCAAAGTGTTTCAGTGTACACCATGGCGTAGATGTCTTCATGTTGGAAGACCTTAGAGAAGGGGTCAATAGAAAATTCCTCCGCGTTATCTGTACTGGCCAATATGAGGGTTGGGAAAACACACTGCCACTTCCCAAACACTTTTGAGGAGAACTGTGCAAGGAAAGGTCAGTCTCCCTCCATGGAAATCAAGCTCCTCTCTCCATCCCATGTGAAACTTTGACTCTGCCCTTCTGCTCCTGAAGGCAAGAGTTTAGCATGGGCATCTCCCAGAAAGTACTTTGCCATTTCCACAGGGATTGCAGCCCTTTCCAAAGGAGCAGCAGGACCCAGTACATGGGTTGGCCTTCCAGAGGAAGCAAGGAAGTATTTCTACATCAGGTGGGAGTTTGATGGCATTACTGCTCCAACTCAAATGTGTGCTCAAGGTGTAGGAAACCACATTTGGACAAGCAGCAAGAATTTTGGGAAGGACAGCCTTTGAGCTTCTCATTCATGGTACCCACAATCCTGCTACACTGGTGAGGATCATTCACTGGAGTGGATGCAGCCTGTGCCACGAATGTTATATGCAGTGGGTACCGCATCCCCAGGATTTGGGGACGGGCCCCTCAGCTGAAGACATGGGTCACTGTTCGGACTTACCAACACATAAACCATTGACTAAGAAGAGCCGACACCAGGCACCAAGGTTTCACTTCAGTGAGGCCATAGAGAAGAACCCAAGTGAACAGAAACCAACGAAAGTATTTGAGTCCCCAGTCACCCAAAACCACTAAGATTTGGTGCAGCTGCACTGAGCAGCTCACCGGAGCTGCCGAGGACCAGGCGAGGTACTGGGATGGGTATCCCAGAACGCAGGCACTGCCTTGGGATCAGGGCAGTCCAGGACACCACCAGCACCAGCTTCCCAGCAAGAGTGGTGGAGATGGCAGCACTCTGCCTGCCTGGCCAAGGGGTTTGGGGAAAAAAAATGAGGTGTGCAGAAATTGCCTCTGGATTTTACAACGGCATTGCGAGTCCAGGCCAGAGGATCCCTCAGTGCAATCTGGCACAGTTACCTCAAAACCTGCTCCCATCTGGTGGAGCATCTGGTCTTCACTCTGTGAGTGAGCAACAGCTTCGGAAGCTTCTCTGGTGTTGGATTTTGGAGGTGAGACAGAGCTGGGGAAGTCCAGCTAGGGACAGGCATTAGGCACAAACCCAACTGTGAGTCCTACCTGAGCCCTGAGGAAAAAGGTGACCCCTGCCCGCAGTCACGCATCCCACTGCCTTATCCTTCTTGCATCGCACCTCTGCCATAGGACCGTGTCCCACGGTTGCCTTCCTGGTCCCTCCACACCCATCAGTTGTCTTGAAAGCCAAGTAGCAGGACAAGAGCCGTGCTGCATGGTCCCAAACCAAACTCTGGCCTTTGAGGCACGATGGTAACGCTAAAAATAAACAGGGCAGCCGGGTCCAACAAAAGGTACCTCAGCTCCCCAACACTCTTCCGCGGTCTTGGGGTGGAAATTGAAAGAGCCCTGAATATGTAGCAGGTGGCTCCAGACAAGCACAAGATGGTGGTTTCTGAGGAAGGACTTGCACCAGGACATCTGGGGAAACCGCAAGTGGTGTTTATGGTGTCCCAGCTTGCAGCCCATCATGTTTCACAAGTAGGCATGTGCTGTTCCAGCACAGACCGCAGTGGGTGCCTTGCTCCCACCTCCCCTCCGCCAGCTCCCCCCGCCAAGCACCTCACCCACAAGGAGGTGAGTCTGCCTCAAGCTCTGAGAGAGCACCTCAAGCTCTGAGAGAGCACCGAGGGCTGGAACAGGATTAAATCCTGAGGGAGACACTGTGATGGTCCTCAGGAGGAGCAGGGAAAGGCTGGGGGTGAACGTTGATGGTGCCCATGCACTGTGCAATCCCTACCTCCATGACCAAGCATCCTGTAAGACCTTATAGGAGTTGGGGACTTCATTGCACTTAGCATCCTGGTGCATCCTCAAAAATCTTGGTCTGCAGCCATCTCTACTCACACAAGCACCAAAGCCATGTGCCATAATGCCTGCAAGGGATGTGCACAAGGGCACAGACAGGACTACAGCATCCCACCGACATGGTTGGGATGTGAAGGACAACTTATCCATAGAGTGGGGTGCTCATAGCATAAATAGATTGGGATGCAGGGCCTCCCTTAATCCTACTGTACAACTATAAAGCTTCAGCTGGGTCTCCCACCTCAGAGCACTTTTTGGGTGCCATAAGTTGGGTGTTGTCCACTGTACACATACTGCTCTTTGGGACAGAGGCTGTAACTGCTTATCCTGGAGGGATGTAGAGGGGTCAGCTTCAAGTCCCACAAGAGCTGAAGACTTAATTGTTTTAAGGAGGCTTCACTGGAAATGCTGAGTTGTTCACCCCAAAACATCTAGCAGTCCTGCCAACAGAACAACCTCCTGGTAGAAGTGAGCTGCAATCAACTCAACCCAGGCCAAGGTCCTCACACCTTAACTGTGATCACTGAAGGCCTCTCTCATCAATAAAAGAGGCAGATGAGCAAAAAGGGGCCAATCTGCCTTGGTATCCAAGCAGGGAGGGCAGGTTTGCATCCATCTCCTTAGCATATCCCAAGGATACCCAGCCTCCAGCTGCCTTGACCTCCAGGCATCCCCTTCAGAAGTGCCTACATCCCTGGTACCTTGACACCAGGGTCACTCCCTGAAGGCTGGTGCTTCCCTGTGTGCACCTTTTGGCAGGCCTGAGCAGGGAAAGAGCTAGAGTTCATGTTTGGCCTTCACAGTGGGCAAAGTGACAGATCAAACATGGTCCTCACAGCCTTCCAGAGCCTCTTGAGCTTTTGCCCCCAGACACAAGCTTGAGATGAAGACAGGTGAGGATGTAGACGCTCAGCCCCCCTGCTGCAACATTGAAATCATTATTTGACCAAGGCAGATGCTCCCTTTTTGCTCTTGGTTCTCCCCAAAACACCCTCCACCCCCACTAAACTGAGGCATGTGAGACAAGTGGATGGAGAAGACCACGGGGAAAGGCTCCACCAGGCAATGAAGGGGGAAGCATCTACAGTATAGCAGGACCATAAATAACTGCCTCCCACACTCCATAACCTTGGAGCATCCCAGCCCAGTGCTGTGGCAGATGAGCAGTGACCTATCTTCATGCTCCATGGAATAAAGGACCTACACATGATACCATTCTCCTCCCTCCATCATATTACAGCATTTTGGCTCATTTCCCTCCAGTCCCAGAGATGAAGCCAGGCAGTTAGGAAGCAGGAGAGAGGTGACAGCAGAGGCTTAACACAGACCCCACCACAGGGAAGACTGGGACAGGAGCAACTCAGAGATACCAGGCTCTCCCCACCAGATTTAAGACCACACTCATTGCAACCAAAAACCACATTGCAAGAGAGATACAAAATATAGCACTTTAATTGCAGTAAGATAAAAAAAAATTACAAAACAATTTAATAAACCTCAGGCACAAAAATAAATAGGCAGCTTAGTAGCATGCACACACGTGTGGTCCTGGTTTGGGTCAGCTGCGAGGCACAGGTCCCATGGCCAAGCAGCTCCCCACTGCTGGGTGTGCACACAAAGTGTGTTAATGAGGATTTACACATGGATGCTGCTGCCTGGTCACGCTTGGGAGAGACCAACACATGTGTTTGCAAGGGTGAAGCCAACCTATTCACACTACGCTGCGATCTTTAAAATTAAAGATATTACATATTTATATAAACTCCGTCTCTAGTTAGGAAAAATTAAGATTCCTAAGTTTTCGTATATTCAACATTTACACATACAATCTCTGCATTGGTTTCCAAGTTTCAAAATACTTTGGTAGATAGACATATAAAAAACTTATAGGAAAAAAAATAGAGAGGAATTTGAGAAGGTTCTCCTTGGAAGGTATATCCTATCTTCCCTCAGCAGGACTCTTTTGGGAAGAAAAAGAAAAAACTGATTTCTGGAAAGAATTTCCTACATTTAAATCATTTTAAGGCTTTACTAAGAGTGGCTTCCTACTAAATTGCTATTCTCAGCAAGGTTGGAGTTGCAGACCGCTGGGGCAGGTCACTAAAGCTGTTGATTTTTGGTTCTGCTTGATTGGCCATTAACAAAGGCTACAGAAAGTCCTGCCAGCCCTGACCTGCCCACACAGCTCAGATGCTCCCTCCTCCTCCCCCTGCCTTTAGCTGTAGCCAACAACAGCACATGGAGTGCCCTGCTTGGTACAGAAGTCATTTTTACCAGTAAAGTGTCTGCAGGAGAGACACTGAGCATCCAACCTGCTTTCTCATGTCTATTTTTACTGCTGTATTTATACAGACTCTGGACTGGAAACAGCAAAGAACAAAAAAAAAAAACCATAAACTTTCCAAACGGGAAATTTAGGCACTAAAGGAACCAAAGTGGGTCTAGACCAACCCAAACCATCACGCTAATGTCTGGGGAGAAGGAGGCTCAGACTGCAATCTGTTGGTTTTCTCTGAAGAGCGGCCGCTGGTGTGTCGCGCAGATGTCCTGGAAGATCCTGTACACCTGGTCGTGCTGTGTCTCATCAGGTACTGGGAGCATGGGGCTGCTACTGCAGGTCTTCCCAGCCTCCTCCACCACCTGCCTGACACACAGCTGCTCCACCTACACAAAAAGAAGAGTTATGAAGACACCAAACAAAGCAGAACCTCTTCAGGTTATCTCCCACTACTGCCATCCACCCCCACCAGCCCAGGCAGCAGGATGGGATGGGAGAGAAGTACCAGAGCAGTTGTGCCCAACAGACCTGGGTGGCCAGGTCCAGCCAGGCCAACAGATCCAATTTGACAAGCCACCCTGGCACAAGCATCTCTATGACAGAGGGGGCAGTCACAAGAGCTCCTCTCCCAGCAGAGCTATAGGGAGGTGAGGACAGGCTGCAGGATGTCTCAGCACATGCAGAGTGACCCTCTGGTGAAGACACCCAAGGCAAGAAGAGATGACCAGGTCAGAAAGTTGTGCAGGGAGGTACAGGACCAGCCTCTGCACTTCTAAAAATCCCCTCCAGGACCTCACAGACTTGGTTGTATCTCCGCTTGCTCAAGTGTGGATGTGACACCCTCCATGCCATGTCCCTGTTGCTGCAGTGTTGTGGGCCCAGGGTGGGTCTCACAGTGTGCAAGCTCCAGAAACACCCTATGTGTTGGGGGCCCAAAGCTTTATGCCCCTAGACTTGCTTCAGCTTCTCCAGGGAGACGTTTCTGGCCAGAGCCATGGGGATTGATACTCTCATCCCATTCTCTCCTTCACACTCCCAAGGGTTTCCCAGCCCTGCTGCTGACCACCATAGTTGTTCATCACAGCTGTTGGCTGCTTGGCTTGAGGCCATCCCTTAACACAACCATTCCCCTCTTTCCCACAGGACAGGGGAGAGGTCCCAGTGCCAAGAGGGAGGAACAGAGCAGGTTTCCTAGCAGTTTAGAAAAGCTTTTGCTATTTGAGAGCTTTGTTTGCAAACATGATCTACCCAGATAAAGGAGTCTCCGACAAAGAGCCCAGACGCCTCTCAGGAGGCTGTGGATAAGCCAATGCCACACCTGCCACCCAACCAGGAGTTGAAGCTAGAGCTCTACTTGGCAGAGGAAAAGGGCAAAATGGTCCAGACAAGAGGGGGAATTCAGCAGCAGAGCTCCAAAGTGCAGTCTTCCATACCTGGACAAGGATGAGCTTACACCGCAGTGGCACGGCATCCGGGAACTCCTCTCCAAAGCACAGCATGACTCTGCTGTCTGGGAAACGGCCCTGGTTGTTGTAATACTGCTGCAACTCTGCAAGGAGAGGGACACAGTTGGAGGCTGCCTGCCACAAGCTGCCAGCCTTTGCTACACAGCTTCAGGACCAAGCACCCTGCCATGGAAGAAAGCTGAGAGCTCAAGAAGAGCCAGCTTTTCTGTGCTAAGCCTCCAACCAGGAGGAATTTACCAGTGACATAAGACACCAGGTTACCCCTTCCTAGATCTGGTAGCATCAGCTACTCCTCCAGAGCACTTGGGTAACCCGTATGTGATGGGAAGGGCTGACTCCCAAGTGTCCCGACACTAAGGGCTCCATCCTTTCAACCCCCCCAAGTGGATAAAAAGGGAGAGAAATGCTCATACAAACCTCTGAAGAACAAGCTGGTGTCAAATATCTTCACCACCTCATCCCGGTCCAGTTTGTTGGGCCTGTCCTTATAGACCATGGTGTTCCCACTCCAGAAGACCCTACCCTGGCACAGCCTCTTGATGAAGATGCCCTGCCTGTTGCTGTGCAGCAGGACGCCCCTCTCCAGGTGCCCAAAGAGCTTCCTGGTGATCTGCTTCTGGCGGTCGTTCTGGATGGCGTCGGCCGAGGGGAAACGCACATGCTCCAGGGCATCTGGAGCATACAGCTTCTCACCATGGCCAGAGGGCTGGCTGAGCGAGATCCGGCAGCCTTCGGTGCATGAAGTGGTGATGTGGCCCACCAGCCTCCCACTGTAGAAGAAGGTGATCACCATCTGGGAGTAACCTGGGAGGAGACAGATTCATACAGCACCCATCAGGAAAAGACAAACCCTGCCTGCTCTTCACTGCAATGCCCAAGCTCCATGAGAGCAGCAAAATTTCTGAGATGGAGGAGACCTACTTGCTAGAGGACATCCCCATCACTCTGCCTGGGAGCAGCACTGATCAGCAAGAACTCTCAACACTGAACCCATTCCCTCCTTCCCACTTCCCTTGCTGCAGGCAGATCTCCCCATGCCAAAGGCATAGCTGATCCCAACACCCCAGGGTCAGCCCCATGTCCCTGCTCAGCATGGAAACTCTCTGGATACTCAGGAGGGCACAGGATCTCCCAAGACAAAAGAAAAGCCTCCCCCCAAGGCAGGGAGCAGAGTCAGAGCCACCTTCTGCCACCCCACACACAAGGCCAAGCCCAGAGGGACATTTGATAGCCACAGTCCACAACCAAGCAAGGGAGCTGCCTTACCTGAATGATGCTGCTCGTAGCCAGCGTATCCGTTCATCAGGGGCAACGCTGTGGGCAGAGAGAAAGCAGAGTAGTGCTCCATGCCCAGCTCCTAAATCCCAACCCTCCTCCTCTCCCCTCCACCAGCCCCCCCCAGTTTTCTCTCCCAGGCACATCAGGCTTCCCAGTTCCCACATAGGAGATGCCAGAAAATACTCCCAGGTGGATTTAACTTTGTGCAATACACACTTGTGGGTGCCTGCTGCAACCAGCATTCATAATTGGTACTTTAAGCATTCTTGAGAAGGAAGATAGCTGTTGTCAATCACTATAAACTAAATTTTTTCTGCCCTGGACAAAAAGCTGGGTCCTGTTAAACACTGCACAGGCTCTTGGCTACTCACCAGGGCTGGGCTGCTGCACCCACCAGTCGGGTATCAGAGTGTTTCTGCAGGTCTCCTGCGGGGGTGAGGGGCTTCTCTTGATGATCCCCAGGTATTCATCTACACAGGGGGGCTGTCAGAGACCAGACACCGAGATCAGAGTGGGTTTGATGCCTTGGGCAGCTGCTGCCCTGCACACAGACACTTGCAGTGCTCTGGGAGGGTCCAAATGGCAATGCCAACAGGATGCCAGTGAACTTCTTTTGGTCACAGAGCAAGTTTGGCACTCCCGAGGCCATACACTCAGGTAACACCCTCAAGCACTACTGAGCAGAAGCAGTCCAAGGTGACACAGCCAAGAAGTGGAACAGAGCTCTAGAACAGGCACCATCCCTTGGCAAAGGTCTCACCAGATGCAAATCAAAAGTAGGAGCCATTCATCAGCAACCACATCCCAGTGCAAAAAACACAGCGTTTCTCACCGGGCCAATTCCCAAAGCCTCACAGACCGAATTTTAGGAAGGCAACACTTTATTGGGCTACTACCCACCATCTGTCCACCTCCAGCCAAGGTGACCTGAAGCCATAGCAAGGGCTTACCTCTTTAATGAGGTCATCGATCGCAGAGGAACTGCAGTCCATCTCCGTGACATCATTCAGGCCGTTCCCATTGGCAATGCCCGCTTTGCCTGGAAAGAGAGGCCAGGATGCAGTGAGCACACCCACCCCACTGCCATGGTTCATCTCACCACTGGGTTCGAGAAACCCTTCACCCCATGAAAGTTATGAAACCGAGAACCACAGCCAAGTAACAGCACCTCGAGGGGCTCGCAGCCCCCTCCAGCTCCACCCAGAGCTGCTTTTCGGGACCAAAATCCAGTTCGCAACCTATTGTCCCATAACATAGTGACCAGCAACAAGGCAAATCAAAAATCTGGCTGGTAGGACAGAGAGCTAGAGCAGCAGGTTGGGTTTTTTTTCTTTTCTGAGCACCCCAGAGACTGGGGCTGCTGCTTCTCCTTTTTCCACCAGCCGCCCCGAGCGTGGCCGTGCTGCCGGTGGGAACCTGCAGTGTCATTTGCATAGCAGCAGCGTGCCCCCCCGTGAACACGGCTGGAGGAGACCGAGATGCTAAAGACATTTCCTGACAGTGAGGTTATTTTTCTTTTTTGCAAGTTTTTTTACTTTAAAATAAAAGGAAAAAAGCACACACACACCTAACCACAAATGGAGATATACTTAGTGCAATTGCATCACACCGGACATCGCAGCAGCAACTGCTCTCTGCGAGAGTACTGCTACTCTAATCACTGCTGGCAAGAGAGAAGGGATTTATTGCAGCTCTTCACCATCCACCTAGGGGAGGTGTTGGGAGGACAAAGGGATGGGGCTCAAATACCCCCCCTAAAAGGAGAAGGACTTGGATTTGACCCTACAACATCCTTATGGGATGGAAGCTTACACGATGCTGCAGTTATCCCTTATTTCCTAAGCAGCTGTTTGGAGGGAGAGAAAAATAAGTCTGTTCTTCCTCCTCCCCTCCCTGTCACCACAGTGACATGGGGGACATCTTCTGCAAAGCAGGACAAACAAAGCAACACAGCACAAGTGCAGCATCTGGCCAGGAAGCTCTGCTCAGATGTAGGTCAGTGGGACGAGCCTGTGGTTACACACAGGACCGACCTGCACTGGGGGTCAGTCCCTTATCGGGGCACTCACATTTCTGTTCCTCCTCCGGCACGATCCTGTAGACCTTGTAGGGCTCGGAGATGTCCAGCTGGGACCTGTCCGTCACCTCCTCAAAGTCAGGGCTCTTGTTCAAAGCACAGCGCAGCCGGGTCTTCCATGTGGCCGGCTCCGCTTTGTCACCTTCCTTAAACTTGCCCTTGAAGACAGCCCAGGCCTAAAACAAATCAACACAAGAAAAAAAAACCCACAAATCTTCCACATGAGCTCTGCAAAACCCCTCAACCCCTGGGGTGAAGGAGCTGGGGCTGCAGAGAGCGTTTTGCTCTCCCTGCCTCCCTGCCCCTCACATCCTCTCGAGCATCCCATCGTATTCACCGTTTCGCTCCTCGACTGCGGACACGTGCGGAGCCACCACACGTGGGGACAGGTGTCTGGGTGCAGAGCAGCACCACCTGCCCCAGCAAGGGCTGCAACACCCAGGTTTTTAAAAAAGCATGGGTAAAAGTCATGATATACGGCTTCATCTCTGCCCCCAACAGGTCGGGAACTGCCAGGGATGCGAGGAATCACTACTGAAGCAGTGATGTGCCTAATGACCCGGTAACACCTCAATTAAAATCAAAATAAATCTCCTTTTCCAACTCCTGGGAAAAGAAAAAATCAGAATACCTTCTGTGCTTTTTGGTGGGAGAATAGATTTTACCAGTGAACAGCAATTCCAGAACATTTTTTTTTTAAATATACATATTTGTA
This sequence comes from Bartramia longicauda, assembly GCA_028566575.1. Taxonomy (NCBI): domain Eukaryota; kingdom Metazoa; phylum Chordata; class Aves; order Charadriiformes; family Scolopacidae; genus Bartramia; species Bartramia longicauda. Next base: position 44,093,240 of record JAOXNH010000060.1, read on the forward strand.
TATAATTATACATTTTCAGATAGTGGAATTCAACACCATCCTCATAACTCAGTGCTCCCAAACCAGATACTAACCAGTTGTCACTCCCCCGAAAGTGAACTCACTCACCAGTACAGATATTTGGAAGCAGAGGGAAGGGAATTCCTGGGGAAGAGCCTGACCTTTTTGGTTTGGCAAGGAATTTTCCAGTTTTTCCCCAAAACTGGAAATTCCCCCACTTCAATGAAATCCAAAACTTCCTTCCCTCCTGCAAAGTCTTTTTTTTTCCTGGTAAATCCAGCCTTTTATCAGAAATAGCCTGATAAGAAGTTTAGAGCGGACAGAAGGAGCAAGATGTGCAACTTTTTCATGTCAGACCAGGATTCAAATATGCTGAAAATAAACCTAAAACCGGTACCAGCATTTGGAAAAGAGGACTAAATACTCCCAAAAAAGACCCTGGAAGACCAACTGTGGTGTGAAGCATCTCCTGCAGGGGTCAGAGATGCAAAACCCACAGACAGTGTGGAATTCTCACGCTATTGAGACTGTCAGCAAGGGAAAAACCAGCATCACTGAGCCCAGGAACCATTGAGAAAAAGGCATTAACCACCTGTCCCTACCTTGAAAATAGAAGCATCCACCTCCTGGTTGTAGTCCTGCTTCCCAGCGTGTTTCCACGGGATGCGGAACATGGTTTTCTCCTCATTTTCCCAAATGAGCCCGGGGTACAGCTCGCTGTCAATCTGCTCAATCAGCCACTGCCGGAGCCGTCGCCCACCATTGCGGTCACACATCCTGGATGGAGCGAGAGATCCAAGCCCCGTTAGCTCCCCCGGCACCATCCCACCACGACTGAGGTACGAGGGATCATGTCACGCTCTGGTTTGTCACACACACAGCTGGCAGTGGCACTGCCTGCCCACACCAGCAGCTTTCAGCAGGTCCCACATGCCAACGTCTGTGTATTAAAATTATATTATATCCCCCTGCTTCTTTTATAATGAAAACAAAATCAAGGCAGTTTTCTAAGAGGTACTATAAATTTTTCATCCAGCTCTATCAAAGCTTCAAAGCTCTGCTCACTCCTTTCGCTGTGGGACAGGACACATAGAAAGCAGATGGAGGGGGGATTAAAGTGCCCGGTTGTGCTGTCACCTGAGCAAGTGACACTGGACAGGTCATCCCAGAGCAGATATCTGTTAACATCTGGGGGAGATGGAAGCCAATTACTGTCCCCAGCTGACCCCAGGGGTCCACTCTGGAGGGGACAGCAGCCCCTCTCACTGGACACTGCCTCTACGGGGAGAAGGCACCGGTCCAGGCAGCACCTGAAGCCACCACAGGGATGGAGACCACACAACCAGTCCTCCTGAACAGAGGACCAACGCTGGGATATGGCAGGGTGAAGTCACCCCGCTCTTCTGGGAATCTTGTGTTATTTTTAACCAAAACCACTAGATGACTTCATGGAGGACCCAGGAGACAGCTTCTCCCACCCAGCTGGAAGAAAAGCGCTATGCTCAATGCTCCTAGCATCTTCAGTCACCTCCATGGCAAGACCCACAGGGACTTTAGGAGTTGGTGGCCTGGCAGAAGCAACCAGCAGCCCCAGGATCAGCTCTCCAGGCCTTTTGGACTCACAGTCCTCCTCCAAGTTTTACCAGACTGCCTCCCCCTCATTTTTTTTTTATCTGCTGCCCCACAGGAAGGTTTTGGGGAGAAAAGACAAGGATGTTCCCAGCACAGCCTGAGACCTGATGGCCCCTGCTTCACCACAGGCTCACACCAGCTCAGTGCCACCAACTTCTGTCCCTTCTCCATTGCTCTACTGCTGCACAGCAGGACACACAAACCTCCCCAGCCATCCAAAGCACAGCCCCTGCTTTTAGGGATGGCCACAGACAAGATCACCAGCCAAAACAACACTGAGGATATAGCTCTGGATCCCAGCTGTCCCTCCAGGGCAGGACACCCCAAAGCACCAGCTGGAGCACTTCCCCAGAGGGATGGGGTTACACACAGCATCTTCACGGGCTCCTGTAGCTGAATTACACCAACATGAAGAGCCTCAGAAATGCCCCCTGAAATGGGACTCCCTCCTAATTCAGCTCATCTCCTAGAAAACCTCTTCCCATCACTGTCAGAGGCCAGAGCTCCATTTCTCCTTTACAAAAGGCTGCACAAACCCTCCAGGCTGCTGCTGGCAACACAAGCCAACACACACACAGGACACAGCCAAGGAGTTCTTCCCACACAGCAAGCTGAGCAGCAACACCACTCCAAGGGGAAAAAAGCAGCCAGAAAACTGGACTGACGGAGGCAGCACCACAGCATCCCCCTGCAGCCTGTCACCCTCCCAATGATCCCAGCTCCAAGACACCACCAAGCTCTCCCCACTCCATCCATCCCATGCTTCACCTTGAAGCAAACACAGGCAGCACCTCCCACGATGCCAACGCTGCTCAGCATCAAGCGGGCTCAGTCCTTGTCCCTCCAGTACACACGGAGCCGTGGGTACCAGACTGGCTTCCTCCTGCATCCTAAGGGTCCAACATCCCAAGGGTCTCATATCCCCCTTCCCCTACTCCCGAGGGTCCCGCAACTCTCTTCCTCTGCTCCCCAGCACCCCGTATCCCCCTTCCCACACTCTCCAGCACCGCGGGGAGAACGCACGGCACCCAGCTCCCGCTACCTGCCCTCCGCGCCGCTCCGCGCCGCTCTCCGCACCGCCCACCGCGCCCACCTTTTATAGCAGCCCTGGAGGGCGGGCCAACCAGCGGCCACGCCCCTGTCCCGCCCCCGCCCAATGGGGAGTCGCCTCTGCCTCCGGCCGCCCAATGAGGAGCCGCCCAGTGGGGCGTGCGCGGCTGGCGTAGCTTTCTCTGAAGGGCGCGACTTTCCGGGAAATCAGGCGGAGGGGGCGGAGCGAGGGGACCAGCCCAGGTGGGTCTCCCCAGTCCCAGACCAGTCCATCACCAGTTACTCACCAGTGTCCCCAGCACAGATCGGTCCATCTCCAGAGCCAGACCAGTCTCTCCTCAGTCCCAGATTGGTCCAGACCCAGATCAGTGTCCCCAGTCCCAGACTGGTCCATCCCCAGCGCCAGACCAGTCTCTCCCCAGTCCCAGATCAGTCTCCCCCTTCCCACCCCAGTGTCCCTAGTCCCAGACCAGTGTCCCCCATTCCAGACTGGTCCATCCCCAGTCCCACACCAGTCTCCCCAGTCCCAGATCAGTCCATCCCCAGTTCCACACCAGTCTCCCCAGTCCCAGATCAGCCTTTCCACAGTCCCAGAGCTGTCCAGACCCAGACCAGTGTCCCCAGTCCCACATCAGTCCATCGCCAGTCCCAGACCAGTCTCCTGAGTCCCAGATCGATCCATCACCAGTGCCAGACCAGTCTCTCCACAGTCTCAAATTGGTCCAGACCCAGACCAGTGTCCCCAGTCCCAGGCTGGTGTCCCCAGTCCCAGACCAGTCTCTCCACAGTCCCAGATCAGTCTCTCCCTAGTCCCAGATTGGTCCAGACCCAGACCCAGGCTGGTGTCCCCAGTCCCAGACCAGTCTCTCCACAGTCCCAGATTGGTCCATCCCCAGATCAGTGTCCCCAGTCCCAGACTGGTCCATCCCCAGTCCCAGACCAGTCTCTCCACAGTCCTAAATTGGTCCAGACCCAGACCAGTGTCCCCAGTCCCAGATCAGTCCACTCCTGGGCAGTTCCCAGTTCCCTCCCGGATCATCCCCACGTCCTGGATCATTCCCTCCCTGGCTGCCCGGCAGTGCCCAGCAGCCCCAGTCCAGCCCAGACGTACCCAGCTGGGGCCACTGGCCAAAGCAGAGCGTAAAGGACCATCTGCAGCCTGATTTCAGAGGGCTTTTTTGGGATTACCAGATTACACACACATTTCTTGGAAGAAAACCATAATTACTCCCATGTGGGTAATACGGAGAAATGGGAAATGTATGGAGCGGCGCAGATGGTATAATAAAAATCATGATCTAAGGTACACAACCTTTGCTGTCACTTCTAATAAATAACGGCTGGAATAGCCCTTGTTTTTAAAACACCCGACTGATCCTAATCAGATCCTCCCTGTGAGATTTGGGAAGAGCCAAAAAAACCTCTTTTGGAACAATCGCGTGTGGTTAGGAGGGTTATTTCTTTTTTTATTATTTATTTATTTTGGGGGGTTTTTTTACCAAGAAACAAGTGAAGGTTTGCAGGGGGAGTTTGCATCGCCATCCCCCGCCACACCGCTCCTGCCTCCGACACCAGGCGGAGACCTCCCCAGTAAAAAAATGGTTGCTTTTGTATAAATTCTGGCAAATTCAGGCTATTTTTAAAGGGGATTCATAAAATCAAACCTCTCCATCCCCTCCGGAGCACAACGAGCTGATTGCCACCCTCCTACCAGCGGGGTGATTCCATCACCTCTGGCGTCCTTTTGGCTCCGTAACTTCATGGGCAGCCTGGAAAGGCAAAAATCTCCATTCCCTGGGGCGAGGGGGATCCCGGCGGGAGGAGGATAAAATAATAATTGCCTTAAAACGGGTTTTTCAGCCACTGGCAGCAGCGAGATGCCCCGCAGCCCTGCCAGCGGCTGGGAAGGGAAAATGCAAAACGCACCCTGGGGCGGGCAGCGCAGCCGGGAATTTCTTGCAAACTCTTTCCCTGCACCCCGGGAAGCTCGTTCACACTTCAACGGAGTGATTTTTTCCCCATGCCAGAGGCACCGGGCGTTCGGGAGAGCTGAGCAGGGAAGCGTGCAGAGCTCTTAGCAACGTAGAAAGAAGCGGGAATCAGCCTGGTTTTACCTGCTTCAGGGCTTGCCTCCCAGTGCCCAAAAGTCCTAAAGCCACCACAGCTCCCACTGATATAGGCCAGAGTGGAAAAATAGGTATATTTACCCGGAACACCCCTCAAGTTCAGGGGAAATTTGGCTTAGGAGATGATATTTGGGCAACAGTTGTTGCTCTCATGCCAGGAGTGGGTGATGCTGCAGCTTATGGGGACCATACCTTGTGATTCCCCAAAATCAGGGGGATTTTTCCAGGGGTACAAGCCGCTTCGATGCTGTGGTTCTTTGGGGAATGACTGAGTCTCGGGGTGCCCAGCCGTGGGATGGGAAGGGACGCTGCACCCAGGATGGCACACGTGAGGGGATGACAGCGCTCCGTGGAGGTTATCACAGCTCCTGCAAACCTAATCTCTGTTTATCACACATCTCCGATGACTTCCTATTAACACCAGAAATCAACTTTCTTCTCTTTTTTTTTTTTCCTGTGCACAAGTTCCATTTTTTCTGCTTCCTAAAATGATAACAGATGCCTCAAATTCGATATCGACCCAGTTTGCTCAACTTCCCCCCAGTCCACTCCACCAACAGCAGTTATGGTCCTTGATCTCATTAATTGCTCGGGGCGCTTTCCCATGCAGGACGTGCCGCCGGCACAAACTGTGGTGTGCCTCCATGTGGAATAACACCCAAAGGGACCCTTTTCTCAACACAAAAAGGCAGGGGAAAGCCTTCATAATTATATTATTTTTCCCCCAGAATCCTATACGTTATGGCTAAACATTGAGTCTTTAAAACTTTTAACTTTGCTGATGGTTCTCATCAAGAAAATAAGAAACCCGTCAGTCCGTCCCTCCGTTCCCACCAGGAGCACCACAAATGAAGACCAGCCAGCCTCGCCGTTTTAATCACTCTCCTCTTTATTAGGGGCCAGGCAAGTTGCCCCCAGTACTGTCACACTCAGAGTACCCAGAAATCTTCATTAAGGGAATTCCTAGAAATATTTTAAGCTGCTTTTTTTTTTGTTGTTTTTTTTTGTTTCTCAGAACGGATTGCAGAACAGATATTTTTGAGAAGCCAGGCAAGGTATTTATAGCAAAAGGCCAAGCTGGCATGGAATATTTGTGGGTCTGAATGCAGAAGGACTGTGCCAATGGGTTGGGACCCCCCTTTTAGGATGGATGCGGGGCGTCCTGTCAAAGGAAGGCAGTGAGGCCACGCTTTGGAAAGATGGTGTATGAGTTTGGGATGTAAAAAGGAACGTAGCCATGATCATTCAGTATTAAAGAGGCTGTTGGAGAGGGACGGTGCTTAATTGGTCTGCAGGTCAACCGAGTGACACCCAGCAATTGGATGCTTTTGCAACCGGGGACATTCAGATGGGGCGGCAGGGGAAACCCAGAACCGCTCTGGCTCCAGGGATGGAGGCGGTGGGGACAGGCAGCCTCCGGCACAGCTGGATTTCCCCCCTCCCTGGGGGGGTGGGTTAAGGCAAATGCCAGACAGACATCTGCCAAGGACAGGCTGGACCAGGAAAGTCCAAGCATGGCAAGGGGCATCTCCAGCCCCTCTCTCCATCCCACAGGGTGACAGCTGGGCTCGGCAGCACACTCACACCCAGGACACATCCCTCCCTCCCTCCCTCCTCAGAGCCACCTCACAGGCTGCATTGGACTCCAGCTTCCCTGCAAAGCAGGATACAAGGTGGCCTCTCCCCATCTCATCCCACCCTGGCTTTCCAAGGTCTGCGTTAGCATCCCCACACCCTGCCACAGGAACATCTGGGTACCATGCTGCTGGAGAGAGGGACAGGGCTTGCTGCTGCCCTGGGTGATGGAAAAGTGGCCATGATCCGCTGGCTAATGGGGGAGTGGGACAGAGCAAGACACTATCAGTTAACTGGCTTGCCCAGAGGTATACACAGAGCTGGCAGCCAAGGGGAGGGTCTGTGAGTCCTGACTCCCTCCCTCCAACTCTCAAGCCCACGTCCGAGGTCGGCACTGGCTGCTTTCTGCCCTAGACATGAATCCCCACAGGCGTTTGGCAAAGGGAATACAGAGTTTTCCAAGCCCCAGGGCCAATGTCTGCCTGCGAGCAGCCGGCTGCTTATCTGTTCATCCATCTGCTTCCACCGGTGCCACCTGCCTGGTAGGGGAGCCGGTAGGTGGGAGCCGGAGAGTGGAGCCAGGAGCAATCCCTGCTTCCCAGCTGCTGCTCCTTCTGCCTCTGCTCCTGCTGAGCCAGCAAGCACTCCAGCTCCTCCTGGTCCTTGAATGGGTTCCTGCCGTAGTCGCGGCGGATCCAGGTGCGGTACTGCCAGGACAGAGCCAAAAGAGGTTGTCAGGGTCACCCCAGGGGGGGTGAGACCCCCCCAGCTTGAGAGCCAGGACTTACAACAGCAAGCGAGCAGAGCAGGGTCAATGCCTGCTGCATCCCAGCCACAGCCCAGGTGATCTCCATCCACAGCCAGCACACGGAACGGTCCCGGTTATGCAGGAGCTCACACACCAGGTGACACGACCACGTAGTACTGGAGATGCAATGTTTCCCCCCGACCAAGTGCTCCCTGCATCCCCAGCCCGGCACAGACGGACCCGGGGAGCTGGCAGCATCCTCAGCTTCTCGTGCCGGCTGCAGCTGGGACGGCAGCTTTATTTACTTTCCATTGCCAAGAAGCTGCTGCTGTTCCTTGTGTGCCCGAATTCTCGTAAGAAAAGCTTCCCCACGCTTCCTCCCCGCCGTGGCAGCGCGGGGACAGGCTGGACTCGCTGCCACAAGCTGCACGGCCGTGTCAGCTCTCGCATGCTGAGGCAGGTTTGTTTGCAGAGCATCCTGCTCGCCGCCAGGCAGTCAGGGGGTGCCTCTCATCCCCCCTCCATCCCTGCAGCAAAGGCTGCTCCGGCGGCAGGAGCGCGCCGGTGGCCAGGAGCCAGCTGGCAGCAGGCTGAGGTCCGTAGGTGGCTGGCAAGCAAGAGATGGTCCATGGAAGTGCTTCTCGCTACCACTGGGATGAGGAACGGCCAGATGGGCCCAGACTGCAGCGCCTGAGAGTGTGGGCAGGAATGGGCAGCTCTGCCCATGCCAGCTGCCTGGTGCTCACCGGGAGCGGGCAGGGCTTCACCTCCTTCCAAAATAGCTGGGAACCAGCTGCTCCAGCAAGCAGGAGTTACTGGGATGAGAGGTAGGAGCACGCCCAGCAGTCACCAAACTCCTTACAAAAAAGGATGGAGGGCACGGAGTCGGGAATGCAAAACCTGGGGGTGTAAAGGGTGCAGAAAGGGACCAAGCATCAGAGCCCCAGCACAGGGTAGGACTGGGACGAGCATGGGATGCAGCCAGGGGAACCAGAGAGAGAGGGCAGGCAGCCCCCATGAGCTGCCCAGCTTTGTCACCCCCAGGGCAAGATGCACCCCACGTCCAGAAGCCACCGAATTCATGGATGCAAGACAGCAGGACAGGCAGTTCAACCCTGTCCCCCCCAGGGCTGCCACACATGCTGGGACCATGAGCCACAAGAGAGTGAAGTCTGAGAACGATCCTGGTGGCATCCCCCCTCCCGCAGCTGGGGAAAGTCAGCTCAGGCAGAGGGGATTTCCACCGGGAATGTCTGGATTCCCCGAATCCACTCCCTCGGACAGCGGGACTCACCACGGCTTCTGCACACTGGCTGCCTGCAAGCAGGAAGACCCTAGGTTCAGAGTGGACCCCGAGAGCCAGGTTTGATTTCCTTGCTAAAAAAAAAACAACCCTGGGAAGCGAGTCTCCAAGGATTTGAGGCAGGATTTGGGACAAGTATCCCCTGCTCATGGGGAGAACATTCTTCCAATGCAAACCATCCGGAGGGATGAAACTCCATGGGGAGACCAGCCTGGCCACCGAGGCTCGGCACCCACCGGCCAGCCTCGGAGCTGGCTCCCACCATCCAGCAAAGGAGGGAAGGAGCCGGCGTGAGGCCTGGGGGAAGCACCCTGCTGCTGCTGCCAGGCGTTTCCTTTTAAAGCCAGAGCAAGAAGTGGTTATAGCCCGTTTCCTCCAGTGCTGACCACTAACCCACTGCACTCCTCCTCCTCTCTCCCGGGGCCCGGAGCAACCATCCCATCTGGGATGGCACCGGAGGGGTAAGGCAGCCCGGCCGCAGTGTGGCATCACCACAAGGGGGGACCCTGGGGCAAGGGGTGACAGGTCCATCACCTGGATGCCCATCTGTGCCATCTCTCACATCCCACACTATCTTCTCTGAGCTCTCTTACTTCCTTTTCTAACCTTACCCATCATCCTGCTGCTGCTCTTGGTCCCTTCCTTCCTTCTTTATCCCTCTAGCCCCGATAAACACCATTTGCCAGCTCAAAACCACAGCTGCATGCTTGAGGCGAGCTTCCTGTAGCGAGGGGCCAGCTGTCCAGACCCAGAGAGCATCTTCCCCATTTCTGCATCCCAGGGTCCCATCAGAGGTCCCTGCTCCAGATTGAGGAAACCAAGGCACCGAGGGATGCTCGCCCGCAGCCCTGGGAAGGAGGCCCCCAGGAGGTCTGACCTGTTCCTCGCAGATTTTAGCCAACAAGAAATGAGGCTTTTCGTCCCGAGCAGCCTGTCCAGCCCTCATCCATGTCTGCTCCCGAGCGCTGCATTTCCAAATTGCTGCCTGCTGGGATGACAGCTGGGCTAAATGGGGGAATTTAACCTCTTTTCTATCCTCAGCAAGAGCTGAAGCTCCCTTGCTCCTGCATCCTGCCTACACAGGGAACATCACCCCAAAGCCACAAAGGGGAACAAGGAGTGGCCTCCCACAGCCAAGGTACGCAAGCCAACTGCTGCTTGGCATGAAGCAAGGTGCAGGATCTATCCGGCATCAGGTCCCATGGGCTCCTGGCCACACAGGAACAGGTGCCCACTGCCCTGCGGGACCCTCAACCATCCACCTGGGCTGACCTGCCTGCAAGTCCCTTCCTCTTGCAAAGGTGGAAGACACAGGGGCGAGCTGGGAGCAGCACATCGCCGGTCAGGCTGGAGCATCCATCCTGGCTCTCCCCCTTCTCCAAAAGCAGCTGCGGGTGAGTAATGCCAGAGCACTCCCCACTCCAGCACCCAGCCTTTGTCCCCGGGACCGTGCTAGCAGCAGTCCACCCACTAGGGTCACCCGGAGCTTCCTTCCCTGATGCAGCAATCGCAGGGAAAGCAGGATGTTTCGAGTGAAAAGGCAGCTCTTGCTAAGGCCCACGGCTCGGAAAAGAAAACACATCCAAGCACCTCCACCCTTGGCTCTGCCTTTGGTATTTTCAGGGAAACGCTTGCAAAGCCCTCGGCAAAACTTCGAGGTGATGAAAAAGCAGCTTTTATGGGAAAGGGAAGAAAGTCCAGCATCTGCTGAGCCCAGCCTGGATTTTGGGGAGCAGGAGGAATAGCTCGGATGGAGGAGGGGGGCACAGCAACCCCGCCTCATGGTCTGTGCAGGGACACAGCCAGAGCGTGGGAAGTGTTGGGGAGAGCTGCCCAGGCAGGGGAAGCCCCGCAGGGAATCTCCAGCACCCTGGGTGTTTTGTAACCCCTTGGACCATTTTCCACCCTCCTCCGTGGGTGTTTTTGCAAGCTGGTGATAACGGGGCAGGCTGGCGTCCCTCATGTGACCGTGCCTGCCCGCTCCCTCCGGCACCCAGGGAAGGGAACTCAGCAGCAGGGAAGGGGCTGACATTTGGGCCAATGTCACATGCTGTCCCTCCCTCTCTCCTGGGAGGAGAGAAATCCCCTTGAACCCCTCAGTGTGGCCAGAGAGACCACCGAGTCTCTGCCACTGTTTGCCATGGGACTGCTGCACAATGTTCGTGGCTACAGCAGATGGGGGGGGCTTCACCTCCAGAGATGGGACCAAGTCCAGGGGTGATGTGAGCTGTGAGATGCCTTGTGCATGCCGAGTTGTGGGTTACTTTTCCCTTGAAGAGGTCCAGCTGTGGTCCATGTGTCCTCCCGGGGCAGTTTGGGATCCTGGTCCTTCACTGAAGAGCCCGGGGCTGGGCAGAGGAGCAGGGTTTGGTGTGGGAGACTGGAGGGCATCCGGGTGGGAGCTGTGCTTTTCAATGCCTTTCCCTTTGCTTTTGAAGGCTTTCCATGTCAAAAGTGCATCTCTGCTCTCTGCAACCAGTGCTCTCCCGAGTAAATGTGCCGCTGTCGCTCCCAGCTGCCGGCATCTGGCTCGGCTCAGCTACAACAACATCCCTCCCTCGCACAGGATGGGAACCCACCCAGCCAGGGCTTCTGCTCTCCTAAAACCTGCTGCTCCACATCATTTTGTGGAGGAAAGAGGACAGTTTCACCATCAACACTTGCTTCTCTCTGTCCCCTGCCTCTAAGAGCAGGGGACATGCTGTCAGAGGAAGCCCTGCCAGATCCAAGCACACCCAGGCATCCCAAAGCTGCTCGCAAGAGCCTTCCTCCCTCTCCTCTCCCCCTTTCTGCCTCCAGCTCCCGCTGCACTGCATTCCTGGGAACCGGCCCAGCACCCTTCCTGAGGCTCCCAGGGGACTTGATGCTCGCCTGTCCCTCCCACCATGTCCTAACTGAACTCTCCAGAAAAGCACCGGGGTTTTAAAGAGCTTTTTTAAGTGCCCTCGCATAATGTCTAGGCACTACTTTTTTTTCCTTTTCTTTTTTAAATTGTCTTTTTTTGTTGTTGTTGTTGCATGCAAAACCCAAAATCCCCAGGTAATAAATAGCATGCCCAAAGGCCAGCTCGGGCAAACAGCTGGTCCCTGCAGTGAGCTGCATGCAAAAGAGCCGTGCGTGTTTGCAGACACGTATATAAGGGGACGTCGGCGCGGGACGTACCTCCTGCAGCAAGGTCGCCTCGTACTCCTGCAGTTGCTGCTGGAAGCCAAAGTTGGGGCTGACATAGGACCTCACGGCCTTGGTGGCAGCCAGGCAGCCCTCCCAGCCGAGCTCGGTCACCGTCATGAGGTAAGCCACCAGGATGGTGGTGCTGCGGGAGACCCCAGCCAGGCTGGCACAGCATGAAGGAGCAGTGTCAGGTAGAGGTATTCCCACCACGAAGCCTGGTGTGGCCCCACAGAAAGGGACATGTCCTCCCATGGGCACCTCTTCTCACTGGGGTGCTGGCAGGGCTTTCTGGCCATGGGTTGGGTGAGGATAAAGAGCCACATGGACAGGGAGCTACTGCTGGTGGCTCCAGGCAGGTGGCTTCTCCCCGTGCCCTCCTTCTAGCCCATCCCACCTCTTTGGATGCTCAGGTTTTCAATGCACAGACCACCCATCCCCATGGATCTCAGCAGTGGGGACCTTTCTCTGTCACCCTCCCACTGTTCCTTGTCTTCTCTTCTTCCTTCCCACCACAAATGACATTTGACATTGAGGACACTTTTGGGGAGCCCATCCCCACCTCCCACAGGACTGATGGGGACCGGGGACACGAGGAGGTGGCAGTAGCTCTCACCAATGGACAAGGCAGCCTCCCCCACCGAGCCGGCATTCGTGGATGAACTTGATGCACTCCTTAAAATGCTGCAGCCTGCAAGGAGAGAGGCAGGGAGGTGAGTATGGGAGGGCTGCACACCTCTACAGGGCACCTGGCCACACCAACAGTTGTGCCCCCCACCAAGGACTTCCCACCACCCCGGAGCCAGCGGCATAGGGTGGGAACAGCAATCCTTCCTCTGGCCAGTGAAGGCAGAGGGGCTGACCTTCCTCTGCCAGGAAGGAAATGACCTGGGAGACTTTCCAGGCGATTTCCTGCTCCCAAGGAATCAGGAACAGGGTGATGCCATCAGCCAGACCAGCTCAAGGAGGACTCCTGGGAGACAGTGTCTGGGCAAGGTGTCACCTTGCGCCCAAGGGACATGCACATCCCTATGTCAGAGGTAGTCCTGAGCCATCAGCTCATCCATAATTTCCAAATGATGCCAAACACATCCAGTTTCCTCCAAGGGAAAGATGCCAGCAGGGAAGAAGGCAGGGAGAAGGCGGCTCCTGAGGCATTTTGCAGACACACCAGAGCCACTGGGCAGTGAGTGCAGGACCGGCAGCGCCTCTGCCCCGGCGCCGGACTTCCTCTGCTTCCGCGTGATGGGGTGGGCGTCCGCCTGCACAGCCCTCCTGATTTCTCAGAAGCCAAGGCACGAGCTGCTGCAGAGTTATTCCCCCCGTGCCCTTCGCCAAGGGCTCGCTCCCAGCGCATCCTCCCCCGAGAGCCCTCCAGGGTTCCTTGCAGAACCCTCTAAAACCTCCCCCATCCCTGCTAGCCCATCCAAGGGGATGCTCTTCACCCTGCCCTGGAAGGGGGATCGCAGGGGATGCTGATCCTCACCCTTTCCTGGAAGGGCAGGGCTCCTTCTAAGAAACCAGCCAAAGGCGTATTTGAATACAAACAGCAGGGGGTTCTGCTGCCTGAGAAGGGGAGGAGAGATGGGGGAATCTTTGAAGCTGTGGTCATACTAAAAATATTGAGCCTGTCAGCCCCAGAAGAAGGTGTCAATCCATCGCTCCTGGTGGGCTACAGACGTGCCTCCTCCTTCACCACTGTAGCAAACAGAGCATCACCCTTTGGGGAGGGTTTTCCCTGCCTAAATCTTGGCTTGGGCAATTTTGCCTTGTCCTACCTACTTTGCAGGGCAGACAGCATCCCCCAGGGCCTGTACGTGTTGCCTACACAGGTCCAGGCTCTCCTAGATCCCAGTCCTCCACTTCAGCCCCTGGGCTGGGACCAGAAGGGATGCACCTTGCTTGCAAGGACGTGATGCTTTTGCCTCCAGCTCCCTCAGCCAGCCTTCCTGCCAGCCTCCAGCCCACTCCATGCTCATAGCATCGCTCTCCCAACCCATCCTGGAGGGAGGCAGGTGAGCGCTTCAGCCACCCCATCCATCCTCACCCACTCCACGAGGGTTTTTCACCCAGGAAATCAGCCAGAGGAAAGCTCTCTACATGCTTTTTCAGCCTTGAAGCATGGGATCAGGACATGGACCCTGGTAATGCTGAGAGCCACTGAGGTCCTGAGTCACAAGCATCTCCTCTGCAGGACACCAGGATTGTGAAATCCAAGGCATAAACTGACAAGCAGAAAATAGTTCCTTGAATAAGTCTTCCTTCCGGCAGCCAATCTTACCGTCTTTTTTCCCTCCTCCACCCCACCCCCCTTTCTTTTTTCTTCATTTCAGTGGACATGTCACAAATGCAAAGAAATGGGAGAAGAGGAAAAAATAACAACCAAAAAACCCAGTTCTTGCTGAGGCAGGGTTTTCTTGTAAAACTTCTCTTTCCGCTCAGCGGGAGCGTGAGCAAGCAGAATCACACCCCCGGGCATGGCTGCTCCCAAGGATGCAGGAAAACCAGCACCTCCACCAATGGGCTTCTCTCCAGTCACTCTGCACGAGGTTTTGGCCCCTTTTTAGGGTTTGATTGGTGAGAAAAATCCCCCAGAGTCTGGGTTTTTTTGGGAAAATGGGAAAAACCCATTTTCTGGTTGCAACAGATGGTTTATGGATGCCCAACGCAGCAGCAGGGTGATGTGAACCCCCAGCAGCACCTGCACCCATCGCACCCCAACAGCATCTCCCATAAAAGCCTGGGGCTTCCTTGCAGCATCATCTCAAGAACATCATTAAAAGATTTATGAGTATCTATGCTTTGTATAGGGGGGGGAAAAAAACTACTTTGATTTTAATAAATATTCTATTTCTCTTTCCAATAAAATGTTTGGAAGACCAAGAAAAACCATCGCCTTCCTAATGTTCCGATTTTCAACCCTGGCCAGTAGAATAATTCTGAAATTTCATGGAAAATGACATTTCCTGACTGCAAGCACACACAGAAACAAATTTGAACCCCTACAAATGCTATTTACCACCTGAGAATGAACCACAGCTTCTGTTAAGCTCAGCAATGATACCAACGTTTTGCAGCATGAATGAACTGAACCTTCGTTCTTCAGAATCTGAACTTTTATTGACCAACAGCTACCAACACAAGACGCTGGGAGGCAAAAGGATGGCAAACAACTTACAGGTTTTGACTGGATGAATCCGAGGCCGAGATACAGAGGTAGGTCATGTCCTGCAACACAAAGATGGTTGCAGTAGTAAGATACCTCCGAGAAACACAAAACCTCCCATTTCTCTCTTTTCCCCTCTCCCCAGCTGACCCTTTGGTGAAGGAAAGCCATAATCCACTTTTGGGTGCCATCACCCTGCTCCCCACAGATAGGGACAACCAGGAAGGGTTGTATCGATCCCACCCCGGGCTATTTCTCCCCCATTTCAGCCTAGAGGAGAGGTCAGGTTGTGGGAACCTGCTACGATGCTCAGGACCCCCCCCCCAAAACTGAGCCACCCCTTTCCTAAGGCCCCAACTTGCGAGCCCCATCAGGAAGACGTGTGTGAACACGCACTGATAAAGTCGCTCTCATCAATGAGTTATTTCCTCCCGGTCCTTTTAATACACAATAAATCATCCTGCCGCATGTTGACGTAGGTCGGATTACTTGCCTTTCTTTAAAGCATCGCTTCCTCGATCCTCCTCCCTGTTCCGAGTTAAAATTAGATCCTTTTCATCTGAGGGTTTGCTTTTTTTTTTTTTTTAAACTTTCTTAGCGAAATGGGTGGAAATCCTGCCAGCCAGAGCTGAAACGGCCAAGCGCCAGGGACTGCCCCATCTCCATCAGCTTGTGGCATCCCTCCCTCGCTTCCTTCCAGCCCAGGGCAAATCATGAGGCTAGAAAAAGCCAATTATTTAAGGAGGGAAGGGGCAAAGTGGGATGGGCACAGGGATATTCCCGTGCTGGAAAGACCCATGTTGCAAGGATGAGCACGGGTGGGCTTTCCCATGCATCACCTCTCTGTCCCATCCATCCTCCCCAACCTTGTCTCACACTCATCCCTGCCACACTGCAGCCTCTCCAATGATGGGGACAAGGTGCCACAGTACTGTACCACCTGCCAGCTCCTCATGGTGTTCCAGCCAGTTGATCCCTGCCTGGAGAAGCTGCAGGAGGGGCTGAGAGGGAAATGGAGCCTGTGGGTTCCTCATCCACATCCCTGGTCACACTGAGGCTCCCTGGCACACAGGGGATGGTGGGGACAGGCAGGAGCTCAGCACGTGGAAGGGGACCATGCACCAGGCAGGGACATGGAGACCAGCAAGCAAACGCCGGCAGGTTTTGTGGGACGAGCCATGATGGGCTGCGGCTTCCCAAAACCTGGCTGTGACCCTCCATGCCTGGCTCCAGCCAGACCTCTCCACGGTGAGGAAAGCCACTGTGCCGGCAAAGCCACCATGCCGACCAGCGGAGCAGCTGAAGTGACCTCCCTCCTCCCCAAATCCCAACCTACACCCCAATCCCCGATTAACTGCCGGGCTCCCAGCGGCTTCCCCTTCCCCGTGGGGCTGGGTGCCTCCATCCCGCCTCGGGGAGCTGGGCCACGCATGGGACTGGTGCTGGGGTTTGCGGTTCCCAACCCAGGGCTGTGATTGACACATTGCTCAACCCACCATGCCTTTCCGGTTCCCCTTTCCACCAGCCTGGTGGCTTGCTCCGTGTTGTAAGATCACCGTGTGGTTTGCTACCCGTCTGGCCGTGCCCCGAGCCTCTCCAGCCCCAGCTGCTGCCCCTTCTCCAGCCACCAGCCGTTCCTCTGCACCCATTTTATGCACCCTCCTTCCTTCTCTCTCTCCCCTCTCCATGTTACCCAACGCCTTAGCGCAGAAAAGGCTCCAGCTGGTGTTTTGCTGAGGCTCCCTGCCCATCGTGGCCCCAAAGGATGAGGGGTCCAAGCGGTCCCCTTCACCATCTGCAGCATGGCGGGATTTGGGAGCTGGCAGCAGGTCCAGCACTAGGATGAAGTGCAAGTTACGTGCGGCTACCGGCTGCGAGATGCCCAGCATGGCCAGAGCATCCCCAGCATGGGACTATTCACGGAATCACGGAATTGTCAGAGTTGGAAGGGACCTCTAGAGATCATCCAGTCCAACTCCCCTGCTGTAGCAGGATTTCCTAGATCACATTACTCAGGACTGCATCCAGGTGGGTCTTGAAGATCTCCAGAGAAGGGGACTCCACGACCCCCCTGGGCAGCCTCTTCCAGGGCTCTGGCACCCTCACTGGGAAGAAGTTCTTCCTCATATTTGAATGGAACTTCCCATGTTCCAGCTTGTGCCCGTTGCCCCTCATCCTGTCACTGGCAACCACTGAAAAGAGTCTGGCTCCCTCCTCCTTCAGCCCACCCTTTAGATACTG
>JAOXNH010000060.1:44129933-44140601 GCA_028566575.1 Bartramia longicauda
GGTTGGTGTTTGTCTCCCTGCTGGGCAGCAGTGAGATGGGATGGGGGTTACAAAAGGGACTGGTGCTTACTCAAGAGCCTTTCCTACGCGTGAGTCGGATACGCTTTCAGGAAAGGAAGATGTTTTCACTTGTTGAAGGAAAACACCTATCTAGCTCACAAGCAGCAAGACAAACACATTCCTGTGGCTGTTTTACTACACATCCCTGGCTGGTTGAAAAGATGTTCGCGGTGTATGTTCGGCGTGGACTCTGGAAGTGGCCCACGCCGCAGGAGGAGGACTATTGTGCTTTGTACAAACACCTCCTGCAATCTAACCGACTGTTCCAGAGGCAGATGTCAGCGTGGCAAGACCCCTTTACGTGTGTTACGTGAGACCGTATACACTGCTCTGTCTCCTGAGCCACAGGAAATGCATTTCTTATTCTCATATTCTTTGGAACTGGATGTTGTAATCAAGCTTTGATCGCGTATATGCTAACGAAGTCTAACCTCTCACCCTCATGAGACAAAGCAAAATGTGTATCATCAGTCCGTATCCCGATGGAAACGCTCCCTGTGACTAACCGTCGAGACATATTGCTGGAAGGGGAGCAGCTTTTAATGCCTTGTCTTTCCTCTTTTTTTTAATTTTATTTTTAATCTTCTGTTTGCTTTTAAATGAGGTCCTTTCGAGTGTTTTGCCACCAGTGGTAGCCCAGGCTGGCTTTAAGCAAAAAGGACAGGCACTGTGGTGCTCAGATCTTATCTCACCTGTCCTATTTGCTTTGAAGGCTGGACAAAAGGCAGCGATTTCATCAGGCACAGGCAGGCTGCGGCCTCGGTGCTTCTCCTGAAAGAATGAGGAAGCTGCCAGGCTCAGGGAAGGCTGTGTTCCCCTTTCCTGCTGATGTACCAAACCTGCCTGCGGGAGCAAATGCTGGTTTCTCGGCCGGCTGATCTGTTGGATTCATCAGAGGAATTCAAGGTAACTGCTTTTAAGACTTCTGGGGGAAGAAATCTTCAGGAAAGCATCTGTGTCCCAGTTGCTGCAGCCCTCGTGATAGCTGGGAAGACAGCGCTGTGAATGCCTGTCTTACTCTTTTTTTTGTCTTGTTAGCAATTAATGATGCACAGGATTAACTTATTTTTTTTTCCCCCTATTCACCAAGATTTTGGGATTTGGCATGTGCCTGCCCAGATGTTTAACTCCCAGCTCTTTACCTCATCCGCAGGACGCCAAGCACATGGAAGTGCAAAATTATTCCCATGTGGGGTTTTCTTCTCCGCTCGCAGCCCTAATATTTCAAAACAGTAATAAACAGACCCAGCAAGGATCTGAAAATACCAGTCCAGAGTTGGGTCTCCGAGTGGGAGAACTCGTGCTACACTTTGCTGGATCCATGTGAGTGCTCACCTGGAATCCTTTAGTCACAAGGAGGAGAAGGAAGAGCCTTGAGCGTGTGTTGCTTCAAGCTCCCGTTTGGTTTGAAATCAAGGATCAGAGTGACCTGAGACAGAGGCAGCCACGAGGTGTGTCCCCAGGTGTGCCACCAGCTGATGGCCTGGGGCACTTCCAGCTGTGGTCCAAAGCTCCACATACAGATCCAGCTTGAGAAACCCAGAAGGGAGCAGAGAGTTTGGGAGTTAATTTTCGCCTTAAAATTCCTTGGAAAATCGGTGGATGGTTGGGGCTAGGTGCGTGTCAGGAATGGGATCTGCTCCTCCTGGCTTGGGTGGTGTCACGAGTGGGAAAAGCAGATGGGTGACAAGAGCCAGGGGGTGTCTTTGATCAGCTTTCCATGCTCACCAGTGGGATAACTCTTCCTGGGGAACGTGCTAGTGCCGTGTTCTCCCTGAGCTCGTTGTTCTGTGTATATGAGGGCTTTGGGGTCTTTTTTTTTCCCTCCCCTCAGCCAGTGAAGCAGTCTGCTGTTGGAGTTCTTCCTTTCCCCCTTCCCTCTGGCTCGGAGAATGTTCCCTCAGCCTGTGTCGGGGTGAAAAGGAGCGCAGACCTCCCGCCTAACCTGTTTCGGCTCATTAGAGCCAGTGCAGGAAGCAGGCGAGCGGTCGGGCTGGCAGGATGGAGGAGCCACAACCTCTTCGCCTGGCACAGCTGGAGCTGGGGGCGGACAGATGTGCAGAGCCCAGCCCTGCTCTGCCTTGGAGACGCACCGGGAGAGGTGCCCCCCACCTCTGCCCTTCCTTACTGAAGCGGCGGAGATGCGCGGCGGGGAGAGGTGACAGTGACGGATGCGGGAAGCAAAGCCGGGTCTCTTTGCTCCCTGGCTCGAGGCCTAATCGCTGCACTCTGCTGCTATTTGTGAAAGGCCTGGAGATGCTGGGGTGGAGGGCATTGCCCACGCGGAAAGAGCCTGCCAATGCTAATGGAGGAGGCTGTTAGCCGGGTGGACTTGCGGTTGACTGCAGCTTGGAAAGTGGCCTCAAGGGGAAACGCTCTCAGCCTGCATTTGTGAGCTGCGCCTCTGGTTTGGGTTTTAATTCCACTCCTGGAGGGGGACCCGAGTCGCCCACCCTTGCCTGTAGGGAGCTGGTCCTGATCGGATGGACCGGGCTGGGCAATCTCCTTCCTTCCCACCCTGTCCGGGCTCTGTTACTCCCCACTCCAGTGAAGCATCTCAGCACACCATGCTCCTGCCCTGCAAATTCCTCGTTTGCTTTATCCATCGCCCTCCCGCAGCGGGCGGTGATGTCACTGTGCCGATGTGTCCGCTGAGGAACTTCATCGATTTATTTCTTGGTCGTGGTTTTCTTTTTGTTTTTTTACTGTCACTTTTAGAGCACATTTTCACCCAGCCTTCTCATCCCCAAAGTACCCCCCAGCTGCAGATTTCCCTTTGCTTTTCAGCCGTCGCCCCGTGGCAGGCGGCGGGGAGGTGGATTCGGAGAGGAACCGGAGGCAGGTTGCCGGCGGGGCTTTCCGATAAGGGGACCGGCGGGAAAGGTGACAGCCATCCGTGCTCCTGCGTGGTGAGCGTGGCACTTTGCAATCTGCCGGAGCTGTGATGAGGGAGGCAGGGAATGCTGCTCTTAGGAGAAAAAAAAAAAAACCCAAACCAAACCAGCCGGTAGGTGGGCTTGGGGGTAACGGGTAACTCCTTGAGTGCTTCCGGGCAGCGCCGCGCCGGCTGCAGCGTGGCAGCACTTTAGCTGGATGCGGGCAGGATCGGTGCCAGGGATGTCCCGGTCTGCGCAGCATCAGCCCACCAGGGCCAAGAGAAACAGCGCTGCCCTTCCTAGAAATGCGCTCCGGAGCTTAAAAGATGGACCTAATTGAAAAAATGTATGGAGGTTGTACCAAGGGATAAAAGGGAAAGCTGGGCCGAGATTAACGGGGAAGCTCAGCGAGCCGAGAAGCCCGGCAGCCGCGGCCAGGTCCCTAAGCCAATTCCCAGCCACGGCCTCCCAGCCGCTCGCTGAATCCATGCCCAGCAGGGAGGTGGTTTGCTCTGGATGCAGGTCTGGCAGGAGGGCCCGGCACGCTCTGGTTTTGTGCTTCAGGTAGGTGCTTGCTTTCCCCTTCGCTTCCCACCCGCCACCACGGCAGCTCCTGGCTCGCTCCCGAGGGCTGCTCCCGCGGTCCCCGTGGATTCTCTTCGGGGGTGTTTTTCCGCCTGCACCGTTCCTGCCGGTTGTTCGGTCTGACGGTCCTGCCAACAGCCCGTGCTTGGGGAATGCTGGAGCTGCTCCAGTTTCCCCGGAGCCTGCATCTTCAGCTGATTCCTCGTGACATCCCTCCTCCCTTCCCACGCCTGGCATCCCCTCCGGGTACCGCTCGCCTGCACTGGATGGCTGTGAGCCTCCCCCACGGCACGGGGCTCCGGGAGAGAGTTTCTTTTCCCCTTCCAGCACCTACTGCCTTGTTGCCACCTCCAACTTCAGCAGGTCCCGTGCGATGGTCCTCCTAGGGTGATTTCTGAGCCAGGCTGGGACCAGCCCCTTCCCCTGCCCGGGGCAGAAGGGATCTGGGGCAGAAGCAGGGAGCAGGCTGCCTGGTTTCTCCGTTAGCACAGAGCCAGGGTGACGTGTGGCCTGCGTTAGCAGACCCTGGGACTCCGTGACCCAGAAAGCTGCTTCTCATCCCTCCTTTCTAAAACCAGTCCAGCTGGTGCTGGCAGGAGCAGTTCCTTCCAAGGCAGCCAGCTGAGCAGTCCTGTGGTGGGCTCTCCGGGCTCTGCTCCGTCGGGTTCTCCAGCCAAAGCTTGTCTTGTGGCCGCCGTTTGCAAAACACATCCCTCTCCCTGCGGTTCCTCTGGTGTCTGGGAAGCCATGAGCTCACCCTGCCCTTCCTCTTCCAGCAAAGTTATGAGGCTGCCCTCCATCCTCACTCCTTCGTGGGTGCTTCAGCCCACTCCATCCTCCTCTGCACCAGGGCAGGAATGGGGCCGCTGGGTGGTGAGCACTGAGCTGAGGGAGAGGAGCAGCCCAGCTGGCAGATGGAAACCAGTCACTGGCCAGATTAGAGGACCGCCCAAGGTGGTTGCCTGGGCTGGAGAGACAAATCTTCATCCGGAGAAGTCAGCCAGCTCCATGCCAACCCACCAAGGAAGCTTTAGGAGTCCACCCTCTCCTTCCCCCTGGCCTGCTGGCTCATGGTGGGGTTTGGCCAGTTGCCCTGATGTCCCAGCCCTGGCCCTGCCACAGATGCTGAGAGCTCCTCGGAGGTGATCTGGAGTGGAGGCAAGGCTGTGTGAGGGTCCAATGGTGCCTGTGGAAAGGGGATGTCTGGCCCATGGGGCTACTCCCCTGTTCAGGACTCTGATCTACCTAATGCTGGTCATCCGGGGGCTTTAGCCCAGAGAAGTTGTGGGTGCTCCATCCCTGAAGGTGCTCAAGGTCAGGCTGGAGGGGGCTTTGAGCAACCTGCTCTAGTGGAGGTGTCCCTGCCCATGGCAGGGGGGTTGGAGCTCAGTCTTTAAGCTCCCTTCCAACCCGAACCGTTCTGTGATTCTCCAGTAGCGAACAGGACTCCGCACCAGAGGGTCTCCCGAGTTGTACCCAGCCACCTCGAGGTGGCCAACTCCCCTACCCTGTGATCTTGCCCAAGGGTGTCTTTGTTTCCCAGCCCGTGGGAGGAGAGGAAGGGGTGTGCGATGCTGTGTTGGTGCCTTATCGGGTGTCACCACACCAGCTGGAGCCAGCACTGCAGCCCGCAGAGCTAACCACAGGTATTTTAGCAGGCTGGTGTTTATGTTTACCTCCCTGCCGCAGCAAGCCGTCGCCCGCCATCCCTTGCAGTTTTTAGCAACAACTGCGGCTCCAGGACAGGCTAAATCCAGCCCTCTCAGCTCCAGGGCTGTTTGTTCTCACCCAGCAGCAGCAAACAGGTGGTTTTGGAGAGAGGCATCAAAATAGGGAATGCAGGGGGGGGTGGATTTCTGCACCTCGGGATGGATTTGTGCCGCAGAGTCAGGGCTACCGGGGAGGGGTCACTGGCCCCCGTGGGATGCTGCGTGCGCTGAGGTTGGGATGAGATCCAGAAAGACCAGGCTTGCCAGGCTCTGGTTTAAACCTTCTCCTCTAGCTCTTGGATTTTGCAGCTGAACAGGCAAAAAAAACCCCCAAAAAAACATAAACCACTTAATTTGTGTTTTTTTCTGGGGCAAAACTGGAGCCGTGGGTTGCAAACGCCTCTGCCCTGGTCTCTGCCTTCAGGAGCGGTGCCTGCAGCTGGGGCTGCAGCCTTTCCCCCCTGCCCTCTGACCACCTCTGGAGCTTGAAGCTTTGGAATAACTCAGATATTTGATAAATCAGAGGAGCTGGATGGAGAAGGAAATCAGCCCTTCCCATATTTGTGATTTTCCACCAAACAAAGCAGGACCGGGCCAGCAGAAACTGGAGCAAAACCACCCCTTTCCCCTCTCTGCTCCTCTTTATGCCCGTCCCAGCGAGGCTTGCTCTTGTGCGCGGGGCTCTGATCTCGCCGGAGACCTCCCAAGCTCCTGGGATCGGTTCGCTCCCATCTCCAGGCGGAGTTCAAAGCTTTCCCCTCATTCCTGCCCGCGGCTGCCGGGTGTTTAATGTGCAAGCCGGCATTCCCCGCACGCCGGCGCCCTGGATGTGAACCGCTGCTTTTCAGCTCTGTCTGAAAAGGAGCCGTCTCGGGGCCTCGCCTCTTAATTGCGGAGGAGGTGAACATGAAAAAGCCTCTGGCTGCTTCTAATGCAGGCAAAGGCAGCAGCTCTGGAGGCAGAGCCTTCTCCCAGGCATCCTCGCAGCAGGGTGGTACCCAACCCGGAGTTCTCACCCTGGGGGTGGTGAGAAACCCCTCTGCCTGGTGCTGTTTCTGCTGCTGGGCTGGTTTTTGGGCTGGCAGGTCAGGTGGGAGGGGGAAAAGATGATTTCTGGAAGCTGAAGAAGGTGAAGATGCTTCCCGTGCTGGGAGCATCACTGCTCTCTAGACATTAGGAGCTCAGGGATGCCGATGGGTCATGCCGGAGCTGGGTGTGGGACCCTCATACCAAACTGGTACTTGCCTTTATAGGCACTTGGTGGCCTCTCCAACTGCTTGCAGGGATGCTTGGTGGTCCGGGGGCTTTGTCTGCAGGCGAGGGGCACTCCTGCTCTTCTGCCTCTCAGCACCAGGCTGGATTGTGCAGCGGGGTGAGAGTAAAGCAGCAATTCCTCATCACCCAAGGGCTTTGCTGGGCTTGGATGGGGCTGGAGGGGGGGACGGATGGGAGGAGCCGGGACTCCGCTAACCTGATTAACCAGGTTAGAAACCAACCTTGCAAAAGCCCAAGCCGTCTCGCTGCAACCTCCTCCCGCCCTCTCGAGGCACGGCTGGTCCTGAGTGGGAACCCCCCACCACCCAGCCTCGCTCCCCTCCTGCATCCGAGAGCAGCCGGGCACGGTGGGGAGGTGGGATGCGACGGCAGGCACCGTGTCTCCAGCTCCCGGGACCGGGTAAGTGTCACCCCCTCAGAGCACCGTGGCCGACTTCGGTCCCTCTCCCCGGTGCACCCCCAGCCCCATGCCCCGGTTGAGCATCCCCCTGCCTCCGCCGCTGCTCTAGTGCCGCTCGCGATGAGTGTCTGGGGGTTTTTGGAGCGTGAACTCATCGGGAATGCAAATACTTCTTGGCCTGGCGCCGGCACGGGAGCAAAGTTGAAGCCCCAGCACCAACCAGCAGAAATCCTCTGCGGTGGAGTGTGCTGAAACGGCAGCAGTGGTGGAGGGGGGAGGATTTCTCCGGCTGAGCATCTCTCCCGGTGCTGGTGATCAGCCACAGCAGGGATGCGGGGCTACGAGCCAGCGGTGGTGGTGGTGGGGATGCTGTGTCCTGCAAGGGCTTGGCCACAGGGGTCCGGTCCCAAAGGAGACCACCCCCCAGCATCGTGGGCCTAGGTCTCCCCAGCACAACCCTCCTCCAGTCCCAAGCAGCTGGGGTGCCTGGTGGTGTCAGCCACCAGCAGGTGCCAAAAACCAGAGAATTTGCCTCAAAACAGGTTTCTTGATAATTAGGCAGCTGCTGCCATAGCTGGGAAGTGGGGGTGCCAGAGGGGCTCTGCTCCCAGCCCTGGCACAGCTTCCCAGGCACAGGGAGGTCATCGCTCAGGGTGTCTGTGGGGAGCTGATAAAATATGCAGAATTAAAACCAGGGAGGTTAAGTTCCCGCTTCCCCTTGCCGGCTGCTGCCGACCCACCTCAGCAGCTTTCCCTTTGGAAAGGTGAAGCAAAGTGGCGGAGGTCAGGCAGGGGGAACGGAAGGTTCGCTCAGCTCTCCGTGGGCCCTGGAGCTCGGAAGACCCGAAATGATTCCCTGACCCTCATCCTAATCAGCTTTTCCCAGCAGAGGTGGGCAGGAGGGATGCAGATTTCCCAGTAAAGGGATTTTTGCCCAGAATAATTTTCATCTTAAAAAAGAGGAATGTACAGCAATGGGAATCATCCACCCGAAAGCTCTTGGGGTACCAGGGATGCCCAAATGGAGCAGGACAGCAGGCTGCCGGGCAGTGCATCCCCATCTGCCGCTGGATGCTCGGCTCAGCCCTGGTTGCAGCCGAGCATCCCTCTATTTCCTGCACGTGGGCTCGGGCTCCTCTCTGAAAGCACCGCTTGCCTTCCTAAATAACAACCCGGTTCCTCCCGTTCATGACCTTCTTCCCTGCAAAACTTTGCAGCGCTGACCCTGGGGAGCGGAGAAGCTGGGATGAGACTCCCCCCCCTTCCCTGAGGCCACCCGCCACCCAGCAACAGGCTCCTTCTCCGCCCTCCCAAAAAGTTCCTCCCGAAACTTGGCAGCCGAGATTGAGTCACTAAAACGCTGTGACATCACTGGCGCTTTTTGCTACCCAGCAGCCGGGCTTCCTGTTATGCCCAGGAGCCCGGGCGCCTATACGTACATAAATATATATATATACACAACGTATAGGTGCCTGCTTTTAGAGAGAAGTCGAGTTTGTTCTCCTTTTCTCCCAGCATCGCTTCCCGCAACCCTCGCCTCTCTCTTGCAGCGGCAGCGGCGAGGAGGACCGGCGGTGGTGGGGCTGGAGAGCTGGGCCCCGCTAAGAGGATGAAAAGATGGGGCTCAAGTTATCCTGCCTGAAAGGTAGGTCTGGGGGGGTGTTCGGGGGGGGTTTTCTCCCGCTCTTTTGCCGTGGGTAGGAGTGGTGTGGTTGGTTGGCATCCTGGTGGCATCTAAGCGAGTCCTGCAGGTGGTCACCCTGGAGATGCTTTCTCCAGCCCTATAAAA
Organism: Bartramia longicauda; assembly: GCA_028566575.1. NCBI lineage: Eukaryota > Metazoa > Chordata > Aves > Charadriiformes > Scolopacidae > Bartramia > Bartramia longicauda. Next base: position 44,138,628 of record JAOXNH010000060.1, read on the forward strand.
ATTTAAGGGTTGGGTCCTGTGCTCCGGAGCATCCTTGGGCTCAAGAAATCAGATGGGGTTTTTCCTTAGAGGTGGGAAAGAGCCAGCGTGGATGGGATGCTCGGGGGTCAGCCCGGAGGCCGGGAGCCGGGGTACCCCTTCATTACCCTGCTCTCCCCAAGGGATATTCTATCCCAGGAGCTTTCTATCCTCCTCTTTTCCCCCCCAACTTTCACTTTCTTAATGGGGATGGCGGCAGCGATGTCTGCAGAGAGAGGGAAGCGGGAGCTTTTAATGCTCCTGGCCTCCTTACCCTGGGCGAAGGCATCTCCCATTAGCTCCGCATCCCAGCGCTGACCCCTGAGCGGCTGGGATCAATCATCCCCAGCTTCATTAGGGAATGGGAGCTAACGAGCCTCTCTCTCCAAGATGCAGAGGCCACTTCTTCCCTGGCTTTTCCCAAGCGCAGACCCTACTACGGCCAGATGCTGGCTGTGGAGGGCACGGTTTGGGATGCAACACCTAAAAATGAGCCCTGTGTCGGAGATGCTGGGGGTGTAGGATCTGGGGGTCCCACAGACTCCCCCCCAGCCCAAAATGGGGTGACTGGAGAGGGGAAACTGAGGCAGCCAGGGCATCCCCATCCCGCCCCAAATCCCCAAATCCAGGTCAGAGCCCTAAAATATCCCCCTCGTGCCTCCAGACCCCTCCGACGAGCTTGGACTCTGCAATGAAATAAAAGACACCCCCCCACCTCACCCCCTCCCCCGTTTTTCCAGCTCCCTTATGTAAGGCAGGGCTTTATCCTTAATTAAAAAGAGATTAAAAATATCAGTGTCTGTCCCCTCCGGGCATTTTCCTGCTTGGGAAGAGCTGAAACCTCCCTGGCTGCTGCCTGCGCCGCGCGGGGGCTTTTCTCCTGATTAAAAAAGCAGATTAACGCTATCTGCTCCCCGGGGCGGGGGGCAGGCAGGAGGTCGAGTGGGGGGGGGTCGCTACAGTCTCCACCTCTACCACACACCCCAAAATCCAGGGTGGGGAGGAGGTGCAAGGCTGCCTCTGGCTGGTTGGGGTGGCTGTGGATTCTTTGTTGGCTCATAAGGGGTTGAGGTGGACATGGAGGTCTGGAGGAGGGTAAGGAGGTGGGAAATGCTGCAGCCCCACACCTGATCTTCTCCCCCCCCCCAATTTTGGTGTTCCCCCCCTCAATTTCTTGCAGGCTTGAAGACCTGTGTGAGCAGCGGGAACGGCAGCAGCGGGACCCCGGAGGCGTCCTCGGGCGAGAAGCACCTGCACGTGCCCTCCATCATCGTCACACCGCCCACACCCACGGGGACCACGCTGTCCCGGGAATCCCGGCGGGCAGGGGGGTCACCACCCTGCAGCCAGTGCTGAGCGATGGGGACAGGGGGACACCGGCCTGGCAGGATCCATCCCCGCTCCACTGGCATGAAGACGCAGCCACCGGGATGTGCATCAGCCGGACCCGGCACCCCGGGAGCTCCCCTGGGCTGCGTTGGGGGAGTGGGGGGTGGGTTGTCCCCCCAAAAAACACCCCAAAGCTGACCCTGTGCCGGATGGGGGGTCACAAGTGGGGTGCTCCCCACCAGCCCCCACCTCTCCGCCCGGATTGAAGAAACCGGTTACAAATGGCACGGGAAAAATGAACTCGGCATCGCCTGCAGCCCACCCTCGCCGCCCCGCCGGATCGGCCCCATCCCGGGGAGGGAGCCGGGGGCGATGCTTCCCGGGGAGCGGCGGCACCGGGAGCCGTCGGGAGAGGCGGGAGTGTGAAAGCAGATGGAAATTTAATTTTTTAATGACAGCAGCAGATGGCAAAAGACATGCGAGCGGAGTCGCAGCGTGGCAGAGCCGTTTATAGAGCGGCCGGCGGAGCCGCAGCGTGTGCCGGTGGCACCACGGGGGATGCGGGGTTCATGGATTGGGGGGCGTGGGACCCTCCTCCTGCAGCCCCCAGGGGAGAGGGGGCAAGGG
>JAOXNH010000060.1:44266801-44289425 GCA_028566575.1 Bartramia longicauda
CACCAAAGGGGTGATCCTGTGCTAGTGGGGGCCTTTTTTCCGGGGGGGGGGGGAAGGTTTATGCCTCCCTGGAGACCTCTTCAATAAAACGCGTTCTGGCTCTCTGAGCGTCTGACTGCAAATCAGGTTCCAGCCGTTCCCTTCCTGTGCCGACCTGCTGGAGTCGGCTGTTATTCTTGGCAGGGTGCCCCGAAGGAAGAAAAAATCCCCCCCCCCCCAGCTCCCAGCGGCTGGGAAATGCTGATGACATGACACCTTCCAGCATTCTTCAAGGTCAAGAGGGGAGGGAGGGAAATGAAAGGGGAGAGGGCTTTTTTTTTCTGTTGTTAGCGTGGGTTATTGCTTCGCTCAGGCATTTCCCTTTGATGCTCGCTCCTTGTTACACAAGATGTTGCAAGCTCGCCCTGCCGCCCGGGGAACGAGCTCATCTCCTTCCCTGCTCCCCAACCGGTGATGTCCCGAGCTCCCAAAAGCACTTTAGCACCAGCACTCCCTGGGTTCGGCTTAAACCCAAGCTGGTTTTAACCTCCTACGCATCCCAAGGTGTGCTGCATTCGGCATCTCCCTGCGGCACCAGTACCCAGGCTCCCTCATGCAGGAAGCCCAGGGCACTGCGGTGTGCTGATGGGGACACGCAGCATCCTTCAGGGTCCCCTGCCACGGGACTTCTACTCCGGCAAAAAAGAAACTTGGCACCTCTCTCCTTGAGATCCAACAAATCTCTGCTAATCCCCCTACTCCCGGCTGCCAAATCCTCCTCCTCCTCCCCCCAGCCAAGGTGCCGAGAGCTCTTCAAGGCGAGTTGCACGCAACCATTAATCCTCGCAACGAGGAATGGCCCTGTTCGGCGCAGCCGGTAGCGAGGGAGCGGGCGCAGAGGATGAGCGGCAGCGCCAACGTCATGCATGGCCGGCACCGGTGGCAGGGGAGGATGCTGTACCCCTCAGATACATTTTGGTTGATGCCCCAGCTCTGGGCTGACATGGCGCTGCCAGAGCACATGGATCTGGATGCTGTGTCCCCATAGATGGATGCTTCTGCTCTCCCGCTTTCCTAGACCACACTTGGAGGAAGATCAGAAACGGTCCAAGCATGAGGGGAAGCAAAGCAAGTGCCAGCAGTGGTGGCCAGGGACAAGGAAACGAGCCAGGGACAGTGATGGGATGGTCCCCATGTTTGCACACAGGCTTGGGATGGGGCGATGTGCCTGGTCCCCTGGGAGACCCGGCACATCGCTCACATCCTCACAAGCAGCATCGCAGTATCTGCGGTTCTGGACCTACCCTAGGGGACCACGCTCCTCCTGCTCCATGTCTGGCCCAGCTCTTGCTGGCATGCTGGTCCATGAGACCACCAACGAAGCTCAAGGATCATCTCTAGGAGCAGACACAGGCTAAACTGCCTGCACTGGGGACCCCATTGCCTTCTTCACACACCATTTGTGGGCCAGGGTGGTGAATGAGCCTCTTGGCTGTGACGGTCAGGGCTGATGGGGCTCCCACCTCTCTGCTGGCTCTCAGCCCTCCTTCGAGCCATGGGATTTGGCCCATACTTTGCAGAGTCCCCTTTGGGAATAGCAGGACCACAAGTATCCATGGTTGCCCCACAGCTGGCTTAGAAAGGAGCAGTGGAGGGTCCCCAGGCCACCCCAGCATCCTTGCAGGCTGCAGGTTCCCCTGGAAGCCGGTGCACGGCCGCATCCTGCTCCGAGGGCTGCTGGAGGAAATCCTGGAAGGCCATCTTACAATGCAGCCCTTCCTGTCCCCAGAGGACCGCCGAGCACGGAAAAGGCACCGCAGGCTGATGGCACCAGCTGGCCCCGGGGGGACATGGTCCTACCCCATGGCACCTCACTGTCCAGCCCACCTGGGGCCCGCTTCCCCCCGGGCTCCTGGCCAGCAGCACTGCTTTGTATTAAAAATATAGAGATACAATAGGAGCAGTGGGTCGATTGCCCAGGACCTCACCGGAGGCAGAGGAACAGGCACAACCGATGCAAGATGGGAGGAGATGCTCCTCTGCACCCCCTGGACCCCCAGTGCTGATGCCTCCGCTCCCCCTTCCAGTGACATCCCACCTGCACAGCAAAGGGTAAAGTCTCAGTAACATCACCAAGTTGTCCCCTCCCTGCCACAAGCAGCCCCTCCTGCTTCTGCCTGCCCTGCATTGCCCCCCCGGGGACCCCCAGCCCCAGGTTGGGGCAGGAGGCCGTGCAGGCAGGCAGGGTGGCAGCAGGTCACGTCTCCGCGCTGCCTGTGCTGCGGTGACAGGCTCAGCGCGGGGCTCCCGTGTTATTGTTCCCGGTTGTTTTCCAGCAGGGAGGCCGTGGGGCCAGCTGGCTGCTGCAGGGCTGGAACAGCATGGCCTATTTTAAACCGCTTGCACAAGGAGTCAGCAGCTCCAGCTCGGATTTTTTCCGAACTTTATTTGTCCAAATGCTCCGCGAGGAGAGAGGGAGGGAGGGAGAGCAGGATGGCGGGGGGGGAAATCAGCTCCCAGCTTTCTCCACTGCCAGCAGCTCACCTGAGCCAGCGGTGGTCCAGGCTGCTGGTGGTAACGGTGAGGATGCTGCACACAACACCCACCAGCCAGAGCCCCAGGGCATGGAGGGGTCCCCAAAATCCCACAGGGTCAGCACACACAGAGAAGCTGCAGGAGAAAGGGATGGAGCTTCAAAGCCAGCGGTATCCCGCCTTTAAAGGGCAGCAAATACCTGTCTAGTGGCCAAGCTACGGCTCTCGCAAGCATCCCGAGGGTGGGCGGCTCCGCTATGCACAGGGACTTATGCCAAGCGGCCACACGTATGGAAAGAGCCACTGGGGAGCCAGGATAAAACCCCATCTCAACACTGCTGCAAACACCAGTGGGGCTCACAGATACCCAGTAAAGGGGGCTGGAAAACCCTCCTGCTCCCATGGTGGTCCCAGCCCCATCACGTCCCCTCTGCCCCCGGCCATCCTGCCAAGGCTGCTGTGACCCATGGATGAAAACACCAAGTTTGCAGTGGTTAAACACTGGCAAGTTTAAATTAACCCCCCCCCAGTTTGCTCTTTTCACCATCAGACCACATCTGCTGCAAAATTCCTGGAAGGGCAACCCTTCCCTGAAGGTCCCAAATGACCCAGTGTCCCCAAAACACAGAGCAGCAGCACTCACACGGAAACATCTTCTCCCCAGCAGAAGACTTCATATTCCAAAACACAACCAGGGCATCTGTCGCCCAGGAGGTTTTTCCATGCCATTTTCTTTAGACCAAGCTTCTTACTAAACCTCTTTATGAAGTTACTCCTCCTGCCCAGGGCTGAGGTGAGCTCAGAAGACCCCTTTCCAGCTCTTTTGTCTGAAATCCAGCATCCCTTGCAAGGGTCAGCAGCCAAAGCAATATAACACACGATTTCCTAACCCTGCTGGTGGGAAAACACTGTGAAGAACAGAGGGGGATGACTAGGGTTTAAAAAAATGTAATTGTGATCTAAGATCTCATTTTTTTTTACCTTTTTCCCCAAAGATGTGGGAGTTGCTGTGGCCAGTAGAAATAAATGTGCCTTTTTTCCGAGTTACCAAACTCTTTGCTCGCTGGGGAGGGAAGATGCTCCTGCTCAGGAGGGGGGGGGGACGTGGCCTGTGATGGGGGTCCCAGAGCAACCTGAACACCAACGTGTATCTTCTGTAACCACTAAACCACCCAGCTCACAAACCCTGCATCTTGGGTTTTAAGCTGTTGGCTGGAGGCCCTTTTGAGCTTTTTAGTTCGAAGAACAGCTCGACTCTTGGAAAAAAAGGGGGGGAGAGGAAAAAAAAAATTAGTTATCAGCTGTTGAGTGCTAGCTGGATGCGAGAGAGCCCTTGAGCTGTACGCCGGCCGGGTGGATGGCCCGAGAGCTCCGTGGATGTCATATTGGCCGAAGGCAATATGTTTATGGCCCTGGCTGGAAGCCCTTCTGAGAAACCCATCGCAGTGATTTACGGCGCTTCCGATGTATACGAAGCCATTCCTCTTCCACTGACCAGCCCGAAAAGAAAACATCTGCAATACGTCAAAGTCAGCGAGAAGGACCAAGGCGTAAATAGGCGTGTGTGCCGGAGGGCAGGGCGACATGAGTCCCCACACGTTCCCGCGGCCGGCGCCGGAGCAGACAGGGCAGGAGCCGCTGGCAGAGGAGAGGCCGGTCCCACTCGAGGACACCCAGATCCCGCTGCCCTTCCCAGGGCTTTCCCTTCCAGCAGCGGGGCCGAGAGGTACTATAACATGCCTTAAACAAACAGGCTGCCTTTCCCAGCAGAGCCGGTGAGGGGGGATGGATCCCAGCTCTGTTTAATGCTGGATTTACCCTGGCAAGCCTGGAGCGTGGGTGGGTACCCGGCAGCCCCCCAGCTCTGCGGAGCCCTCCTGCCCCAGCCAAATCCAACACCCACAGCAGCATCCCAAGTGTTGAGCACAGGTCGGAAACACCTTGGCTGCACACATACCCCTTCCTCCTGGCACCAGCCCCAGGGAGGTGCTGCCAGCGGAGGGGTCTGACCCATGCACAGCCCCCCCCGGGCCAGCTGGGGTCCCCCAGTTCCATTGCTTGGCTTTGCCATCCATCACAGTCCCTGGGGGCAGGAGTAAAGTGGGACCGCTTCACATCAGCGATGGAGCTGTGGGATGAACAGATCCCTGGCTCCAGGGCAACCACCGCCTTGGGGAGAAAACAGCAAATCCCACCATGAAAATTGGATTTTTCCATGCAAGGAGGTCCTGGCTATTGCTAGAAGCAATGCACCAGGACAAAGGTGCTGGTGTCCCAGGCTGGGGACAGCGTTTTGGGCCTCACCACCAACTGTGCAAACGCACCAGCATCTCCATTGCTAACGGTGCCTGCAAGAACCTTGTACAAGGCATGGCTATAAACCGAGTGTGCCCTCAGTTGGGCCCCACCACCGGGGGCAGGGATAAGGACAAGTCTGGCCCCAGGGGACCAGGGGGTTCTCCTGTCCCAGCCTGCAGTTACCTCCCATCACACCCACTCGATCCCAGGAGGACCACGAGCTTCCTGCCTCCTGCACATCCTCAACAAAACGCCTTGGACCCAACTGCCTCCTAAGCAGCAGCCTGGCAGGGTACAAGGTATCTCCCTGCAGCATCAGTGCAGCCCTGCCAGGAACCACTCCTGGCCTGCGAGATGGTGTCTTCAGCTTCTGCAGCGGCATTAACACCTTGTCCAACTCGGGGACTCCTTGGCAGAGCTGGCATTTCTCCTCTTGGCACCCAGAGGGAAAGGTGACCCCACAGTGTCCTACAGGAGACCCAGAGCTCCCCCAGTGCATGGGAGCATGGGGAAGATCAGGCTGCAAAAGGCAAAAAAACCCAAAAAAGACGACCCTGGAGGGGGCAATCTTTGTTCACTCAGACCTTCTGCATGAGCAGGCAGGTCCTTCACCCCGGGATGAAGGGGAGACAGGGAGCAAAGCCCATCCCTGCTCCAGTATTAAGAGATACTGAAAGCTGGATGTGCATCCAGAGAGAAATCCCTGGGGGGATTTTAGGGGTGTATTCCCCTGCTCCAGCATCCCTCCCTGCATCCCTATCGCTCAGCCTGAGCTGGCAGATACAGAGGCAGCTGTGACAGGAGGGGGCTCTGGGGATGGAGGATCTCAGCAGCAGCTCCCAGCACTGGGCCACAGATGTGGCCAGGAAGGCTGATTTCCTCTGGGTTTCACTTCAGCTCTTTTGGGCAGGCAGCGGGGGGGGGCTAGAGGAAAGATTTAAGTCTATTTCTGGGCAGCAGAAGTGAAACAGCAGTGCAGAAAAGAGATTGCAATCCCACCCGCCTGCCCAGCCAGTCTCCCAACCTCAAAAGGAGAAGCGGAGGTGATGCTGCCGTCCAAGGGATCCCCAAAAACCACGCTCACACCCACTCCTGGGTCAGCAGAGCAGCCAGAAGACATTGCACCAAAGCTGCATCCTGAGGCTGCCGACCTTCTCTGTGGGGCAGGGGGATGTGGCAGCCTCTGGGTGTCACAGCAGCTGAGCATAACTCTGCCCTGGCTGCTGTCAAGCTTGTTTTTGTTTTGGGCTGTTTGTTGGTTTGGGGTTTTTTTGCCTGTATGAGCCTAATTTCATAGAAAGGAAGGAGCCTTTAATGCAAGTGGGCAATTGGCAGCCAGCTCCTGGGAACCCTGGGCTGGGTGCAAAGGAAGAGGAGGAGAGGGGGTCCTTCTTGGCAGCCCCCAGCTCCTTTCTCTGCTTCAGCTCCCCATCCAGCCGCTGCTGGCTCATCCAGGTTGCAAATCCTGCACAGTGGAGGCCAATAAACGCAAGTGGGGAGGCTGCCCAGCCAAACAGTTCCTCCTCCAAGACCTTTGGAAAAAAAAAAAAATCCACCCACCCCACACATGGAAAAAGCGGGATCCCACAGGAATCACAGGCAAATCGCATCCCTGCACCCTGCCAGACGCGGAGGAGGAGTGGGCAGTTGGTGTCTGCTTGAGGTCCTGCCAAGACCTGCCCAGCTTGCCTGGTTTGGTGCTCAGGAGCTCGAAGAAGCTGCAGGATGCTTGGCAGGGGACAGCAGCGTCACCCTCACTGATGAGCCCATCACCTTCCCACACAGCATCAGTCATGGCCAGCAAGTGCCCTGCAAGGCAAACACCCACCCACAGCCCTGACCTGACTTTCCCAGCCTGGGCACGGGTGCAGATGACCCAGATGGCTTCACCTTCACACCAGGGCATAAAGATCGGGACACAGATGGGAAGCAGATCCTCCTGGCTCTTTGACCCCCTGCTCGACACATTCACCCACCTCTCCCCCATCCCAGGATGCATTAACCCCCCCACTGGAAATACAAACAGCCTCTGGGACATGCACATCAGCAAGGAAACAGGGCTCATTGCCCACCCAGGGGACCGACCCGCAGTGACCCCAGCCCCACAGCCGTCCAGTTTGGGTGCAGGCAGACTGGTCTGCCTCCCAACAAAGACCGTATGGTTAGGGTCACACAACCAGCTCATACGCCATCAAATGCCTGGCTGCGGGAAGGCAGCGGGATTCCCAGGGGCCGCAGGGCAGCCCCCGGCGTGGCCTTTGAGCAGTAAATGGCTATATTCCCTTCCCAGCACTCACACCATTAAACATGCATGCGCTTCCACCACCGCTGATAAGGCAGATTCAGGAGGGCAAGGGGAGGAGGGAGGAATAGAAATAAAAGCACCCCCAGACAAGAAATGCCAGCAAACCCCTGCTTCTCCCTCCCCCCCCCCCGGGATTTATGAATGAAAACACGCTTCGCCTTGGCACTGCAAATTTCCTCGATGCACACGGGCAAGGAGGAGGAGGGGGGGGGGAAATCCTGGAATTATGAGGCTCCAGCACCAATTAGGGCTGTTTACATTGACGTAAAGTCTGGGTGAAGTCCCCACCCCTGCTCCCAGCATATTTATGAAATTACTCCTGCTGACACTGACAAATGCAGGAGGGGAAAGTCCCGGAGAACACAGATCCAGCCCGGCACTACGTGGGGTTTTTTAATCAGCACTGAGACAGCCAGTTCTGATAAATATCAGCCCAGAACCTCCCAGCCACCCTCACCCCAACCGGGGCAGCGGGGACCCCCAGACCTCAAGTCAGCCCTCCCTACTGGGAACCACCAGCATCCCCCCAGGGCCAGGGCTCCCGGAGAGTGAGGAGAAGGCAGCAGCACACCCAGGGAGGGAGGCTGGGATGCATAGGCAAATGCTCCATGTTTTGGAAATGCCCGGGTAACCACAGTTCAGGCTCCCCTTCCCTTATTTAGGGACCTCAGGCCACCATCTCCAGCTGGAAGAGAGTGCTTGGGTGGCTGCAGAGAGGGGAATGCTCTGGGAACCCCGCTCTCCCTCATCACTCACTGCTGATGTACCGGAGCAGGATGTCCCAGGCTCCGTCAGCGCTGGAGAGCCCATGGAAAAGAAATAGCAACATTCTGCCTAAAAAAAAAAATCCCCAGGAAAGCCTTTTTCTCTCCCTCCCTCATAAGGGGAAGCTATCTGAACCTGCTCCCCACCACCCACGCAGCAGCCGAGACGCAGCGCTGGGCGCCAACATGGGCGTGTTGGATGCAAACCTTCAAATTTGGGAGGTTGGCCAAGCCAAGATATTCCCACTAACGGCTCCTGGCACGGGAGCTCGCCAGGGGCTGAGCAGGATGCGTGCACGGAGGGAGACACCACAGCCGGTGCGTGGCAGGGGGCACGGAGGGTGAGAGGCTGTGAGGATGGGGGGGGAGAGGGGGCAGAAGGATGCCAGAGTGCTGCCAGATGCCACCACAGCCTCCATAGAGGTCAGCGGTGTCGGGAGGGCTGCAAATAGCTCCAGAGGGGAGGAACGGAGGCCTGATCCAGCTAAGCATGCAGGAATGTGCCAGAGGGGGCGATGGGGCCAGTGCCGAGCATGTTTGGGGGGTTTTGGGGAAGGGGCTTGGGAGAGTCACCAGCAGATGAGTTTCACATGAAAGATGGAGCGAGCGATTCCTGCACACTGCCGGGCTCAAAATGAGCCAAAATCCCTTGGGAAGGAGATCTAAGCGTGGCGGCAGATGGATCAATGGAAACCGCTTGGCTCGCTGCGAGCCAGCAGGGAGAGGCACAACCAGAAAGGAAGCGAGGGTGATGGAGGAGGAGGAGGGGCTGGAGAAGGCAGAGCAGGCAGCTCTGCTGCCCAATGCTGCCTGCTGCCCCTTCCTGCAGCAAAACCAAGCGCAGAAATACAAGAGCAGGGAGGGAAAGGAGGAGAAACCCTCGGGCGATGGGATGAAGAGGGACCAGAAGAGCTGCACAGGAAATATTAAGCAGGGGGAGCCAGCCCACAGAAAAAAAAGATAAATTACTTCCCTTTTGTCCCCCAAACAGAGCTCAGCACTAATCTGGGGAACTCCTCACCGCTGTACAGCAGCAAAGCTAGAGGCTCAATGGGATTAAAGCCACAGAATAATTCCTTTTTCAACAAATAAATATCTATCAGGCAGCTACATAGACAGCAAGAGCATCCGTGGGTACATTTATTGTGGTAAAAAGCACGGACACGCGAGGATGTGGACCCATAATCCAGTCAGATCTGAAGGTAAGTTTTCCCTGCTGCCATCCTGCCACCCAAACCACTAGAAAAAAACAACAGGTTTGCTCCAGTTGATAAAACAACAGGAGCCCCAGGGCGGGTTTTTGCAGCCCGCAGGCACACTGCAACGCACGAGGGATGCCCAGCGGAGCAGCACCCAAGGCAGGTCCCGACGTGACACCCGGGGCATCGCCCTACCCGATACCCCAGAGCTCTTATTTGTTAACAGATTATAGATTAGAAATTATTTAACATGGCCTGCAAATCAACACGTTTCCCATCTGGCAAAACCACTCTCTTTCGCTAAGGCAGCTCCACACACATGATTGCCTACAGCGCGCCGAAGCAAACAGTCCACACTTTAGGGGGGGAATAATGGGAACTGCCCCCCCCTCCCCTTGCAATGCCCTGACGACATGCCAAAAAGCAGAACTTCCAGCAGTTAAACTAAAAATGGCAAATCCCCTTTCATCTCCCCAGCATTACTTTTACCCGGTGTCCCAGCGCAGGGGCAGCGCTGCCATTTCAAAGCTTAGACTTGAGCTTAAAGAGCTGGGGGAAAGCTCAGCGGTGCCTGTGAGCCATCTCGGGGTGACAACAGAAGGGAGATGAGTCGCTTCAGCTTTATCATGAATTAACTCCCCACGCTGGGCCACGGGCACCCTCCCAGGGCTGGTCCTGCTGGGTTTGGTGCAGCCAGAGTTTTTGCTGCGGGAAAGCTCTCAGGTGTAACTTACCCCGGGTAAAATAACGCAGCTTTTTCAGCAGCAAAAGAAGCCTCTAGCAGGGAAAGCAACCCTCCCCATCACTGCTTCTCCGGCTTATTTGCAGAGATTTCCTCCGGTGTCTGCTCCAGTTCAGGCTACTGAGGAGCAGCAGCCGCAGGGAATGGGTGCAGGGGGAAGGAGCTGCATCCTCATCCTGCCAACCAGGGATAAACCTCCATCGTGGAGAGAGGAAGGGAAGGCTAGGGAAGACTGGGAGCAAGAGGGATGGGATTTCAGGAGCTGAGAACCAGGCAGGCCAATGACATCTGCCTGACAGGGCTTTGAGCCGGGGCGCTGGGTATTCCCACAACAATAAAGCCATGGGGGGAAAAGAATCCCTTTTGTTTCCCAGGCCAGCGGCTGGAGGAGTTCCTGTTCCAGCAATGATATTAGCTGTTTTGCTGCAACACTAATTACACAGCAGTGGTGAAGGGGGAGGGCTCAGCCCTCATTTTACATCTTTCCCCCCCCCCCCTAAATAACTCAAAGTAAATAAGGAAGGTGCAGCATTGGAGCAGCGAAGTCGTAGCACACATGCCCCATTAGCTCCTGGTAATGATCTTATTTGTATTAAAGCCTGACCTGGGATGAACACAGCCCGGGTAGACCTTGGCTTTGATCTGGAGGGGAGGCAGGGGAAGAGGCTCCTCACCAGCCTGGAGGATGCTGGAAGCCACGTCTGTGCTAGTGTGGTGGGGAGGGGGAAGAAATACATACCCCCTCTTTCACATTCCCCTGTAGGCACCGGAAAATGAGAATTTTCCTCCCTGGAAGGGCACCTAATCTCAATCCCTCCTCCCTGAATGTAAATAGCAGGGTCTCCTCCAACCCAGGAGCTCTGTTGTGCTGAGCAAAGCTGCACTCGGACCCGACCATGATGCCAAATGCCTGCTGTGGTGCTTCTCCAAGCTGTCAGAGTGGCTAAGGGGAGAAGAGTGAATTTTGAGGGCTGCCACCCTCACCCAAAAGCTCCGAGTAGCACCTCTGCTCCCTAAGCACCCTCAGGAGCAAGGACCTGCCTTAGTTCCCAAGCACTGCTTCCCATATCCAGGCTGGGAGTAAAACACTGCAGCATAAAGAAAATATTTGCACCCCCCCCTTTCTTTTTTTTTTTTTAAATGCAAAACCCACATCCTGATGGGAGGCATCCTGGGCTTCTCTGTCCCGACAGCGGGGTCATGCCATCCCACAGGCTGCTGCCCATCATCACGTGAACAAAGCATGGATAATTTGGGTGCTGACCCTGGATTTTGCCTCTAGCCTCACTGGAGAGGGGATACCAGGCAGCCTGGAGGTGCAGCAACAAATAAACCCCGTTGCTTTAACACCATTCCCATTAAGCGGTCACGGGGGCAAGGTTTGCTGTTGCAAACACCGTGGAAAAAAAAAAATAAAAATCAAGGGAGCTTCTTGTCCTGTCTCCCAGATGGAGGGAAGGGAAATGAACTGTGAAAAGGAGAAATCAGGGAGTTCAAATAAGTGGCAGCAACCCAGACCAGCTCTGGGCAGGTCAGCACCACCCGGGATGACCTGGGTGATCTTGTACCATACCGGGAGGAGAACAGGCTGGGGAGGATTGGCTCTGCCTCCAGCTACAGAGCTGACCCTGCTCCAGGTTGAAAACAAAACCCAAAAGCTCCCGTGTCTCTGTCAAGGCAGCCCCAGCTCTGGTTTTCACGCCTGGCTGGATTTTGCAATAGCAAAGAGTCAATAACTGGGTCAGAGCATCCGTCCGTGCAGGCAGAGCCGGTCAGGCTGGGGCAGGAGGCTCAGACCTGCCCAAACCCTGGTCCACCACCCGGGGCATGGACATCCTCCCCAGCTCACACCCAGGAGAGGAGGTTGGAGCTGCTTATGGAAAAACAAACGGTGCCTCCAGTCAACCTGCACACTCCAGTTCCACACTGCCAGGGGCACACAGGGACTCCTTGTTCTGCCAAGGGCTGGGAGATAAGTCCCCACCGAGGCCCTGCACTTTGCACAGCTCCAGCAGCCCCCTTCTCCCCCTGACCCACGTCTCCTGATGCTGCGGGGTCCAGGGACACCCACAGGTACTCCAGCATGGAGCTGGGACACAAATGGTTCCCACCAAGCATCACCGGGGCAGTGCTGTCCTGGGGGCTTCTGTCCTCTTTTGCTCCCCAAACCCCTGCAAAGGCTCCAGCCAGCTTTCCCAGCACGGAGCATATGGCATGGCACGGGGAGGCAGCACAGACGGCACCAGCATCGGCTCCATCTCAAACCTCCTCACACCTCCCTGCCGGAGGAATTTCATCCCCCGAGCAGGGATGCATTTTGCCCCGTCACTGCAATGCTTCCGTCCCCTTTTGTGGGTGTTTTCCCCACCTACAGGGGGTTGGATGGCTCTTTCCCTCCTCCCCTCTTCTGCGGCGACCTGGGATGGTTTTGTGAATGGGCTATTGTAACCGGATCGGGGAGAGGGAAGGGAGCAGATGGGGAGCGGGCTCATCCTCGATGCCAGGCCAGTGGCCCAAGGCCTGAGCGATGCAGCCAGGTGCTAAAGGCCAGCCTTGCTTGAAGGTTACCCAGATCAGAGAAACAAGAGATGCAAAAGACCTTACAAAAGGGCAGACCCAACCTCACAGCCCCTTTCCACCTCTAAAGGAGCAGACCTCCTCCCTGGTCCAGCTTGAACCTATTTTTTGCCACCCACTTTGCCGGTGCCCCTGGAGCTCAGTGGGGAGCAGGATGGGCAGCAGCTCCCGTTCTCTCTGCTTTCCAAGGCAGGAGCAGCCCAGACCTTCCTCCTCGGGCAGTCGTTCAATTTTGCCTGCGCTTCGCAGAAACCCCAGGCCAAGCTCCAAGTCCAAATAAGGAGGCACTTTGGCCCCTGTCCCTCTCCCGCGAGCGCCTCCGAGCCTGCCCTCACCCAGGCAGTGTGGTGGCGGGTCCCAGTTCAGCATGGAAAGCAGCTGGGGGGGGGCAAAGGGCAGGCTTGCACCCCAGTGATCCCATCCCTGATGCAGCTGCACCAGTGCATATGCACCCTTTGGCATCGCTGCCTCCATCCCTGCTGCCTCTTGCTGCTCCCCCAGGCAGAGCCCCTGCTCTTGCAGAGGGGAATCTGGGGAGACCCCAGGCGGGGGGGGCAGAGAACACCACCACCCCCTCCAACACACACACATTCCAGTGGCTTTACCCTTCGGAGTCAGAGCGGCTGGAGAATTCCAGCATCTTTATCTTTTTTGGCTACAATTTCTCTTTCGGCCACGTTATAAATTAAAAGCTGCTTTGCTTTTAACCTCCTCCAAGCTGCACCTTTTAACCTCCCTCCCCGGGCCGCTGGCAGGAAGGGGGCTGCTCCTTGCCGGGGCCGATGCTCTCGCCTTGGAGGTCTGCCGCAAGCCAGCGAGCCCATTTCCCCCGCCTCCCCGGCTCGGCACAGGGTGCCAACAAAGGCTCCTTGCAAAAGGAGCTTGTCATCGCTGATGGATGACGTGGCCGCGCGGCGGCTGGAGCCAGGGAGCCGGGATGTGTCTGTGCGGGGGCTCAGCCAGCCACCTGGATGGCACTAACAGGGCTCCCCGCCAACAATGCGGAGCCTGCCGGGGCTCCACGGTGCTTCCCAGGCAGGGGGGACAACCTGGGGTCCTTTGGGAAGGATTGCATCCGGAAGGGAAGGGTCACCCTGGCTCGGAGCAGAGAGCTGGATTGGGGTCCCGTGGGGACACGTCACCTGGGATGAAGGTGGCACGCAGCCATCCCAAGCCCCATCCCGGCTGCGGTGGTGACCAGTGGGTTCAGAGGGGCCGGCCGGCGGCTGGGGGATGACAGACAGACAGACAGCTCTGCTTGCTGAGCTCTGAGAAATAATTCTCTCCATCCTATGTGGCTTCCTACATAAGGTATCAGTGCTGCTCTTGATTAGAGAAAAGCTTCCCATATTACAGTCTTTTGGCTCCGGGGAGGAACGAGTTGGCCAATTGCAATTATTAAGACATTTAAAGTGCATTTAACCCAGGAGCCCTTATTTTCCCCTTTCAATGTAACCACTAATTCCTCCTAAATGGTCTGCTCCGCGCTCCCAACCAGACAAAGGCTTTAATGTTCGCCTGAAAAGGCTTATGGCACAGGCACCATGCACGGCGGAGGAGAGCAAAATGAAAGGCTGGTGCAGCCTCCAAGGGGAAATCAAAGGTGACGAGTGGAGCCGAGAGCCCACGGAGGGGTGCAGGGTCCAGGCAGGACCAACCTGGAACCCACCAGGCTGGAGGCACAGGGTCAAGCTCAGCAGGACAAGGAGAGGTGCGTGGAAAGGCTTGCATTGCTCCAAGCATGGTGCCACAGGAGAGCCCAGGCAAAGGGTCACTCTGGGGAGCCAAGGTAGCCAGAGGAGACATTACCCACTGTCCCCCAACCACCGGTGTGTCCAGACATCACAGAGAGGCTCAGCCCTCACACCTTGACCATATCTTCTTCAGGGGAGCAACTGGCTGGTCGTTGAGCAGGAGCTCATCCTGCTGCCTTGGGGGTCCTGGTCCACAGCCAGTAACCCTCTAGGACAACCCCCAGCAATGCAGACCCGGGGCTTGCCTGAGAGCTTTGTCCTTTAATCCAGGGCCAGGGATTTATTTGCCTTTTTGCTACCTGCTATCGGATCCCCCTCGGGCAAGAGCCATAGCAGAGGTAGAGCTCAAGTCTGGAAGCGATGGATTTGTACCAGGGATGAACCTGGAGCTACAGGCTGCAGTAACATCACTGCGCCCTTGTGAGCCAAGCAACCCAGCAGCTTCACCAAGTGCTCCCCATCCCCAAAAAATTGAGGCTCTGGAAGGAGCCTGGCTCAGTGCAACCAGCATCCTTATCCTCTCCTCAATGCCTAAAACCCCAGGTTGGATTTATCACCTCTGAAGGGGTCTGAGCCCTGGCAGGAGGTCCAGCTGCTCCCATATCCCCACACTTCTTCACACTTAATTCCTCCTGGAGTGAGGGACTCTCGGAGGAAGTTCCCCCCCCCTCCCAAGCCCTGGCTTGCCTGCGGGGTCCCATTCCCAGCTGAAGTTATCACCACGCTCAGACCCGATGGGTAAAACAGATGCAGCAGCAGATGCAAAAGTCATCGGCTCCTTCAGGGCGGGGGAGAGACAGGCCAAAAAAAGCAGAGCAGGATGGGCAAAGGGAAAACAGATTTTATTTTATTTTTTTTTTTGGCACTGGGGTAACCAGGAGGCGGCACGGCAGAGCCGGTGCGAGCCCGGCTGCGCCGGATCCAGACCTTTTCCCTGGGGTTTATTTCCCAAACAACAACAACAAATTGGTTGCAGATTCCAAGCTGGGTGGGGAAATAAAAGGAAATCAAACCAAAATCCTTTGACTGCAGAGATTAAAGGGGATCAGAGGCCAAACACACAGTCAGCACCCAGCTCCTACCACTCACATGGTGAAGGCTGCTTTGCATCCAGGCTGTAATTAAACAGCTGTGTTTTCTTTAAAGTACAGTTTAGCGTTTGTTCAAACACCATTTTTGCCGAGTATCACAGGATTTCAAATGAATAGGCTTTTAAAAAACATATTTTGCGGGGTGGCCTTGAATTTGCGGCTCGGGAAGGAGGCAGGAGAATATCTGGAGGGGAGGGGGAAGAAATAAAGAAAAATAAAATTAAAAAAAAAAAAGAGAGAGATGAAAATTGCCTGCAGAGTGAACATGCCTCGGCAACAAGGATGCATAAGCCAGGGCCGGGGCTGCCATCCCTGCAGCTGATTGGCAAGCGCAGGGTTAAGACTCCAACCAGCCCCTCTATTAAGGGCTGAGCACATTTAATGGTTTAATATTAACTGAAGCGTGACAGCAGGATTTCAGCCCAACTGTCTTGCCTTGGAGCACACGGCTTCACCCAGGGCTCCAGCTCCCCAGCAAGCGGGTCCAGCAGGCAGGGTAAAACCTGATACCCAGCCCAACCGGCTCCAGCATCCCTTTGGGATGAGATGCCAGCAGCCCCCTTGGCACAACCAAGGGGTCCAGCCACCCCCGTGCACACAGCAATGGGAAGCACGACTCAGTTTACAGCAGGTAGCCCTGCCCAGCTCGGCAGATAGTCAATACCTAATTTGAGGTTTAGCTTTTCAACCATTTCCCATTCATTTCAGCAAATGGATTGGACTCTCATGTCTGTGGGAAGATCGAAGGGTCCCCCCCCCTCCTCGCCACCCACCCCTCTGGCTGGCCAAGGGTGGCAGGACAACGGCTGCCAGACTCTCCCTCCCAGCAGCTCAGGGGCGTTAATGGGAAGTCGATGCGACGGCTAACGACCGCTCTGGGTTTGACCTTCGTGCCGGCTGAGGTACTGAGCTATTTCGTTAGGAAAATTGCAACTCCAGCCTGCTGGCTGGTTCAGGAGGCTAATTGCAGAGGGGCTGGCAACTGAGAGTTGGGGTTGCTGGTTCACAGCCACTCCGGGTTTCAGGTTCCTTGGCACTCTTTCTGCTTCAGCCTCTAAAGTACAGCTGAGATGGGTCTGGCTGTGACCACCTCCTGCTGCCCAGCCCTTCTCCAGCATCAATGCAAGACCTGCTCCACCACCCACCACCTCCACATCCCACTGCCCGTCCCTGCCCACGTGGGCACCCACAAGCCTCACAAGGCAGCATCCAACCTTCTTTTAGGAGTATTATAGTGGTGCTTACCTGAAATCACATCCATCTGGAGGACACAGTGTAGGAAGCAGAGCAGCTCTGCTAACAGTAACACCATCACCCTCCAAGGCAGTGCCAGGAGCAGAGGGGCCCTGCTCAGGACTAAGGTTTGGGCACAGAGCAGCTCTCCCTGCTATATAGCCCACCTGGGAGCCTCATGATGGGTTAATGATCCCCACCTTGCAGCCCATTGATGGGGTAATGATCATCAGTGGGCTCCAAGGTGGGAATTGTCACTCTATGGATGGGGTTACCGTGCCAGGTCAAGCATGAACCCCATCCCTTTGCACAGCAGATGATGAGAAAAGCCCACGTTTCACAGGGAAGGACCAGTGCACCCACTCGCTGCCGTGGGACCCACCGGGCCCCTGATGTCCTCCTGCAACTGGGGGTGCACCAGCCAAGCAGCTCCCGTGCAAGGAGGGTGTTTTTTTGGGGACAGCTGGTTGCAAAGGTCACTGTTGCCCTCTGCTGGTCCAGGTACAGGGAGAGCGGGCACAGTCCAGCTCCCACCCCGGGACCTGGCACCCCAGCTGGCAGGGACCCTTGCTGTCCCTTGCCATCACATGTGTGCTGAATGCACCCGTGCTTAGCCAGGCTGCCACCGCCTCAGCAAGCTGGCGTTGTTCAATTCCCCTGGTTGGCAAAGAGCCCTTCTGGTCCCAGGTCTCTGTTGTCTCTCCTGTAAGGCTTTTTCTTATGGCCACTGCCACAGGCTGAGCCTGCAGGGACACTCGGCCGAGCTGGGGTACAGGTCCCGTACAGGAAATAAATCAAATCTCTGGGAAATAAATCAAATCTCCAGGAAATAAATCAAATCTCCATCCCCAGGGGATTGCAACCCACCTCCTCAGTCTCAGGGCCCCTGGGGGCACCCTGCCTCCCACCCCCATCTCCATCAACCTCCGCCCCCTGCCAAAGCAGTATCTCTCCATCCCAATAGCTGACTCTCTCCTCCTTCCTCTGCTCCAAGCTCAATATTTTCCTCTCTCATAAACAAATCAATAGGAGGTACTCAGAGGCTGGTGACCAGAAGGCAAAGTCCGCAGCTTGCTAAATTCAAAGCTGTCGTTGCAGTCACGGCGCTGGCGGAGGGCCCGGCCGAAGCTGCCCTGCCTGCGGGTCCCCAGGCTCAGCACTGGGAACATGGAGCCAGACCCTGCCCAGCAATTCCTGACTCCTGCCCATGCGACAGCCTGAAAATCTCCAAAGCACAAGGGAAAGAGAGATGCTTTGGGCGCAGTGGGGATGGGAGATGCTGCAGGACCCCTGTGGAAGGGGAATCCCTTGGGAGCCGGGTTACGTGGCAGCAACATTGGCAGCAGCATCAGCCATAGGAGCTGGGGATGGGCACATCTGTGGGTCCCAGTTAGACGAGCTGAGAGTCTTGTGTGTGCACAGTCCCTCCCACCACCAGTGCACAGGGCTGTGCTGAGATCTGGGAACCCCCCAAGGGCCAGCCCTATAGGGAGATGCTCCAAATAGCTTTCCCTTCCCTGAGACAGGAGCAAGGACCTGGGTTCCTGCGTGTCTTACACCCAGATCCTACATTGTGTTGTAAAACCCTGTCAATAAGCATTAAGAAAGCATCCAGCTCACTAGGGAGGGAAAAAATCTGCAGGGTTAAGATAAAGACATGATGACAGAGCAAGACAGGGTGTTATCTCGGGCACGGTGGAAGGAAACAAGAGCTTGGAGGGAGGGAGGTGGAAAGACAGGGCTGTTTTCTCCTGCAAAACAGCAGCCTGCCAGGCTGAAGGTCAGGAGAGGTCTGTAGCAAATCAGCTTTTAATTGGAAACGAGCGGAGCAATCACGCCCGTCCGTGGCTACCTGCGCGATGATGCTGGGAGCTGGCTGCCACGACAGATGTCCTAGGGCTTAGCTCCCCAAATACGAGAGATTTTTTATTCTCCCACCGGCATAAGTGGCAGCACACCCTCCTGAGGAAAGCTATGTGCTTGGAAACACAGCCCCTCCTGCGTCCCTTTCAAGGGAGGGAAGCGGAGAGAGAAGCAGCCTGCTGTCCTTCTACCTCCCAGCAAGAGGGAGAGGTGGAGGAGAAAGACCCTGTTTGGATTCGGCGTTTAAAGACACATGCAAAAACCACAATTTCCTAGAAACTTTGCATCTGCTGGAGCTCGGAGGCTGCTCTGACAAAGACGACTTGCGCTATATTGGATCCATACGTTGTTCCGTGCAACTGGAGCCAAGATCTCGCTGTGGGATTTGCGGGGCCTCATCAGGAAAAAGCACTAGAGCCCAAGAGGTTCCCAGGCAGCTACAAACCAGACTGCAGCCTCCTTCCTCCCACAGGTCTTCCTCCCAGCAGAGGGACCCTTTTCATCCCCATCACCCTGCTACCTGGGCAGGTAGCTGAGGTGGGGAGAGCTGTTGGGTCTGGCTGTGGTGGTGTTCCCAAGAGATCATGGCTTCAAGCAGTGCATCCCACCAGCACCCGAGCCACTCAGCATCTTCTTGCTCTTGCAAGAACATCCCTCATCCCCAGAGTCGAGAGCACCTCCCAGACCTGATCTCAGCACCCCACAGCTTTCCCTCAGCCTTCACTTAACATTTCAGCTCTTCCCCTTTCTCCCTTGTTGATCCCAGTTTCTTCCTCTCACTGGTTCCCAGCTCATCCAGGCAAGTAGGCATGACCCTGCACTGCATCAACCCACAGCCCACCAGCACCACCAGCACCGTGCACTGGGGAAGGGCAGGAGCAATGGGGAACCTTGAGGAACAAGTACGGCTCCTGCCAGCCTCACCAAGTGTGGGCCAGCTGGACTCTTGGCTTTACAGCTTCAGTGGTCCATCTGACAGATGGACATCACTGCTTGGGAAGCAAGTGGTCAAGGAGAATGGCAGCCCAGCCACTGAGGTTGAGTAAAAGAGGGTTCCTTGCCTGCATTGAGGAACATCATGGCTCAAATTCCCAGCCCAGCCCAGTGTTGCTAGCAATCCCAGGCACTCCTGCAATCTCCCTGCACCCAGGGACAGCTGGGTGAAGCTCATGGAGAGGACAGTGGCCAACACAGAGAGGTCCTTGGCCAGTTCTGCACCCTGACGGCTTCCTACATGCAGAAGGTGGCCGACCTCCACAACGAGGTGGTGGACCTCCTGGCGAAGTGGCTTGCAGACTACGCCAACACCGAGAGCCTCGTGCCGCGAGGGGCTTTGCCGGGGAGTTAGCCAAAGTGCAGGATTACAGGCAGGCCGAGGTAAAGAGCGGTGGAGACCACAACCCCCTAACAAGGTCCTAAGCAAATAGGTCCCAGATGCGGGCCTTCCCATCAGGAAGCAATAAACACACACCCGCCATAAAGGGAGCTGCGAGGACTCTGCAGCGTCGTTACCGACCGCCTTCGCCGGGGAAGGATGTGCTCCCTCCTGGCCTCAGCGTCCGTGGGCAGAAATGTCCATTCGTGTGATGCCCGGCTGGGTCCTTCATGCCCACTGGGGAGAAATCAAGCCAAGGGTCAGACCTTGCCTGAGATGATGACCCATCTCTGCTTCTCAGAGCATTTTGGTGTGGAAAAGGGAAAACGACATCCTCTCCTCTGTACCTCCTCATGGTATGGTGGTACCTGGAGGTAAACGGGTCTTTTAGATCTCTGGTTGGCATCACCAGCTGGGAGACCTCCAGTTCTGGATCTGGTCCAACCATGCTGGCTGTTGGCCTGCTCCTGTTCATGCTTGCTCTGCCTTTCTACCTGGCAGACCAACATCCCCTTTCCTTGTAGATGGAGAGGATGGAGAGGCTGGACGTGAAGGTCGTTGAGCCCCTGAAGCTCTACGGCAGCTATCTGAAGCAGATCCAGGTAAAACCTGGCAAGGTTGCCCTGCCCAGCCCTGGTCAGGACACAGCTCCATACAATGAAAAGCTGGTCTGGGAAGAGCACGGATGAGACCAGGACAGAGGGGACAGGCCCGAAATGAGCTTTGTCTCTCAGCATCCTTGTGGTCCAGGATATAGCCAGAAGGAAAATCACTGCTCCTGCTTTGAGCTGAACAGCTGCAGTACCTTGATCGTGGTTACACAGATGAGTCCCTGTCTGAAAATGCTTTCCCTGAATTAATATCCTTTCTTTTTTTCCATTAGCGCTTTTGGTGAGACAGATCTGCTGCCCGCAGGCATTCAGAAACCACAGGAAAGACCAAAAAAAGACCAAAAGCCAGTAAAGACCAAAAACCAGGAACATGGCGGGGTTGCCCCTCTCCCCAAAGTTCAATACAGTTAAACAAAACCTGATTATGCCTATCAGCCCTGCTTTCCCGCATGGTCCCACGTGGAGCATTCGTGTGTCACAGCGTTGGGAGACGCTAAGTCACAGCCACTGCCTTTAAGGGAGTTATTCCTGATTTGCACCAGGGCCGAGGATCTGCTCTGAGTGTCCCTGGCAAGCAGCAGGATGCTCAGGGATTAAGACTGACATGCATCGCCCCCGAGGGACAAGGAGAAGCTGTCCCTGCAGTTTCCCATGGGAAGAGGGGAGGAGGGGGAGGGTCATTAAGCAGCTCCTTACCCTGGGAATAATTAATCTGCAAAGCCCTCGAGGAGCGAAAGGCTACATTGCCCTCTCCATACTCCCATTCCCAAGGCGGACCCTTGAAAGCAAGCCCCCATCTCGTGGCAGGGGGCTCCCCGCTTGCCACATACGGGGTCTTCAAGGGTACGGGGAGGACCACCTTGGCTCCCCAGAAGCAGCACCTGGGGGCAAGCTGAGACCCATGTCAGCCCTCTCGGAGCGTGCTGTGCCGGGGGAAGGCTGAGCTCCCCCCCCACCCGCAGCCTCTGGGCAGCCTTTGCAAGCTGGTGAGTTTTTAATCTGGCGCTGTAGAAATTTGGGCAGCTCTCCAGCCCCCTGAGCTGTTTTGCATTTAGGCTCGGTTGGCTTTTAGCTACTGCATCCAGGGCAGGGGCAGGAGCAAGGCTGCCTGTCCCCACCAGACCTGCCCCACGCGTGGGGCTCTGTGCCAGCACATCTCAGCTTTCAGCTTTTCTTAGGGCTTTTGAGCAGCATCCGGAGACTACGACCCACGGCCACCCTGCTCCACCAGCCCTGCCATGGTCCATGGGCAGCTCCCTGTTAAATAGCATCCCCAGGGTCATATTTTGGTCTTGTCCCACCCTTATTGCTCAGGAAAAGCCCCGCAGGCATCTCCCAGGGCAGGAGGCGGCATCCCAGCCCAGCGGGGTGGAGGATGATGGATGGGGAGGGAACGTGCCTCCTCTGGGAAACCTTCCTGGGGACAAAGCTCCAATCCAGAAAGTCGCTAGTGAGTGCAAGAGCTTTGCAAGACTCTGGCCTGGAGCTCTCTCAAACACAGGAGGGCTTGGCGTAATGGTGCCTTTGAGATGTGCTGGGTGATGCCTTCGAGACGTGCTCGTCCTGCCGGCTCCTGCCACCTGCGGCAGCCCCTTCCCCAGCCCCGGCCTTTGATCCGCCTCCAGCTCCCGGCTCTCCTCCGCCTTTGCTGCCCGGGTTTCTCTCTGTAGGGATTTTCCAGACCACCTGGGTAGAAGCATTTCTGCATTCCCCTGTGCGGCCCAGTGCCGGCGTGGGAACACACAGCAGCTCCTGAAGTCAGCCTTGTCTCTGCCTCTCCGTCCCTGACTTGCTCTCCCATGCCAAACCAGGCCCCTAAAAATAAGCTGAATTTCCAGGCCAATCGCTTTTCCCCAGCTCTTCCAAGCTGCCGGCTCCAGCGGGGCCCACGGTGAGGGTTTGCAAAAGCTTTTTATTCAGATGTGCAAACACCAGCAGGTCTAAAGCCGCTCTTTAGCCAGGACTGGCAGGGATTAATCAACCCAGGGGCTCGGAAAGGTTCACCGGCTTGACCTGCCTTGTTTACCAGGAACACATTTCTCTCCTGAGCCCTAGGATGGCATCTCCAGCCCTGGCAAACTCCCCCTTGGTCATCGGGTCTGTGTTGGCACTGCCTTCCGCAATCCCTGCAACCCCACTCCAGCATCCCTTATAGCACAACCCGTCCCCCCCCCAGCTCCAACATCAAAGCCAACCCCCAGAAGTGTCCCCAGTCCCCTGAGCCCCGCCACCCCATCACCTGCTGGTGACAGACGGCTGAGCAGGGAAGACTCAGCCTGCAGGATACGGCCCCCTCACC
>JAOXNH010000060.1:44305881-44323638 GCA_028566575.1 Bartramia longicauda
TGCACGTTAGTCCCCTCCGGCACCCCCTCGCCCCCATGAAGACCTTCCAAGGGAAAGCCAGTGCGGGATCCATCCTTCCTAGGAGACCCAGCATGGAGCAGAGTCCCAGCCCCAGCAGCAAGAGAAGCCCAGCTTAAGTAAAAGCATCATTTTGGTGCTAGGAAATGACTACGTGGAAAAAAAAAACACCAAGAAACCCTGTTATGGTATTTATCTTCTGGGATAAAGCTGACGGCACAGGGAAAAATGGACTGACGGTCCCTTGAAACCTGGATGATGTTTTTCAGGGTGAGACTGAGTGATGGACCCTTGGTTTCACGGGGCTGAGGTTTTCTGTCCCCATGTCCTGATGGGGTCCCATCAGAGCAGGGATGGAGGGGAGCAGCCATGTCCCCAGCCCCTCTGCAAACGCTGTGCCAAGGTCCACGGGGAAAAATCCAGGTACATTGCAGTGTCACCACCCGAGCAGAACAGGAGATGTACTTAAGACAGGGCTGTTTCAGGTTTGATTGATGAGCAGCTGGAGCGAAGGGGCTGGGGAAGGAGAGGGCAACGAGGTGCAGCCCGGGGAAGGAGGGCAATTAATCTAATTCCACAGCTGCTGTGGGAAGCCAGGAGGCTTCGGGTAAAGCCGCAAGCCCACGGCAGCCCCGACGCTGACGATGCAGCAGGGAGTGGGAACAGGGGGAATCTGCCTCACTGCTGCTTTGCCACCTCCTCCCAAGCCGCTTTCAGGTGGTTCTCCTCTGCCTCCTCTCTCTCCCAGCAATCCCGCCCAAGGCCATGGCTTTTTTCCTGCTGATCCAGGCTAATGATACGGAGCAAACCGTGTTTTGTCTCTGCCCAGAGGTACAAAACCACACAGGCAGGGCAGGGAAGGTTTCCCAAGGGCAGGATTTCCCTCCAGCTCCCAAGGAGCCTTACACGAAGGAAGGCAGCAGCACTTTGCCAGCCCCATCTCTGCTCCCAGCAAACCCACTCATGGCCCACGTCTCTGGCCGGTGGTGACATCCCTGGACAGACAACACAACTGGCTGACAGACTGGCTCAGAGCCTTCCAGCAGCTGCTGCATCCCATCATCATCCTCAGCAGCCGGCTCCTGGATTGCCAGGACAAATCCATGAGCTGCAAACACCCAGTGCCTCACTATGGAGGGAGATGGGTCAAACTGGAGGCAGAGCCAGCTGCTCTCCCCCATGAGGGGCTTCCCTCGGTGGCTGGATGAGGTCCCTGCCATCACATCCCGCATCCCTGGTCCAGATCCAGCTTCTTGCCCAGCAGATGCCGGCAGGGAAAGGCAGCGGGAGGCTCGCAGCCTTGGATTCCTCCGGATTTACCACTGTCCACGGCAGCCTCGGAAAGGCACCGAGCAGCAAACACACGTGGCAGCTCTGCACCCACCGCCACCGTGCCATGAAACACCAAAGGCCACAGGCAGCGTTTCACGGGGGGAGGCTGGAGACACAGCGATCCAGCTCTTATAAACACCCCTGGGGGCTGCAGCAGTCGCTCTCTTTTTGCTTTCGCCTTGTGTTTTGTTAAGTTTTTTTAACTGACAGAATACACTTTTGGGACTGTCTACTCTGAAAATAGATGCAAGAGGGTCTGGCAAGGGAGGAGGAGCTGTTTGGCTCCTCTTTCTACAGGCTGCCCTGATGCAGCTCTAATGTTTGGTGGACGATCATGCAGGTTTTATTGCAGCTTGTGTGTATGATTTTTTTTAAGTAGCCCAGCTTCAGTTTCAGGTAGCCCCGGAGGTGGGTTTCTCTCCCCTCTGACCCGCTCCGGCCACCATCCCTCTGCCGCAACATGCCAGCCAGGTGGCTATTCGGTGGCCATCTGCTCGATGTGGTCACTGAGCAGCTTGTATTGCTCTGTGGAGGAGAGAGAAAAGGGTGCTGGGAGGGTGCCGAAGCATCCCAGACAGGCAGGTGGGCTCCATCCCTCCAGGACCACCACAAAGGGGGTGGACATCCCCTGGGCTTCATCCCTACCTTCATCCAAATTGCCGATGGTCGCCTGCTTCTTCAGGAAGTCACTGCAGAGCTTCTTGTTCAGGCCGAATGCCAGCATGTTGTGAATGAAGGTGCTGAGAAAGGACAGAGATGCTCGTGGTGAGGGAAGAGCCAGGCTGCCCTTTCTTCCCTCCCAACCTTCCTCTTCCTCTCCACAGCCCCTTGTACCAGGCACTGGGATGGTGCTCAGCTCTAGGTCCCTGTGGTGCCCAGATTTGCAACGTAAGGGGCAGGAGCAGGTCCCAAGGAGAAGCATCAAGCATCCTCTGCACCACAAGGGATGTCCCCAGTGGGGGAACATCTGTAAGGCATCCCACCCACAGCTGTTGAGGACACACCACAGAACCCCACGGCAGGAGGGACGGTCCCCCGCGCCCTGCTCACCCCAGCTGCCCGAAGGTGATGTTCTCATTGAAGCGGAGGCTGTCGTCACGCTCCTCCTGCGTCATGTGGCACCACTTCTCCCTGCAAGGCACAAGCCCGTCTGACACTGCTGTCACCCCAGGACCCCCTGTCTGCATCCCCCCCCCTCCCCGGGCCACGCTGCCTGAAGACAGCAGGGCACCAGGAACCCCTCAGCTGCCAGAGCTCTTGTGGTCCTGGATGAGCTCCCACACATGCATCCATCCACAGATCTCTAGATGCCCCAGGAAAAAGTCTTCTTCAACCTTGGCTTTCTCCTGAAGGTGCTGATTAAGAGCTAGGAGCTAGCATCAGCCTCTGCAGCACAGAGTTTGTGTCTCTCACCTTCGCTGCCATCGCTTTGGCAAGAGGGACGAGCAAGGAAGCAGGGCCGTTTGCAGCTCTCGGGGATGGCCATCCCAGCAGGGCACCTCTGAAGCCCCCCAACACTGGGAGGAGGTACCAGGAGGGTACCAGGCACCTCTCCCCCATCTCCAGCAGGGCTCCAACTCCTTGAGCACCAAGCAAGCTGCTCCCCAAACATATCCCCTCCACTGCAATAGCACAGGGGGCTCCTACACCCCTTCCCATGGTCCCACTCGAGGGTTGATGTCCCAAATCCCAGTGCTGCCCGGAGGATGCTCCAGCTCCACTCTGGCTCCCTCGCAAAAGCAACTGCAGCATTGCCTTAAAGGAAGGGGCTTTTTAAGCTCTAGATGCTCGCAACCAACTCGAGGCGGTGGCAGGAGTCCCCATCCAGGTGTCCCACTTGGGAATAAAGCCTGTGTCACAGAAATGTCACTGCGGTGGTGCAACGCTCAGGTGGTGGCAGGGGGGCTCAGTGCATGCACGCCAGGGAAACTACAGCTCCAGGGTGAAGCCAGCCCCCTCCCCAGAACTCAGGTGTGGTTACAGCCAAGGATAAGAGGAGGAAAAGCAAGGAAAAACAGGGATAGGTAGAAGAAAAACAGCTCTATGAAGGAGAAGGAAGAGGAGAACACCAGGAGGGGACCCCACGCTTGCAGCTCTGGCACGCCAAGCAGGATGGGAGGGAGCCGTGTCGGGTGGAAAGGGCAGCTGGGGAGAAGGGTGTCTCACAGTAAATTCAGTGAGGTCAGCTCAGCCCCAGAGCACGTTTGTGACGCTGAAACTGGAAAGGGATGAGTGCTCCATCAGGCTGACCCCACGAAGGGGACCCTGTCCTCATTCAAGTCAGCCCAGCCTGGGTGAAAGCTGCGGAGCTGAGCCTGTGGTCTCTAGGGGTGAGCTGCGTATGTTTACAGGGCTCTGGAAACTTATAAGATACGTTTAAAGGGATTAAAAAAAAAAAGAGGTGTAATTTCTCCCAGATAAAGCTTACGATAGCAAATAAAAACCACATCTAAATCTGGAGGCTGAAAAGAAAGGAGAAGAATTAAATTAAGGAGCTTTGAAATCTGGAAGCACAACCTCACAGATCTCACTGGCCCACTTTCAGAAGCAGCATGTTTGTAACCATTATTTTTTTTCCTGCCTTTTTATGTTTTTGAGGGAGGAAGGGGAGGAAAAAAAAGAAAAAAAATTATCAAAGTGCCCAAGAAAAAATTCACTGTGCGTTTGGCTTCTTATTCGGGAGTAAAATGCCTGAGAAGGGGGAAAGCCCACATGTGGCTCTACTCAAACCCTTTGATCTTTATAGCAGCACAGCAGGGCAGGCGCAGGGGTGTGCAACCCCAGGGGCTGGGCTAACACCTTGCCTGTACTTCGGTGTACCCGGGAAAGCCTCGTTGCAGCCGGGCACTGAGATTGGCTTGGATCACTCGGCATCACTCATCTTTCGGCAGCAGCTTTTCACCCAACCTGAGTGATGCTCCATCTGAGCAGGATTTAAGTTATCCGTTTGCTGCTGCATGCCTTAGCCACGTGGAAGATTTACCCCCAAGCTTCAAAGAACCCTCATCCTCCTGCTAATGGCATCGCTTGGAGTGATTTGCTCCAAGATCCACTATCCCAAGCTCCAGCAAGACCGCAACGACTCTCCTCGATCCCCAATCCCAACCCGGAGCAGGGATGGATGCGGCTGCTTTTGAGCTTTGCAACCAGGAGGACACGCTCGCCATTGCAATGTGCAGCCCCCGTTTGCATTTTTCTTTTAATCTAGGAATGGCAGCACAAAAGTGCATTAAAAAAAAAAAAAAGACCAGCTTTTCCAGCTGGCAAAGGATCCTCAGCACCTCTATGTGGCAGCAGAAGCTGGGAGCAAGCAGGAAGGACAGGAGGGAGGGATGCTTTATGCTTTCTCCACAAAGAGACTCAGTTCATGTCCAAAACCTGCCCGGGGAACCATTCCTGGCACAAGCCCTCAGCTTCCCCAGCAGCTGGGCATCCGATTCCCACAGTGAAATATCACAGCTTGAAACCAGCCAGGCTTCTTTTTAAAAATCTATATTAAATAGGAGCCAATCTCAACCATTCTGGCCCTTTTGAAAGGGTGATGCCCGTGAAGTCAAACCTCCAGCGGCCGTTCCTCCTGGGTGGAGAAAGGGCCTTTCAGAGTCCTCCTGGAACACGTTACCCCCCCTCCCCAGGGCAGGATTTGGACCCGAAGTGAGCGTCGGCCTCTGGACACTAAATGCACCGAAGTACGGGGACAGACACACCTCTTCTCCTCTTCCTCCCCAGCGTTCCCTCTGGAGCGGCGGCAGAAACGGGGCCGACAAAAGTGGTGCGTGAAAGATCATGCAAGACAGAGGGATGGAGGGGAAAGGAGAGAAGAAGAGACGGAAGAAAGTTGTTAGAGGCAGAGAGAGGAAAGAGAGAGAAAAAGAGGAGTTTAGTTCTGGTTCCTTCCCCCCCCGTCCCCTGCCCTCCCCACCGAGAGGAGAACAAAACCTTCCCAGCTCTCATTGCAGCCCTGGGAGGGTGCAGCCTGGCCGCCCCACAGAGATGAGGACCATCATGAACCAGTCACCACAGACCCTGCAGACGTCTGCCAAGGTCAAGCACCATCCCTGGCATTTCAAATCCAGCCCGTGGGACCCCAGCCCTCGCCAACAAACTCCCCGTATCCAGCAAGCAGCATCCCAGTTCACCCAGTGGCTTGTGTTATCCTCTCCACAGGACTGAGGGAGGGTCACCACCACCTTCCAACCCCCCTGAGATGCTCGGAGTACTCCAGGCTGCAGCTCCTGAAGCTCATCCCTTAGACGGGCTCATTTCTGCAGCAGAGGCAGACTCAGCCATCAGACTAATTGAGAAAGGCACTCGGAGCAGAGAGCAGCTGCCGGTGGCGTATGTCCTTGTGAGACATTAGCTGCTGCTAATTTGGGGCTTAATCAAAGCAAATGCAGTTATGGTTACATTACTGTCCAATAGGTTCTTTTCAGTGGCTTGCTTGGAAAAAAAAAGAGAGAAGCCATAAAGGAGAAAGCAGAGATTGATCGGTGTGCCGAGGCTGGCAGAGCATCCCGTGGTGTGAGCCAGGGCTGCCGTGGCTCGGCTCAGGTGGTGGGGAGGACACGGGAGGACCAGCTGCTTCAAGAAGTGCCCTCACTGCTCAGAAAGGAGCTGCTCAAATGCTCCGAGCTCAACGACCCCCAGAGCTCGAAGCCTCAAGGCACTGCACAGACACGCAGCAGGACAGGCTGGCTTCAGGGAGGGGTGAAATTACAGTTGAAAGAGGAGTGACCTGCTCAAGACCTCATGGCAGGTGGAGCAAGAGATGGGCACATGCCCAGTGAGCATCTCACCCATCCTTGCACCCCATGGGGTGCCCATGTCCGGGCACCCAGATGCTTCCTGCACACAGAGACCCTCCGAAACGAGCAGCCCCTTCCCTCAGCAGGGTTTATCTCCATCCTCCCAGCCCTCAGGGCCAATCACGCTGCCATCTCCAGCTCTCATCCTTGCTGCTGCCTGGGGTCAGTCCCCACACCGAGCTGGCAGCACTTCCACAGCCCTTTTGGGGACCGCTGGGACCCAGTGCATCCCCTCCCCATCCGCTGTGCCTCTCCAAAGGGCTGCACTGAGCATCCTCTCACAGATTTGCTTGCAAACTAAGCACCAATCCTGGCTGGGTTTTCTGGACACACCTCTAGGGCTTTGCTTTTGCAAAAATGATGTAAAATGAGTAAGAAAAAACCTTCATGCTCCCAAATCCTTAAGAGGACACAGATCTCACTTGCCCACCCCACAGCCCAGCAGCCCCAGCAGCTTTGCAATCAGGGCTGGAAAACAGAGTGGTTCCCCATGGTCTGCTTAGGGCCATTAGGAGCAGAGGGGAATGCCAGGGGGCTGGAGGGGACATGGTATCTCCTTTTCCCACGGGGACATGTCCTACCTGGTGGTGGGGGACCTCTTCCTGCGCTCACAGTGCACGGCGTCGAAGAAGGCAGCATTCCAAAACCGCAGGTTGTGCCTGCAGGAAGGGAGGGAGATGTTGGGCACAGCCACCCCCCATCTCCCCCAGCCTGCCCCCGAGTCTTCCCAGGGCCAAGTTCACCCACTTCCCGGGAGCCAGGAGACGATGCAAGTCTGGCAGATTTGGCCCATTT
Organism: Bartramia longicauda; assembly: GCA_028566575.1. NCBI lineage: Eukaryota > Metazoa > Chordata > Aves > Charadriiformes > Scolopacidae > Bartramia > Bartramia longicauda. Next base: position 44,312,832 of record JAOXNH010000060.1, read on the forward strand.
TGGGGCCAGCTCTTTGTGTGGCTGCAAACACGCTTCCACTAGGACAAGGGATGTGCAAAAGCCACGGCCACCTCTTTTAGGGGCAGCAGCAACTTAAAAGCACTCATAAACATCTGGAGAAGGTGTAGACAAGGAGAACAAATCCCCTCCCTAGGGAGGCCAACACCTGGTAGGAGCCAGCTCGCCCCAGGCAGGCTTTACCAGATCGGCTGCTGCTTGAGGTGCATGTACAGGTAGATCTTCTCTCCTTTCTTCTCCTCCTCTGGGCTCTGCACGGAAACTGTGGGGACACACAATTACATGCCGAGGTCTGGATGACTCCCACCTTCCCACCCATGCACAGATTTTGTGCCCTCCTGCCAGCTTGGCATCCAAGCAGCCGTGATGGCAAGGTTGGGAAACCAAATATTCATCTCCAGCCCAAGGTACGGATGTCCCAGTAGGATACTCAAGGGACTGGACCACTGGTTTGGTAGCACACACAGCTACCAAGGAGACTGGAGTAGCATGAAAGTTCAGAGGCAGGGGATGCCCAAACCTCTGCAACCTGTGCCACTGAGGACAAGACGCCACAAGATTTCATTGTGGGACAAGTGCTGTGGTTGCTCCAAAGCAAGGAGCTGTGAAGGCTCCTTTAGAGCACATCTATAAGAGCTCAGAGGAGACAGCACCAGTTCTTCCTGCCCTTCTCCCCACCCCACAGCACTGGCAATACCAGCCATCTCGTACCACTTCCAACCCTTGCTCCTTCCCCAGGGATGCCTTGACCATGCCTACTTCAGCAATGCTGGCTCCACTCACCCGTCTTCTTCAGCTTCTCCTTTGGTTTGTCCTCACCTTCGCTGTGGCACAGAAATCAGTGTCAGCTCCCAAGAAGCCTGTCCCCGTGACAGCCCACACAACAAACCCCTGTTCCCCTTGGCAAGGGAAGCACCTTTATTTGAAACCCCCCCCTCCCTGCTCCCACACTACCATCCCTGGGCCCAGAAAGGTGGCTAACAAACTGTAATGTCCATCCCAGTCAGACCTAGCAGAGATGATGCAGAAGAACACAAAGCAGCAGCACCATCTCCTGGAACCATGCCCAAGGGACACAGGGCTCCCAGACCATAAGATGCCCCATGACCAAGTTATGAAGCATGGGACCAGGCTAGAGACCATCTTCCCATGGCCGTGATAACCCCTGGCTCATGGTGGCACTACGCCCAGGAGGTTTCTGGCTTGGTCACCTTATGACTGCATGCCTCAGCCCACCCTGCCCTCCTGACAGAGTGGTACCCACTCGCTCTTTTTGGTGGTTGGACCCTTCAGTTTGGTCTCCAGGCCCCCAAAGAAGCCTTTGACATTCTCCGTCTTGGCCGACGTGTTTTTCAGCAGTCGCTCTGCGATGTCCTTCTTCTCTGCCAGCCAGCTGTTGGCCGACTTCAGGTACGAATCGATGCTGCCCATGGGCTTCTCCTTGGCCTCCAAGGGCAGTGCGTGGGTCTTGCCTGCGGGAAAAGAGGCAGGAGCTCGGTTGGTCCCATAGTCCTGGGTGCTGCCAGCTCTTGGGGGACCTGCTCCCAGCTACAAGATGCACCACAGAGACCTGGAGCCAGATGGAAACAGTGCAGACACCAACCCATCCCAATTCCTGTAGGTCTTTATCCTTCCCCCATTTTGGATGGAAAATCCAGCCTCGTGGAGGGGTCACCACCACACACCAAGCAATGAGACAAGGTGCTTCTGGGCTGAGGGTTTCGCTTCACATCCCCAGGGTTGAGGAACTTCTTGGGATCACCACATACAAATTTCCCCGTCTAGAAGCAACAGCAAACCAGCCTCAGTGTGAACTACCACCCCAGCGAGGGTCTCCAGCAGGTTTGCACAGCTTCTGGGCCATGGAGGCTCTTTTCTGCTCGATATCAGAGTAAGCTTGGGTACCCATCCATCACCCTTCCCCTGCGCAGGGCACACCTCACCACTGGTCTCCAGCACAAGCAAAGTCCAAGGGTGCAGACACCTCTTACCCATGTAGTAGTAGGTGAAACACATGGTCATGAGGTTCTTGGCAGGGCTGAAGTCATCCATCTGGTGACACCTGACACAGGGGGGAAGATTCGGTGAAGACACCCAGTGATGGCAACCCAAGCAGCATCATGGTTGCTGCTCCTCCTCGAGCTGTGGCTCTGATCTCAGGGGGTTGCAACGAAGCCCCAAATCCCCCAACTTACTCGAAGAGCACGAGGGCGAACGACTGCATCAGGCGGTAGAAGGTCTGCTCCGAGACACACTTGGAGTTGCAGCGCTGCAGGCACAAAGCCCAGGGTTTAGCACAGCCCGATGGGGCAGCTGCCTGCAGCAAGGACATCCTCAGCCCCCCGGGACCCTCCCACCGCAGGGAGGTGGGCAGAGAGCACAGGCCATCGGGCCTCCCCCTCAGAGACAGCATTTTGCCTCTCTGAGTTGTTTTTCTAGGGAATGGGATGCTTCCGAGCGCTGATGGGATTTCATTTTAAATAAAACAGGTGACTTCCCTCCCACGTTGCAGCCAGCAGGTATTTAACTGCCTCCAGACGCATTGATTCACTTCTGCATCTCACCATAGCGAGATATGACAGTGAGTAAACTGAGATTCCTCCCTTTCCCCAAGTTTCTGCCCTCCAGAAATATTGCTTTGGGCCATTGCTAAATTCCCCTGGCCTGAGCCCTCCTGCCCAGGCTGCTCCAGAGCCCCCGTATGGGATTGCCACTTTGCCCATCTCTCCCCTTACCTGGGCGCTCACGTATCTCGCGAACCATTCCCTGCCCTTCCCATTCTCGCCGCTGCAGAGCTCACCAAACCTGGCCTTCTCTTCTTGGTCCAAATCCTCTCTGAAATGGGGAAAAAGAAAAAAAAAACAAAAACACATCATTAAAGCTGAGGATGTGACCAGCATCCCCTGTCCAACCAGCACAGCTTGGGTTCCCCATGTCATCCCTCTTGGCAGCAGCACCCCGGTGCTGCGGTGCCGGGAGGAAGGCAGAGGAAGAGGAGGAGGGGAGCATCCATTTTGTCATCCCTCAGCTTACGCTGCTCTTTTGTTCCTCCCTGGCAGGGGGGAAAGCAGAGGCAGAGGGAGAAGGGAAGAGCCAAGGACAGCCCGAGCAGAAGCTGAGCTCCAGAGACAGGCAGTCTGCCCCAGAGCTAAAACAACCCCTGTTGCTGCTCGTCACGCTCGGTTTGCTCGATCCTGCTCGACATGCCAAGCCGCAGCGTTACGGAGACCACAGCGATGGGAGCTGGCGGGGGATGAAGGGCTGGGGGGGAAGCCAGGGGCTGCCAGGAGGCCCCAGGGCATGCATGAGCTGCTGCCATTTGTACAAGCAGCAGCAGAGATGCCCAAGGGGGGAGAGGAGCTGGAGCCCCCCGCCACAGCAAGACCTCAGCACGGGAAAGGGGAAAAAGAAGAAGGGAGGGAAGTTGGGGATGAAACATGCTGAGGGGGGTGCAAGTCAGGGCCTGCACCCCCCTCCATAGCTCCAGTGCCGCATTAATGCCGGGAGCCACGAGCTGCGTCAGCCAAGCACGGGGAAGGACACAAACCGGTGCTCCCAGAGTAGGAAAGCAGCCAGATCCCATCCCGCGGGATGTCCCCTGGCAGCAGGATCGGCAGTGCCGGCTGGCCCCGCTCGCTCACCCCCCCGTGAAGATCTTCTCCACGTAGTGCCGCATGAACTCCCGGCGCTCGGCCGTCGCCTCATCCCGGGCCGACTCGGTGCTCTGGCTGGAGGAGAAGGACTCGTTGGAGGAGGAGCGGCGGTAGCCACCCCAGTGCCTGGGAGAGTCACCCATGTCATTCTCACTGTCCGCTGACTCAGTGGCATCGCTCTCCTCCCCGGCCACCTCCTCTGTCTCCCCCAGGTGCCCGTTGCCGCTGGGAGCAGCGGGAAGAGAGGGCTCTGAGGGGATGCAGGCTGGTGTTTCGGCATCGAAGTCAATGAGGTTCCCTACAGGCACGTCCAGGGGGGCTTCCATGGCTCTCCTAGAGGATGTGGTGGTGTTGGGGGGAGTCGCTCCTCGTCCTTTCACCCCTCACTGGGGTGTCAAGGCCATCGCTGGCAGGATGCCTGGGAGGACGGGCTGGCTAAGACAGGCAGGTTCTTCCGTGGGGGGACAGGTTACTGCAGAACATCTGAAAGACAGGGGGAGGATAAGAGTGAGGATAGAGCCCTGGGAAGCCTCCACTATGGATCTTGAGCAAGGAGACCACAGGTCACCACCTATGATGTCCCCAGGATTGCCCACCAGCAGTGGGGAGGCACAGGACAGGGACACACAGGGCAGAGCTGGCTGCTTTCCATCAGCCCCGTGAATAAGCAAAGCCACACGGTGCTCGTGTGCTTTCTGCGCCGTTCAAGTGGGTTTTTCATCCTTTAGCCCAGAAAAGAGACAAATTGAGCCCAAGCTCCATGTGCCACATTTGGGATGTGACATCTCTCAGTCTGACGGGCAAAACTGGGCCGGTGTAAGCCAGCAAACACACTGGTGATTTTCCAAGCAGCCCCGGAGAAGCATCCTCCTCTCCCCTTCCCTCCCTCCCTGCTCACGGGTCTGCCTGACCCCCTTTGGAAATGGGACCATCTCCGGGGTGGAGCATCCCAGCGTTAAAACATGCACCAACTTGGTTAAACTGGGAACAGAAAGGGGATGATAAAAGCAACAGAAGCCGTCATTGGATGCGGCCGTAGGGCTCTAGACTGCAATTAATTAGATTCATTAGTTTCAGTATCTAACCCAGAGTGCAAAGGCCCTGCAAAGCAGATACAGTGGCCACAGGCAGCTCTGCTCTCCAGGGAGCGCCGGGAACACTGGCCAGCGGCGGACCATGATGCTCTGGCACATGGACATCCCAGGTGGTACCACAGCAGCTGCTCTGCAGCAAAAAGGGCAAAGAAGGGGCTGCTCTGAAGCTGCCTCTTCATTGGAGAGTCACTCATGTCCTCGTTTCTGCCTCAGGAGACAGCAAGTGATGCCTCCTGAGAAGCGAGCCCGGGACGAGCAGCCCCGCTGCAGCAGCAGGGCACGGGGCCAGCACAGGGCAAGGCAGCACGGCACGGGAGCAGGGACAGCAGCACAGGTAGAGTGGTGACAACGATGGCATCACCGCCACAGCCTTGCTGCCTTCAAGGGAACTGATCCCAGGACACAGACAACCACCCCCAGAGCAAAAAAATTAAAAAAAAAAAGAAAAAACCACCCAGATTTCTTTCAGCTCAGAGACCACCATACCCTAAAGGACCAATGTCCAGTTCATCAGACAAAAAGGAGTTCAAAATGGAACCAAATCTGAAGTGTTTCACCAAACAGAGCACGCTCTCCCAGCTCAAGGGCTGGGAAAATATCCCCTCGGCTGCAGAGGCAGCAGCTCTCCCAGCAGTGCCCTCCTCCTCCCCAGGGCCCCTTTGGGTCAGTGGGGTGCTGGAGGTGCTGGGACCCACAGGGCAGAGAGGGAGGCACAACACAGCACCCTCCCTGAGCATCAGACAGCTCATCACCCTGGCTGGGAAAAGCCCCCATCATCCGGGTCCCCAGGGCTGAGAGATGGCAGGGACAGAAAGGAAAGTCGACCGGAGTGACAGAAACTCATGCAGCACCAAGATGCACCCCACACCGAGCCGTCACACACCCCCCTTGCTGCTAGCACCCTGCTCACCCACTCTCCCTCACACCGAGCCCCCCTCTCGCCCCCACACGCACCTAAATGTGGGTCCCGGGAGAGCTGCGAGGACGCTGCTGCTGCAGCCAGGGAGCTGCCGGGAGCATCAGCCGTGGGGTGGCGAGGAGCAGCCGAGAGGCTGCGGCACAGGAGGGACTGGCAGCGTGCCCATGGGGAGCCAGCCAGCTGCAGCCCGGCTTGGGCTCCCCCCACCACCACCCCCAGACAGTCAAACCCCTTCCAACCAGCCCCTCCAGCTGCAGGGACCACGCTGCCCTTCATCCATCCGCCCCCGGCCCTTCCCGCTCCCAAGGCAGCTGCAAAGTCCCTTTTTGGAGGGATGGAGCGGGGACGTCCTCTGCCAGCCCCTCTAGCACCTGCAGGTTTGGGCTCAGAGCTGCCTCCTCACAACGTTGGCAGCTCATTTCCAACCATCCCAGGCTGTATTTTAACAGGAGGCAGGGAAGGATGCACATGATGGACCTTCACACAGCCGTGCTTTGCAGCATGTGCCTCCCTCCCTAAGTTGTAACTTTGCTCTTCTCCCGTGCACAGCGTTCGGGATCACGCCTGGAAGCAGAAGGCAGCAGATCTGCAGAGCTGTCAGAGCTTTTTGAGAATATTTGCTCAGTTCTCCACTTAATGGAAGGGAATCAGGGGGGACAACAAATCCCCCTGCCCAGATTAACGACCACTGCAGGGATGTGACACCCAAAAAAGCCCCATCCAAGAGACTTTGTGCAGGTACCCTGTGAGCTGGGCACTCCTTGGCATGTGGGAGTCCCAGATCTTCCCTCTCATGCCCAGCCTGTGAAGAAGTTGCAGAAATTTCTCCTTAGAGGTACCCATCCCAACCAGAATTGCTCCCACTAAGTGACTTGGGGAGACAGCAGCGTTTCTGCCCTGGTGTTGTGCAAACTGGTGGGACACAGCCCATCCGAGAGCCCTCTCCCATGCCCACCCTGTGCACAGCCAAGCAGAGAGCTGCCCCAAGGGACACACTGCTTAGGAGCAAAATATAGACAAGATTAGGGAGTTCCAGCTGTAGGAAACAAATACGGATGAAGATGCATTGGTCAGACATCAGCTCTGGCTCTGGGCACGTCTCTCCTGCCCAGAACCCCAGTGCCAGCACACCAGCAGCACAGGGAAGAGACAGGCACCTCCAGGAGAACACGTTTCTCCAGACATCACCAGAAACCGGACAGCACTGGGGTGGCCCCTGGCTCTGCTTCAGGCCATGCCTGTGCCCAGGAGAGACAGAGGAACATCCTGGAGCTCTCTGCCAGATGTGCACAGCAGGCAGATGGCATCCTCTGACCAGTTCCCCCCCACACAGCAGGTCAAGGGCTGTCCCCCCCACCCCAGCAGTTTGCAGGACCTTATACACAGCCCTCAGCACGCCCCAGCGCCCAAACAGCTCCCCTAAACCACATTGGCCCATATTTTCCTGGCATCCCTTGCATCCTTCCCCATGCACACGCATCCCGCAGACCCTCTGGGGGCTGGGGTGCAGGCTGAGTGAGACCCCAGGACTTACAGCATTGAAAGCTCAGCAGAAGCCTGGCCAGGACCGCAGGCAGCATTAGTAAGTGCCTTCTGCTCACAGAGGGCCAGGAAGGGTTTAACCACTCACTGACCAGCTCACGATAAAGCCCTGCCCTTGAACGAAGGCCACAAGAGGTATTTTAAGGTGCTGGCAGCTGCTGTGGGTGCCCAGGCTTCCCAGGCATACCCGCCACCTCCGGGGCTGCTGGGTTCTCAGCATAGAGCCTAGAAAAGCTTCAAAAACAAAACAAGCCTCAAACTCAGCCCCACACCCACTCCACAACCCAGTCGTTTCTCCAGCAGAACAAAGCCAGGAAAGGAATAGCCAAAATACAAACCAAGAGCCCCAGCTCCTGCAGCCTGAGCGCTCGGCTCCATCCACTCATGGACACCAGCCCAGCTGCACATCCCACCACTGCCCAGGAACAGCCTGGGGGATCCCACTCCTGCCTTATCACTGCTGGGTCAAATCTGAGAGTGAATAAGGGCTCTGGACTAAAAAGGGGTTTTTTGGCTGCTTGAGAGCCTTACTATAACATCACCAGCTTCAGCATCATCATGAGCTTCAGGAATCAGGCAGGGAGGGATAGGAGATGCCTTGGGGGTCTACCCTGAGACAGGCGGGTGCAAGCCCAAAAGGGACCCATGGAGTGTTTAAACCCAGTGCTGGGAGAGGGAAGGAGTGAGGATCTGGGATGGAAAGCAATGGAGCTGGGGAGGAGGGCGGACCTTTCTCCTGCCCTATTCCAGAGGAATGCCACAGCTTTGCCATCCTCCTCCCACCAGCACCACAGACCCCATCGTCCCACCCAAACCCACTTGCCACTTGGACCCCCAGAGCATCTCCTCTCTGTGCCAGCAGCCTGTGTGGCATCCCCATGCCATAGGGTGTCCTGGCAAGGCAAGCCTATGTTTTCCAGGACTTTCAGGATGAGATGGTTTCTCCCAGCATCCCTAAAACCTTCACAGGGTTTCCCCTTGGAGCTTTGTGCAGGTTTGCTGGGTGCTGAGGTCAGGCATCCTGCAGGACATCAGCAAATTCACTCCCAGGAGGTGGGACACAATCCCAGTTCGCTGTGATGGAAATCCCAGTGGGCAGTGGGACTCAGCCAGTCTGTGGCCCAGCTCTCCTCACCCCCTGGAGATCCCTGGCCCCCCTGGAGACCCTGCCCATCACGACCCAGAGCGAGTTGACAGACTCACCTAACCCTCGTTATCAGCTCAGGCCGTGGGTGGCATCCTGCATAATGACAGCCCTCAAACCCACACTCACACCTGCATCCTACACGGAGACAGTGCTCCAGCCTGGAGCCATCAGGGGTGATTAAAAACTGTAATTAAAACGAAGAATCCTCTGGCTGTCTTCTCACAGCTCCCAGAGTACCGCCCTCCAATCCCTCTGCTCCCTGGGTGCTGGGATGGCACCCAAACACGTAGTGCGGGGGCTCTGAGAGCCCCTGGGGACACTCAGCCCATTTGCACCCCCGGCCAGAGATGCTGCTCCAGGGAAGGGGAAATTACACAATTAAATATTCTTGCAAGACTCGGCTTGGCAGCCCAGAGGGGACAACTCAGCTCCTTCAGCTGCCACACACCGACAGAGCCGCAAGCTCCACTAAGATCTCCAGCAGCACATCCGTGCCATGCCAAGGGCTACGTCTGTCCCAACGCTGCTCAGAGCCAGAGGAGCTGTGCCAGGGCGAGAGCGATGCTCCCGCAGCATCGTGCCCTGGCAGCAGCAGGGCTCGCTCCCTCTCTGCAGCAGAGGAGGTTTAAACACGTCCCATGTCTCTGTTTCCCAGCTGTGACAGGGGACATTGTCCTCCCTAACCTGCAGGAAGGGGAACGGTGCATTGCTACCTCCTCCCACCGAATGTCCTGCTGCCCCGAAGAGGCCACAGCCCCGATGTTGGGGCAGGAAACAGGGAGTCATTGCTGCCAGAGGGACAGAGAAAAGTGTCATTTCTCAGTGCTGGCACTTTTCCACGCTGCAGCCCGCCGTGGAGATCCACACTTGTCTCATCCACCCCGTGCACAACACACCCACAAACACCTCCAGATCCCTGCAGACCCGGGCTCGCATCACCCACCGCACAGCTGGACCCAGGGGTCCGACATGGGCACGCTGCTCCGGGTACCAGGACTCCCTGGGGAGACCATGCAGCCCCCCTCCTCCATTGCACCCAGGAATCCGTCCCGGCAAAGCACCTCTGCAGCGGTGAGAGGTGCCATGGCAGGCGCTGAGCCAGCCTGGCAGAGCTCTGCAAAGGCACCGCGGGCAAAGCTTTGTTTCTGCCAAGGAAAACTCCCTGTGCTGTAAGGGAACGGCCTGTTTCCTCCAGGGGAACTGGTCAGTCTTGTTCCCCTGCGTCTCTCCCGCGGTGCGAACACCCCAGCAGCAGGGTCACAGCTGGGGGACACGGACCCATCGAGTGCCGGATCCCTCAAACCACCCTAAAGCTGGAGGTACAGCACTTGTCCCTCCTCCCAAAGTGTCCCACGAACAATTAAACGCACAAACCTCCTTCCTTAATCAAGCCCTGGGACTCAGAGAAGCTGAAACTCCCCCAACACTGAGTTTGCTTGTCCCCACTGGGGCTCTGCTCTCCTCCCTGCGCCAGCAGCGAGGACACGCTCCCCGTTTTACCAGGGCTGAGGCTGTGTCCTTGCCAAGGCACAGGCGTCCTACCCCGACCGCAAGCGCTGCCCCGCCACTTTGCAAGCCGAGAAGTTAACAGCCCCTGCAGCTCCATAAAAACGATTCCTTGAATACCAGGGAGGCTGTGAGCCGAGACCTGGGCTCAGCTGTGCTCGTGCAAGCAGAGCAGAGACCGTGCGCACTCGGTGCATGCCAGAATCAGCACCCAGCACTGCAGCGCGACAGGGAGAACCTGAGAGCGGGGCAAGAGCCTGCATCCGGGGTCCCATCCCCCGATGCAGGATTTTTTGGCAGGTGATGCCAACATCCTCGATCCCCTGGGTCTCCCCCTTGCTGCATCTCTTCTCCTGGCCCCAGCATCGCTCTGCGGGTCTCCATGTCCTGCCTGCAGGATCGGGCAGACACAGGCAGGACCCCTCGGCTTCTCAAAGGCAGCATTAACCCACACGGGTCACTTTCCAAAGCCAGCTCGCTCAGCTTTAATAAGGGAGCCGTTTCAAGACCATCTGAAGCCCAGCGAGCTCCCAACTTGCCCCGCTTTGCAAAGAGCCCTTTCTTCCCGCTGCCATCAGACACCAGATGGCAGCTCCCCGTTCGCCTGGACTTTAGAAGAGAATTAAATGTCTCTTGAATAGACCTGCACTGCCGAACACCGGCTTTTGTGCTGAGCAGCGGCTTCTCCTTTAACACTCGCCAGCAGCACAGCTTTACACACACACACACACACCCCCGCCACGCACACGCATCCCCAGGGAGCCCTGAAACAGAGCTATTTATTCTGCCATTCCCGTTTTCACAGGGCAAAATTTCACCCAGGGACCCTCAGGGGCCAGGCTGGGTGTATTTTGGAAATGAGCTCCCTGAAAGGCGCGGGAGTGATTCCCCGACCCCCCACACGCGCACCCCCCCCCCCCCCCCCCCC
>JAOXNH010000060.1:44323738-44342856 GCA_028566575.1 Bartramia longicauda
CCAACACGCTCACACCCCCCCCACCTCCCCACTCCCACAGGAGATGCTGCCTCCAGGTTCATGGTTAAAGATACAGCCAGCATGGCAGCACGGATGAAGCTTTTTGCTGACGGAGCCCAGGGACTCACAGGGTGCCCGGGGATCCCGCCCCACCATCCTACCGGGGGAGGATGAAAGCATCCGACCGACGGGCTGAGTTCAGCGAGAGGATGGTGATGCCTCAGCGGCTGGGCCACGAGAAGGCGAGTTATCCCTTCCCAGCGTGAGATGGTGAAGGAAGACGGATTAAACCTCAGCTGGCGGCGTGTGGGGGGGGAAATCCTGCTGCCGCGCCGAGGCCTGTCCTTGCACAGGGTCACAGCGGGGCTGGCATCCCCCTGTCGCTGCCATATCCCTCCCTTCCCCAGCTTTTACCTGCCCCCAGGAGCCTCGGCTCACCTTCGCTCGCCGGCGGGTCAGCGGCATCCGGCGAGGCTGTGTCCAGCGTGGCCAGCACGCCGGGGAGCAGGTGACGCAGGGACGATGCGATCCCTCCCTCCGGAGCTCAGGCGCATGGCGGGGTTTGTGGTGTGGGGTTTTTTTTTCCCACCCCCTCGGGTGCCCACGCAGGCACGCACGGCTGCGCGCAGAGCCCGGCTGGCTGCGGCGCCGGCTCGGAGGAAGGGGAAGGAAAAAGCTCATTGTGTCATTTCGCCACGGTTTTTCACGGCCGGCCGAGCGCGGACGTCTCCCGAGAGCCATGCCCTCCGCGAGAGCCTTGCCCTTGCCTTGCGGCGGGATTCTCATCATCCCACCCACACTCCCCCCTCCCCTAAACTAACCTGTCCAAGCCCCTGCACACACAGACATATGAAATATTAAATAAAATAAGGGAGTTCCTCCTCATCAAAGGGGAATTCTCCAGCCCTTTCCACCACCTTTAGCTGATTTTTAAGCCTCCCCATCACTCAGATCCCTGAGGATTGTGAGTTACCTGCTCGGCTCCTCCCCAGATGAGACACTTTGGGGAAAAGAAATCATTTGAGATCAGAGGGAGAAAAGCCCCAGTGGGGAGGAGAAACTGGGCGACAGCAGCGTGTGGCGGGATGAGGGCACAGCTCAGGGGAATTATGGCTTGCTTGGAGGGCAGCATCAGTGAAGTCCAGCTTCTCCCTTGGCACCATTGCAGAAAAAGCTCCAGGGATTTTGTGGCAAGAGGCGGGAGAGAGGGAAAGAGCAAGACCCCCTGGGACGGATGTCCCACAAGGGGTGTTATGTGCCCAGGTGGCAATTTTGGGGTGCTTACGACAGGGAGTCTCTGATAGGAAGAGAAGCAAATGACCATGTAGGGGAGGCCACCAACCCTTCCACCCTTGCCAGCCTCTGCCAGGGCATCTCAGCCTTCCTAAAAGGACCCTGTCACTTGAACGGCCACTGCCTGCATTAACCAAACAGGCTGCCTCCCAAAGGGGGGTGTTTTGGGGGAGCAATGGCCCCCCAGCTCTGCAGCAAGGCCCAGGCGGTGTCACACACCCAGTGACAGCGAGGGGATGCTGGAAACCCCATCCATCAGTGTGGCATCCCTGGTCCTGCTTATCTTCCCTGCTCCAACATCACCCCATCCCAGAGCAGAGCCCCTTTCCGTACTCTCGTGTCAGAACATCCCCCATGGGCAAGGAGATGACCATCATTGACCCCAGCGTGCCCCAGAGGACCAGCAACAATAGCCAGTCCTGCTCTGCTACCCACGGGGAGCGAAAACCAGGCTTGACTGTAACATCAGCATCATCTCCCCCAAGAGATGCTGTGGAGGCACAGCCCAGGAGCAGCACATGGTATGAAGCCAGGGAAATATTACTGGGACTATTGCTGCGGGGACTGCAGCATCCCCGGCACAGCCTGGCCAAGGCCAGATGCTGCCGCACAAGGGCACTCTTGGAAGAGAGTCAAGGGCCTTCAGATGGCTTCTCAGTCCTTTTGAGCCATGCAGGGGAGGGGAGAGGTGGGTGAGTCACTCCTGCCACGGAGCATCCTCATCGGGAGAGCTCAGATGGAGCCAATTAGTGCGAAATCGCTCAACGCCCCGTCCGTCCCTCCCCTCGGAGGGGATGCTGCCTGCCCCCCGCACACATCAGCTGCGGCCCACGGAGGAAACGACGCGTTTGTGACACAAAGTTTGAGCTCAGCAGAAATCCAAGAGCATTACTAATTGACTGTCTGCTGAGGGTGATTATTATAATTAAGTCAGACTTCAGAAATTGCAAGTGACAAGTAAAAACACATCCCAGATCCCCAGTTTTTATACAACGCGACCGTGAGGGTTTAACTGCCTTCCCATGCCCTGCTCCCGCTGGTTGGGTTTCCACATGGACACCCCATCTTTAAAGCACGACTCACAGGTCGTGTTTTCCATCTGTCCCTTCCACTGTTGACCTTGGGTTTGCACCGGAGCAGGGCAGACGGAAACCCCAGCGATGTGCCGGTACGCACGATCCTGGCGCTGAACCAAACCCAGCCTCCGGCACCGGGAGGGGAGAGGGGTGGGTTTTTGTGCCTGCTCCACCTGCTTTGATAACTCACAGCCCTCCCCGGGAATGATTCACCTTAACCAGGAAAGGAGAGGCCCTGGGGTGCCGGGAGAGCATCTATCCTGTGACTCTGCCATGGCACACCACCTCGGCTGGAAGCAGCCAAGGACCAGGGCAGTCCATCTCCACCAAGGTTGAGGCTGGGTTATCAACCCGCCTGCATCCACATGAGATGTTGGAGATTTTCCATGCAGCTTGTGCAAACACCTCCATGGTGGTACCCCCCCAGAAACACCCACCTGGGAGAGCTGCTGCTTCTCAAGATGGAGGGACCCCGATCCCCAGCTCCATCCCCAGCCAAGACCCATCTCCCACAGCCCCCCAAGGCTGCATCCACCCTCCAGCACCCACCTCCCTCCCTGGTGTATTTGCAGGGAACCGATGCGCACCCACAGACCCACCAGTGTTGGAGCTCCAGCTGCAGCTCTGCCCCCGGATTGACACGGATATTCATCACTCCGTTCCCCTTTTTTTGCAGACAAAGGCTCCAGGGGTGGCTGTGTCTGTCGCACACGATAAGTGCCCTATTTTCTTTCCCCCATCACAACACGGCACGACTCCAGGAGTGGGCGGGCGCCAAGCTCACATCTGCTGGGGACACTTCTCCTGCACCAGGAGGGAGGCAGAGAGGAGGAACCGGTGCAGAGCAGCGGGTGACATCCCCACCTACTCGAGCAGCTGCAAGGGGAAGCACCTCTGTTGTGGAAGTTACTAAAATATTGGGCAATGCTTTTTCTGCTTCACGCCCTTGAGCAGGAAGCAGCCCAGGAGAGCGGGGCTGGGCACAAGGTACAGGGGAAGGAGCTGACAGCTCCAGAGAGGAGCCAGGGTCTCTAAGACAGAAAGACGTGATGGAAAACCATCTGTAAGGAAAACCATCTGTAAGGAACGGGGGCAGAAGCAAGAGCAGGGAGAAACAAGGTAAAAGCACTGATAAAAGCCCCAAAACCCAAGTCATGCATGCAAACAGCACGGGGCAAGGCTGACCCCATGGTGTGAGTTGAGCTCCATAAAAGAGGAGTAGCTCCGGCTGGGCCATGCCCACAAGGACACCCAGAGCATGGCAAAAGCACATGGAGCAGGGCAGGAGGAACAAGACACTTCAACATCACAGAGTCACTTGCATAACGAGCAATTAATTCTCATTTACAGGACGCACAGCCATATGAAACCATCCAAGCCCCAAAGGATACTCACCCTCCGCAGTCTCATGGTTTAAGGGATTTGGTTCAGATTCAAAAAACAAGGAAGATGCCAGGTTCCTGGTGCTTACCTAGCTGTGTCCTCCCATGCCCTCTCACAGCCCAGACCACCACCCTGTGGCCACCCCACACCATCTCCCCTGTGCCCAGCCCAGGAGCTCCCAGCTGCTCACCGAATCCTTCAAACCCAACAGCCCAACGTGAACACACGACGCAACAGCGTGTTGCAACACCGCGGATGGTTGTGACATGGCTGCTAAAAACCTAAATAAGCCGCTCTTCCAGACTGGCCCTCTGAAAATCCTTCCTAATCCAATCTGCTTTATGGCATTAAGTTGGACCCTCCCGCACTGAACGCCCCTATTTGCACAACAGTTGGGGAAATCCTCTCGTTTCCTCATTCCTGGTTGAATCACCGAGGCAGGGATCGCCAGAGCTTCCTTCTCCTCACTTATGGAAGCATCTAAGGATGAGGATCTGCCTCATCCTTAGCTTCACATCCTCTGGCACACCCCATGGGTGGCACATCACCAATCCTGGCATGGGAAACCATCTCCCCCGCGCCGACTGTAACCCAGCCAAACACAGCCAGGTCCTGCCAAGCATCTTCTCCTTTTCCAGGTTAAAACACAGGGTTTTCTCTATCTTAGCCAGATGCAATGGAAGAGCTAGAGGGGACGAGCCCCGTGCTGGCCTCCAACTTGCCCCAGTAAATCACAGTTGGCATCCAGGTTATGAAACAAGCCCGAAAACACGGCAATTTGGTGCATTATTCCCACCGAGCAGAAGATGCCAGAGCACACACTCCCCATGCAGCTCGGTTCGGGTGATGCTCTGCCCTTCCCCAGGGCCACCCCACAGCTGGATCCCACATCAGGGGGACACGACAGCACCACCAGCTGCCGCTTACCTCTCCGCTGAGCAAAGCGGAGCTTGCCACGGGCTGTCAGAGACACGCTCCTCCTTGATGTTAACTTCTTTAGGGAGGAAAAAGCCTCCTCCCGTGTCTCCCCGGGGTTCTCTCCGTTAGCAAACATCTGCCACAGCACGTGCGTTGGGAAGAGCTGGGCGAGGGAGGCGGGCGTCAGCAAGTTGGGACGAAGGTGTTATAACTACCCTCAGCCTCCCTGGAATCTGCCGAGCGCCGAAACGTTACGCCAGGGAAGAGGAAAAGCAGCCGAACCTATTTATAATGCCTTCCCGGGGAGCCACAGATGGCCAGGCTGACGTGAGCTCCAGCAAGAGGAGCGGGGATCCTCTCTCCCTGTGCTATCCCTGCAAACATGCCTGCGGCACCATCAAACACTTCGTACAGGAATAGCCGGAGCCTGAGAGGGTGGTCATACCCACCGCTGCTGGCTGCACTCCAAGATGGCCCTGGGGAAGGGCTCCTGCTGCACCTGCAATTTAAATAATTCCCCTGAGTGCTGCTTTTCCTCCTCTCCCTTCCCGGCAAACCACCCCGGGAGCGCCGGCAGCAGTGGAGCTGGGAGAAACCAAGGCGGTTTTGATCCCTCCCGTCCCTGCCAGGCAGCTGGGATGGGCCAGGAGCAAACACGGGGCTGCTGGGAGCGCAAAGGTCGCACCAGTGAGCCACGGTTATCACCTCCAACCGTGCCGTCCTACCCTGGCAGAGCATGGTCCTCCATCGCCACCCCACACACAGGAGAGAGGAGTCCACGGCAGCCCCCCAAGTCCTGTTTGGACACGAGCAGGGGATGCTCAGGAGGCGCTGGCGGCCACAGCACCGAAGGGAAGGTCACTGGCAAGATGGTGGAGATAACTTGAGCCCAGCAACGCGGATGCTAAGGGCACAACACGCTGGCAGGGGACCAAGTGCTATTTTCCTGCTTTTATTTCCAAATCCTGATGAAGGCATGGATTCCTGAGCAGGCCACCTCACCCATCCTCTCCTGAGGACCCTGCTTTGGTGTAACCTCCCTGGTGTCCTAATCTTCTTCCCAGCTTTTCCCAAGGGTCGGCTGGTTTAACTTTGACATCGCCAGCATCCTCTGCAGCCCTCGATGTGCAGCCTGGCACGTCGGGCATCACCATCAACCTTCCCAATCAGCAGCACATGGTGTCCAGCAGCGAGCCAGCAGGGGCAAGGAGGACGAAAGACCCATTGCATTTCCAGGCAGGAAATCACTCCATCCCCAGGGAAACCCGTCCCTAATTATTTTGCATTAAGAACCTCCAAATTCATGAGCGTGATAACCAAGAAGAGGAGAAAAGCAATTAAATTAATTCCAGGAGCCGTGAAAGGCAGCTCTCCCTCGTGGTCCTGCAGCCCACCACGACGCAGTGTGCTCCTTCCAATGGGATGGGATGGGATCGGATGGGATGGGATGCCACGCCAGCCAGCATCACCCCCAGCTGACTATTTCTTAGCACGTACCAAATCTACGAGAACAAAACCCATTTTGCCCACACTTCCCCAGCAAAACCCGTCACGCTCTCTTGAAGGGCTTTGTGCAATGTAATTTCCTTTCCAGTTACAACAGCCGGCCGTGACTCCCGGCTCCCTGTTTGTGTAAAGCTCTATCACGTGCCGGATAACAGCCCAACAAGGAATTTATAAATATAATCTTTTGAGGCAGTAATTGTCACTCCAGCCATCTGTTAAAAAGAAGAGAGCGAGGCAGCAGCACGGCAGAGGTAAAAGTACAGGGGAAAGCACGGCAGCGGTGCCACGGATGAGTCTCCGAGAGGGAGCAGGGGATATGCCGTGATTTGGGATCTCAGAGGAGCCGCATTTGATCTTTGGCCATTGATCCACCCTGCTCACAGTCTGAAAAAATGCCCCATTTCCAAACCACATCAAATTTGCCAATTTTTGCCGTTCCACACCTTCTTTTTTTTGCCATGTGAAGTGCAGGCCAGCACCCAGTATTTTCTCCCAGCAGGTTCCAGCGACTTTGCCAGGTGGGATCAGCTGTGCCACAGACAGGATGCCCACTCTCCGGGAGTACCGAGAGGCTGGTCCAGCCCCACCATGCTCCCCGGGGAGCCCCAAAGCCCCAATTTCCTTTTTACCTTCAACCCAGGGATGCCGGCTCCCCGGGGCTGCTCCTTCCAGCGGGTGAGAAGTGTCTGAGAGAAGGCGATGCCCTGCGTCCCGGGGAGGATGGAGCCTGGCGTGACGGGGACAGTTTTGTAAGCGTGTACCGGTGCAGGATGATTAATTAAAGCTACGACTGTCAAAATAAAAGATAAACAGGGCGAGCCAGTTATGCACCCAGTGCTTTTTCCCTCTTCCCTGGGTGCCGCCCCGCTGCCGATGTGCCCCAAGAGGTGGGATGGGAGGTCCCGAAGGGGCTGCTTGCCAAAATGCCACCCTGGGCAGTGCCGGGACAGGACTGGAAAGACCTGTTGCTGCTCACGCTGCCGGAGCCAGAAGGGCATGGGGCTGGGAGGAGAGGTGTGGCGGAGGCCAGCAAAGCCAGTGTCACCGCCTCCTGCACCGTCACCGACACTCCTGCGCTTGGCAAGGGGTGGGAGACACGTTAGCATCCGGCAACGGAGGCGAATGGATGCATCCCATAGCCCATGTGACCCCCTGTGGGGCTGCGAAGGGAATATACTCTTTTAATTCTGCCCTTGCATAAGGGCTGGGTCTGCAGGTCCCTGACCCATGGCCAGGACCCCCAGATGCTTGAGGAGTAACTCCCCCATCCCAAATCCACAGTGGATGGGATGGCCTGAGGCAGTCGCCCCTGTGCCCTGGTCCCCATCTCCCACTGCTTCGACTGCAGCACAAAGTGCCTGCAAACCAGCTCAGCCAGGGGGAGAAAAAGAAAAAAGCAAAGAAAAAAAGGAAAAAAAAAAATAAAAAAGGCAGCTTTATTTCTCCCTGACATTTAATAACCTTTATTGTCCTCTGAGCGGCGGTTTCCCATCCCAAGAGCCAGCAGCACGGCTGATTTTGCTCCAGGCTGGAAATGCTTTAAAGCCCGGCAGCCGCCCCATCTCCCCACCCCCCATCGGCAGCGAGAAACCCCCGAAAGGTTCAAAAGGCACAAAACAGAAGGAAACACCATGGGAAGCGTCAGCCCTGAATACCGGGGCCAGGCTGGCTCCTCTGGAACTCACTGCAAACCCTGCATCCCCTGCCACCTCCCACGGCTCCCGGCTTCACCCCGCGGCATTTCCCAGGCTGCTCCGGTTAATTTTTGGCACTGAGCTCCTACAAAAGGGGCCGGGGCTGAAGCAGGGCATCTGACCCATGGGCTGGGGTAGTCCCTAGGCGAGGGGGAGAGCCTCTGACAACTGGCAGGAAGCAAAAGGAGAAATTAATGGTGCTGCAATCCCCACTGCCTCCGTCATTAGGAAAAGAAAACGCATTCGAGCATCCTCACTCCAATGCACAACGTAATTTGTTTCAAGTTTTATGCCATCCTCCTTCCCGGAGATGGGCTGAAAGCTGGGAAAAGTCTCTGGTTTTATCAATCAGCTGCCCTTCAGGGCAGACACAAGCCAAAGGAAGGGATTTGCAGAGACTTGTATGAAGTAGGGAAAAAAACAACCAAAAATAAAATCATCTAAACCTGTGTGGTGTTGGCGCTGCAAGAGGCAATCAGCCACTAAGCTGTTGTTATCACCCGGAGCTGCTTGCTAATAAAATAGCTAATTAGCTCAACATTTAACGTAAGTATTTTCTGGTGGGTGTCAGTAAGGTTTCTCCTACCCACCAACCTCTGCACCACTACAAATGCCCCAGCATCGCTGTGCAAACCAGCAGCATCACCTCCCCTGAAGGCAGGAGTTTTGGGGCAAAAGAGGTATGGAAGAAACCCAGTTTTCCCTGGGATTTAATCACCTCCTCGAGCCCCAGGCTCTGTAGAAGGAGGCTGGGATTTTCCCCAGCCCAGTTCTTGGCGTTTCCTCCTCGGGGCCTGGTGTTTGCGCAGGCGGCTGCTGACGTTTCCTCCTCCCGGTGCCGGGAAAAGGCCACCCTCGCCCCCCGGAGCGGCTCCTGGGGAGCAGCCTGGCCAGGCATCAGCACCCACCACCCCTCAGACTCACAAATCAGCGCTAATTAAGGCACTAGATCTGCTCAGCCCCCAATTCACCCCTCAAAAAAATGCCACGGAGCTCCCCTGCACCTTCTGCTCCCAGTTTTTAATCCGAGAGGATGGCCGGGCCGACAGCAGCGTCACGCTACGTAACTCAAGTCAGGTCTCCAGGTGCTGCCAGAATAGAGAAATAATAAAATACAGACCTGGTGGTCCCAACGGCAGCAAAACGGCTGGGCTTTTTCTCCAGGGCTGGAACAAGGAAGAGAGAAAACACGCTTGCTCCGGAGCACAGGCAAACAACAGCTTATCACCAGGTTGGCAGCCCCAAGGCTATTATTGCGCGGCTTTGGGAAAAGTATCCTTCCCCTCTGCTCCCAGTAAAGTGTCTATTTTTGGCCCCTCCGTCACACCGAGCCTCTGCCTTCACCCGCACCGGGCTGGGAAACCCGCCAGCCCCGCAGCCCCGAGGGATCCCTGCGAAGCCCGTTTCCTCCCTGGCTGCCAAACTCACCAGCAAACGGCTAAACTTTTGGCAAAACGGAGATAGGTTGGGTTTTTTTTGTTAAAGCTGCAGATTCCTTGTGGTTCGTCTTGGTTTGGAGTTGGGTTTGTTTTTTCCCCTCCCCTTGAAACAGCTGATTTCTTGGGAGATCTCCCCAGGGGAGACCCAACACATCAGCCTGTAGCAGGCACTGTGTGGCATGGCCACCAACAGCCCAAATTTGCCAAGGGAGTTTAACTGGGGGGGCTAAAAGGCATCCGCCCGCAGATGCCAAAGGGCATCGGCTGGGGGGGACGCAGGGAGCCTGGGCTGGCTGTGGCAGGGAGGCTGCTCTGACCTCAGGGTGCTGCTGGGGAGGCTGTCCCGGGAGAGCGGGCACCAGTTTGGGGATGTTTTGATGCTGGGGGGCGGTCCAGCCAGGGCTGCCGGAGGGTTTGGGGCTGGCACTGGCACCCCAGGGGATGGAGGTACCCAAAGGACAGATGCAAAAGGGCAGAGCCAGACTCCGTGGTGGAGTTTGCAATGAAAATTTGGGGATGCGGGGGGTCAGGGTGGGAAACAGTGGGTTCTCAGTCCTTGTGGGAACAGAAAAAGCCACAGATCTTCCCCAGTGCTGGTGACAGCCCTGCGTGGTGGGCAAGAGACCGCCAGGTCCCTCTGCCAACACATCTGTGATGCCCTCCTCCCTGCACCGCGTTTCCCTTGGCCAGAGAGAACAAATACATTCATTTTATCTCTCCAATGATTCCACTTTCCGGATCTCATCAGCCAGCCTTGGTCGCAGAGCTGCCACCAACGCCGCTGCGGTGCCCACATCCAAACACTAAATACATTGAAAAGGAACGTTTCTGATAATTACCTTCTGTAGGACTGTGGGATCTGTAATTGAGGGTGAAATTACGTCCAGGGTGCATTTCAGCACTGAAAATAGCATGATAAATTAGCTCAGCTTTTTCCTGGTTGACTCAGCTAATCCTTCAGACGCTGACAGACAGATTTGATTGTATCATCTCTCCTTGGGCTCAGTAAATACCAAGGCCAAGTCGTGGCAGCTGCAGAAGATCTATCCAGAGTCGCTGCCTGCAATATATAAATCTGCCCTTCTTTCTGGATGCACCACAGCTCGGCAGCGGAGCTGAACAGAGGTCGCTCACGCTCCGGTTTTGATTTATGAATATGGATTTTGTTGGTTAAGCCATTAGGAGCGGTGATGAAGCAATTCAGCGTGCATCCTGAACTGCAGCTTGCCTCATTTGAAGCCCGCTCCGCGGAACGTTCTCCCTGTCTTCCCCCTGCAACGCCGTTCATGCAGAGAAGATTATATTAAGGGCTTTGTCTGTAAAGCTGTAATTCCACCTTGCCACCCTGAGCCCTCTCCTGTGCGAAACAGCCCGGCCGCAGGCAAGGAAGCGGTTGCAAAAGGAGCTTGCAGAGGGCTCGCACCCATCCCCAGCGGGAGAAGCCCTGCCCAAGAGGCTTAAAGAAAAGCACTAAATCCACGGAGACCCCAGTGGGGACCCTGCTCTGGCTGCTTGTGGTGCTGACCCAATACCTCCATCCACCCCAGAGGAGCTGGGGATGCCCCCAGTGGGGGTAGCTGGGGTAGGGGTGACCCATCCTGCCCTGCTCACCCCCTCCCGGGGCTAAAGACTCCAGAGGAGAGTTAACATCACGGCCACAGCCGAGCATCGCTCCCCCAGCGAAGCCCAAACCGCTTTAGATCCCTCTTTCCAAGGTCGTATTCCCCGTTCCCAGGTCAGCACGTCCCAGCCCCATTCCGCGGGGCTTTGTACGGGTGAGAAACAGGCTGTGCCCGGGAGGCCTCGCTCTGCAATTAGAGAAAACAAAGAGGGAGATGGGAATTGTCCGTACAGCACGGCGAGGGCCAGGGTACAGCCTCCTCCGCCGCCTGGCTCCCAGCTGGCTGTCGGCTCCAAGCCGTGTTTTGCCCCATCGCTGCCGTATCTGCTTGTTTTGGAGAGGAGCAGGCTCCCCCCCTACACCCCCCACCTCCCCCCAGCTGGTGATTGCCTCCAGCTGCCCTCCTGTCAGGCACCGCGCCGTAGAGGGCCAATTTGGCACCTTCTCCCTAACGAACCAGCACAAGCCAAGATGCGGTCGTGGATGAAACAAATGCGTTATCGGCGCGGGAGCCTTTGGGAAGGGTCCCAGGGAAGGGTTCCAGGGAAGGCAGGTTTCCCTTTCCCGGCAAGCGAGATGCTCAGAAAGCAGCACAAATAACATCCCGGCTCTCATCCCTTCCAGAGTGGCAGAAAATTAAATTTCCACATTATTTATTCGTGCAACTCACGGAACTCCTAAATGGAGCGGAACAGGCGCAGCCATCGAGTGCATCACTTGCCAGCCATCCCCCCTCCTCGTTTGTTTTTAATTAGCAGCAACAGCGCAGGGGGCTGAGCCAGGCAGCCCTAGCGCTGCTGATCCAGTGACAGGGAACGGAGCTCGCCTCCTCCAGCCGGGATTAGGGGGACATCAGGCAGTTGGCTGCAAATCACCCCTTAATTTGCTGGGAGCAAGGGTGGGAGAAACGCACTGGAGCAGGTAACGAGGTCACTGCCAAAAGGACACTCGCTCCGCGTCCCAGGTATTACGGTAACGAGGATTGAGGGAGGCAGGGTCACCCGAGGCTCCGCGGGAAGGGAGGCGAGTGCACGACCCAGGCTGAGCTGCAAGACCTGCCCCAGCCGGGGGTTAATTTGGGTCCCCGGAGGTGACCGAGGGATGAGGAGGTGAGAAAAAGCCCCAGGGAGAAGCCAGCCATGAGAAAAAACAGCGTGGAGAGGTGTGAGACAGGAAGGGAGAGAGGGAAGGGAGTGAATTTCCATGTAAATTTAAAGCAGTTCCATCCTCCGTGGCTCAGGGGAGATGGAAGTTCACAGTGACTACGGTGGGTTTGGGTTGTCCCCTGGGTAGGAGTGACAGACTGAAAGGGCTGATAAGAACCACTTTGCTTGGTGTGACAGCACATCGGTGGGTGAGCAGGAGAGATGCTCCAGCTTGGACCTCTCCCTGCGTGACCCCAGAGAAGCCCATAAGCCCCAGCAGGAACAATGCTGTCCCTCCAGCCTGGACCCGGCCTGCACTGGGGGGATGCTGGGGCCACCAACAGCCTGGACTGAGGGACAGTGGGACAGAGCATGCGGTGACGGAGCAGGAAGCAGGGAAGGAAGCGCGTCAGGTCGGCTAAGGAGCTGTTTATTGAATAATTCAGAGGGAGCTGATGGCTGGTGGCCACAGGCTCCCATTGCCCTCTCTGCCCTTCATACGGGTGTTGTTTCACCTCCTGCTGTGCTCCCGGAGATGCCAGCGCTTCCTTACCTGCCTCAGCCCTTCCCTCTCGTTTGCAGCGGGAGAAAGCTCTGTCCCCACATCTCCCTGGGCCACCCATCCTCCAGGTGTGGCAAACCCACACACCAGGGACCCCTTCTAGCCCCCCGCCTCCCCACACCGTGGCACTGCCACAGGGAGGCTGCACAAGGCTGCCCACTGGGAGGCTGGTGCAGACACGAAGGGCAATGGTGGAGTATCCTGGGGGTGCTGCCACCCAGTCCCCTGGGGTGCCCAGGTCCCACGGGTGCCCCCCAAGGGTCCTCACCTCATCCTGGGGATGTTCCAGCGGCCTTGAGTCCCGAAGGTGCTTGGTCCTAAGTCTCAGGTTGCCAGGGTGCCGGTCCCATGGGTGTTGTCTGTGCCCGTGGGGGTGCTGGTCCCATGAGTGCCTGTACCCACGGGGGTGCCAGTCCCACAAGTGTCTGTGCCCGTGGGTGTGGGTGGTCCCATGAGTGTCTGTTCCCATGGAGGCAGTGGTCCCATAAGTGCCCATTCCCAGGGGGGTGGCAGTCCCATGAGTGTCCGTTGTCCCACAAGTGCCCATTCCTGCCATGATGCCAGTCCCACGAGTGCCCATGGTCCCACGAGTGCCCATTCCCGCGGGGGGACCGGTCCCACGAGTGCCCATGGTCCCACGAGTGGCCGTGCCCGGTCTCCGGGCGCCCCCTGGCGGTCACACCGCGCCACAGCACCCACCCCCCCGCAGCGACTGCCGCGGCCCCCCCGGGGGACCCTCGCCCCGGAGAGGGGGAGTCCCCAGGCGGGGTCTAGGAGGGACATTGTGACATTAAAGCCGGGTCCCCAGGGCACAGAGAGCATCAGGCGGGTCCGGCGCGCATTAATTAGGGCAAGAAGTCATCAGTGGGGCTGGCAGCGTGCAAGCCGAAGGGTGGCAACTCCAAGGAACCAAAGAAAGAGCTCAGGCCTCTTTAATTAGCCATGTAGAGCTTGCTACTAATTAACCTTTTCCACTGGGACGAGGAGGAAGAAAGCAAGCCCTGCTGGGAAGCAGGGTTGAGGAAAGCACACACAGACTTACCCATCCTCCTCCCAGCCCGTGCACCGCGGAGGGATGCTGAGAGGAGAGGGCAGACCCAAAACAGCCCAGCATTTCCCCATTTAGGCGCCTCCAAAGGTTTGGAAACTGGGAAACACCGGCCCTTGGATCAAGAATCATCCTCCCTCTTTCCCCCAGACTCAACACAGGGACTCCTAGCCTCTAACCCTGAAGATCTGTCCCACTCCCATCCCCTCCCGCAGCAGGAGGGAAGGCAGAGGATGCTCCCCTCTCACAGCAGGGAAAGGGCTCAGGGTGACACAGGTGACAGATAAGCAGAGAACGGTGAAAAATTCCAGCCCTCCCAAGCATGAGAGTGAATAAAAGCCTCTGTCCTGGCCCCTTCCCTCTGGAGCAGGGAGATCAGGATGGAGAGAGAGCTCACAGATGCTTTCACATCCCGTCCTCACTCCAGGGTAAGCTCTCCAGCTGCTGCCAGGAGCTGGGCTCACAGGGGGAACTGATTTTCGGGCACGTACGTGCAGCACTAAGGAGGGAGACTCACCTTCCTTCCTGGCTGGAGCCAACAGACCTCTGACTCCACGTGAAGGCACCTAAGCCTTGTGGTTTTTAGAAACAAGCCAAGAAGGAAGAAGGAGCGTCACCACAAACGGCAGCCCTGGAGCAGAAACACAGCCCTGAGACTGACCCAGCTGCAAACACAGTCCCCAAAAGCCAGTGTGGGACGTGCCTGTTCCCAAGTGTCTTCCCAGAGAAGGAGAAAAACTTACCCTTGCTTGGCCCCAGTTTCTAAGCTGACAACTACAGGGACAACCCTCTGCCTGTTCCACAGTTAACAGCCTGTAACCGGCCGTGACACTCGAGACCTTACCCCTCGCAGATGGAAAAAGCAGTTCATCCATCACCAAGCCAGGAGGAGGAACCCACCTGCTGAGGAACATCTCTGCCAGGTCACAGATAGCTCCTCACTCTTCCCAGGAGGTGAGGGAGGCTCAGCCCTCCCGTGTCCCACTCCTCTCCAGGAGGTGTTAAGCTGCCCAGCACCCAACCTTCACGTCTCCAAGTTTCTTTGGAAGGAGGATGACAAGCCAGCATTTGGGAGGTGCGTGTGGTTGGTATCCAGAAATGCTGCCACTTGAGAAACATTTGTGCTCCTCAAAGGCCAAACATATGGTAGGAGTTATGGCATGCTTTGTTAGCCATGCTTTACTGTTCTCCCTTGCTAAGTCTTGAACGACTGTGTGATCATACATAGAACACTTCATGTAAAAGAGCAGGGTCAGATGTGCCTTTAGCACTAGGAAATTAATGCAAGGGATTGGTGGTTAAAAAGAAAAGGGGGGGGGGAAATGGAAGAGGTCACACATTCACCAAGGACTGCACTCCAGGAGCTGTAACCACACTCTGGCCTTGATTAACTACTGGCACCGAGGCAGAGGCATTTCCAGATTAAAAGTTCGTGCATGAACTTTGATAGTTTAGCGCTCCCCAGCCAAGGTTTGTTCTCAGAAATAATCATCTGCCAAGAAACGTACCGGCAGAATCGGGCTGCATCACTGGGAGCACAACACCCTCTCCAGCAAAGGCAGGGCTTGGGCCGTTCACACTGAACCAGGAACATGGAAAAAAGGTGTAAGAAATACAGACAACTCTAAGCCTGATTCCATGAAGGAGGGGGCTTACACAGGTCATGCTGCCTCCCCCTCCTCATCCCTCCTGTTAGTTTTGTGCCAGCTGAGCTCTTTCAGACCATGTTGAAGGAAGAATAAAATAAAATAAAACAGGATCACCACATGCTTCCCTTTCAGAAAGGGAAAGCTGTGGCTTGGGAGGGCAGGGAGACTTCGTCAGGGCTCAGGTCGTTACTTCTGCCAACCTCCAGCATCCACCCCAGGGGTAGATGCAGGGGGAAATAACAGAAAAGAGGGAGAAGGGAAGAGCTGTGAGTTTGTAACATGAGGTGTGTGGGTGTGTGCCTCTCATCTTCAGGAAATCCGTTTAACTGCTCACCGAGTACCCGAACAAGGGAAAATGAGTTCTTATTGTGCACTGGAAGCCAGGCTGCTGCACATCAGAAGGGTGGAACTCACCTGCTGCTTTCCCGAGGAACAACAACAAAAAAAAGGCAAGCAGAATTAAGTTCACAAAACTTTCCTTTTTATTATTTGAAATTGGAAAAGGCTCCTCGGGTAACAATGATCAGGTGTAAAAGTAACACACATTTTGCTCAGCTTTCTGATACCTGGGATGAAGTAGGCCAAGTGCTGCAAAGTCATGTCTGGCTTTTAGGCAGCCCGTTCCTCTCAAACCCACGACCGAAAGGACAGGCAAAGCCCCATCCCTCAGACAGGGGAACAGATGGGGCAGGCAAGTCAGTTAAACTACAGTTATCACATTCCACATGGATATTTGTGGCACGAAACCAAAGCGCTTTGATGTCAAATGGCATTTTAGAAAGGAAAGCTCACCTTTTCCCTCTGCGCTGCCCTCCATACGAAGCAGAGACCTGGTGTTTCACCCTCATTTTTAGTTAAGTACCACGGGGCACTTTACAGAGACTTATTTACACTCAAAGCCTACAGGAGATGCCCAGATTAATCCATGGGTGTCACGTTAAAAGGGTTAGTGCAAAATACACACGGAAACAGGGTACACCTGCTTAGAGGAAGTAGGAGTATTAATCAACGAAAAAAAAAAAGTGCAAATTGCTTTAATTAAGCTAATGAACACAGTCAATCCGAATCCTCAAAAATTCAAAAGACTGCAATCCAAACAAACCCCAGAATCGTACATTTTAATTTAGCCCACAACTAAAAAAAGTCAGTGGCACTCACAGTTTGGTAACCTATCTTCCACTCCACCGCCTGATCCCACAATCTCACAACGTTTCACTGTCCAACTGGTAAGCCATGCTGTCCGCCAGGGCCAGCAGGCAATCCTTTGGCAGCCGAACGCAACAGAAGACGATTGGCCGCGTGAGCAACCAGCTACAAGACAAGAGTTAATACATTATCAGTTCCTAAACTAGCAAGTCGAGGTTATAACAAACCCATTGCCACACGACACCCAACACTGCCATTAAGTTCCGCTAGTTTTAAATTAATAAAAAGCAGTAATTTAAAAAAAAAAAGTCATCCTTGCTTAAAAGTAAACATTGAGCCAGCTGCATTTTGTTGTTTTCCTGGTAGCTTATACTTCCAAGCACACTTGCCCAAGAATTTGCTCTCTCCCCAGTACAAGTTTCCTAAATAACTGCCATCCGACCTCTGCTGTCCCATTCCAGAGCAGCCGTGGCTACTGTTCACTCCAGAGGGAAGCCGACAGCCAAAGTTACAAGTAATTCCAGTCTTTTTCCTCCTCCTTAATAATAAAAAAAAAGCCTGACGAGTCCATGTGGACGGCAGCGAGTCTCCTACAACCGCAACGCCTGATCACAGCACGTTGAGAGCTATGAAATCAGGCCCAACACAAACAAACCGGCTGGATGAGGATCTGTGAGGCTTCTGTTTTCCAGCTGGCCGAACCCGGGTGTTTTGACAACACCGAAAGCGTGACCGAGGAACACAACACAGCCCGAGCACGTAAACCAGTCGCTTGCCTATTGCTCCTGAGCTAGAATTAAGCCCTAGGTCTTGCTGTGGCTACAGGAGCAATATTAATCCGCAACCTCATTGAAAGCTCTTTGCTTATTTCAAAAGGGCTTCTGCCAAGAAAGTATTCCTACCCCTGACAAGTTGTTTTCTATCTTCTCCAGCACTTTCCACCCATCTGGGATAAAAAGCAAAGCCACTCGTCCCCAAGATTTTCTACAGAGCGAACAGGACGAGGACGCGTCAGCACCAGAAATTTACCACCATCTGGAAGGCACCGCCACACTTTATCCCTGTCAACAGCTCACAGAAATATCCCACCAAGCTGGACAACCAGGGTTCGGGAAAGAAGCAGGGTAGGCACCGAGACATACTGTGCAGGGGAGTGGCACCACCTGTACCAAACAGGAACAAGTACAGCAAAACGCTGTACCATCAGCACGGCTTCCCACGGGTACCACCGGGGAGGGCAGGAGCGGGGCTGCAGCCGCATCCCCCTTCCCGGCCACGGACAACGCTCGGATCCAAACCACCAGCCTCTACGTCCGGCTGCACTCCCTGTTGGTTCCCCTCTCCCAAAGCTTTCAGAGCCGCACCTTGTAACTCCTCAGCGTGTTATTATTCTGCTTTTCTCTGCCAGCACTGGTGGAGCCACGCACAAAGGAACCCCACTCTCTCCAAATTCACTGTCTTGACAGCTTTCCTCACCCGAAACCAAATCAGAGGGAATTTTCTTCTGAAACGCCGTAAAAGCCTGCCAGGCTTTGAGGAGCAGAAGGTGAGAAGAGAAGGCAGAGGAGGAGCATTAATACAGAATTTGCTATTTTCATTGCCTTTGCTCCAGACAGAATAAAGCCACGGTGTATCAGCACGTTTTGCCTTTGATGGGGACTAGCACATTCCGACATTTTGAGGCCAATCAGGTGCACTATAAATAAAAAGATGCTACTACAGGGGCAAAGCTCAGCTGTGAAAAGCTCCTGCAGTGCACCGAGCCTCTGCAAAGCCCTTCTTCTCTCCAGCCAGCCAAGCATGTCTCACCCTCGGGAGGGAGACCCTTAACACTGCCACTGAAAAGGTTCAGAAGGGACAAGCTACAAGCAGAAGAACCATCTTAGCGTGAACAGCAGCCGCACAACCTGTGCCAACAGCCAACCAACAGGTCCTTGCCCAAGAGACAGAGCAAACCTGTGCTCAGCACTGAGCAAAACGCTCCTGCCTGCTGCCACCCATGGGTTTGTAATCCCCAGCAGAGTCCTGATAGCAAGAGGAATTTAAGCTGCAGGTAGCAAATACTAAAAGCGTTTCAGGCCCCAGTGGAACATGCCTACACCACCTTCACACACTCAGCCAACCCAACACAGCAGGTTCCAGGGAGGAGACTGGCTACAGTCAGCATCTGGACTTAGGAGACAGTGACTTGGGTCTCAGGCCAAGTGCTTGCAGTGCATTCAATACAGTCTGGACTTTCAATCTTACTTTAAAAACAAAAAGCAAAGTCAGTTATGTAAAACTTCAGGATTTCTTTTTTTTTTTTTTTCCAGGGATAATGAAGGAAGGAGGAACCCACAATCAGAGCTATGGATTCATTTGCAGCTGAAGCAGAGCTGGTTTTTGGGACATGTTATTGAAACAGCTGCCCAAGGGACCTCTCTCTCACCCCTTCAGGCTGTTAGGGAGAATAGAAAGCAGCCAACAGACTGGCTGCACCAGCCTGACAGCAAGCTCCACAATAAACTGGCCACCCAGATGCTGAACAGACTCCTTATGTCTTTCAGTATCCCTGAAATCTGCATCACCAAGCTGGAAACCTCTGTCTGCAAGACTAAGCACACGCTCTCCCTCCTGCACGCAGCTCAGCAGCGGCAGC
>JAOXNH010000060.1:44342956-44358069 GCA_028566575.1 Bartramia longicauda
ACAAGGCAGCACAAGGCAGCACAAGGCAGCACAAGGCAGCACAAGGCAGCACAAGGCAGCACAAGGCAGCACAAGGCAGCACAAGGCCAAAATGCCCGATTTTAGCTTCAGCTTCCCCCTGTGCCTGCACACCGCAGCTCAGAGAACTGCCACCCTTCCCCTTGGCCAGCCCTGTATGATGGGGGGAGATCTGAGACAACTCTTCCCTCTGCTGATGCTGACGGGAACACGTCTAACAGGCTGCTCAGAAACAACCTGCTTTTTATAGCTTATTCACTGGAACAGTAATAGCACTTCAGACCCTCACCTCTAACACTGAGGCAGGTTTTCCACTACTGACAAAGCAGTAGGAAACAAAGAAAAAAAAAGTGCCCCACATCACCTTCAAATTCCCAGAGGTTTGTGAAACTATATCCAAAGAGACAGGAATTAATCCTGTGAGCGACGTGACCTTCTGCTCCAAGGCTCTGCTGGAGACTCGGTTCTCACACAGCTTGAGGGAACACTCAAGAGCCAGAAATGGCAAAAAGCCCTTGTGAGAGTGAAAATAAAAGCTTCTCGCAGTCAGGGAAACCAGGCAGTGACTGAAACTTTTCCTCTGAAGGGGCCTGAATCCTCCCACCACAACACACACAGAGACATGCTTACAAACCAAAACCTGCAGAAGATGTAAGGGCAGAGATTTGTTAGACACTGGAAGAGAAGAAACCTGGAGTTTATCATCACAGCCAGGGAGCAACTGCCACAAAAGATGTATTTTGCCTGTAACCAAGAGCTTCCTTAAACAGCTCTCTCCTCTCCATGCAAGGATCCCCATCATCTCTTCCTACGAAGGATTAACACGTGCTGATGCAAATGCTGATGGTTTATAGCACAATTCAGTCTGTAGATTAGCACTGAATAGGATTTTCCTCCACGGGACAGTCTATGGGGAATCTGCTTCCTCGCCTGCAGCCCAAACTTCCCAGTAGAGCTCAGATCTGCCACACAGAATGCAGGTATCATGGAAAGAAATTAATCCCAGGAGCTTTCTGTGCAAGCAGCAATCATCTGGGATGAAACAAGCGTGACAAGAAAGGGAACAGAAGGGTCCTGTGAGCGGAGCAGCAGCACCCGCCTGTCAGCACCAACCATAAAAGGTGCCAGAAGAAGCCACAGCAATATGAGGAGAATCCCTCACCACTCCTTCAGACTGCACAGGGCAACCTGATACAAGAACACCACACAACTGGGGTCACATCAGTACCAGTGACACACGGCACCTTCTGCTGCCCATCACAGACAGGAGTCAGCGGGCTGCATTTGGGTTTATTTCACAGTTAGTTTTCTTTTTTCTCCCTCCTTTACATTTTCAGGCCCACTTTAAAAGATCCAAGGTGAACCTTCCAACTACAAAACCAGTTCTGAATGCACCAGCTTCTGCAGTTTACACTCATTTCCAGTTCCACACCCAGCTCCAGTAAGAAAAAAGAATGACCTCCTCTACGCTCAAGGAGACACCCAGACCTGGAGCCCCAGGGACAGCACATCCACCAAGCTTCAGAAGCCAGGGCAACACCACGCACGCTGTCATTTACAGTGGGGAATCCTCCCCTTGCTGCCAAGCTGAGGGAATTTCTCAAAAGGAAACCACCCACTCCAATTACTAAGCCAAGGATGCAGGTATTACACCAGCCTCTCTTGATGAAGCTGCACCCAGAGAAAGGTTTCTGGAGAGGAGGACGTGCTCAGTCACTGCTGACACAATTTATCACTAAGCAGCCAGCCAGTCTGCAGGGAGGGGGGGGACCACACAGGTTTCCAGGAGGGTAAAACAAGTCTCCCAGGAGGATAGATGAGCATACAGCACAGCAAAGGCTTAAATGAGTCCCTTCCATGAAGAAGAGCTCTTTCCTCAGGAGACTGCTAATGGTCAGAGCAGAGGGCTTGTGTCCATCCAGTCAATTAGATGTTCTTCTGATCCAGCTCTGACCTCGAGTCATTTCGGTTCCAACACAATCTTTTTGCAATAAGAAATGTCTATTTCCTCCTCTGCAGGATCCCTTCAGCTATACAAAGCTATGTTACAGACTGGGTAACGAGGACTGCTAGGGAGCAGTGTAGGGTGGCAGGGAGGAAAGGGCAGTCATGGATATTTTAACTGGGATGTGTACATTGGGGGTAAAAAGGCTTTATTAAAAGTGCATGCTTTTTTTCAGAGGTACCGAGAGCAAGGAATCCCCATCCCAGCCCTGGCTGGGGAGTGCAGCAGCCTTTGCAACCCCTAGCCCTGTCCATCACAAGTCACCCATCAAGTAATCAGCGACTGAATGTTCTTCAGCATTTCATCAAAAGCCTCGCGGGAAGGCGCTTCGGCGTTCTGGAAGGAGACCTTGATCCGGCTGTAGAGACTGAAGGATTTCAGCTCCAGCCAGATGAATCCAAAGCGATCATCATCGAAGAGAACAAAAACACCCGGTGTTCGCTCGGGGCTGGTGAAGCCATGGCCAGCAATAAGCCCCGTCCCATAAAAACTGCAGGGAGAGGAGAATAGAAAAAAAGATGTAAGAATAGCCATAACCACCCAACATTTAGTAAAATAAAATAAAAAAAAACCCCAACCAAACAAATATGAAACTGTGATCAAGCCATTGTCAAATCCAGTGCCAGGTGCTACAGAACAGGGAGTTTTACACTCAGTTCTTACCACACAGCACAAAACACTGTTGATACCATTTTAAGAAAAGAAACTCTCCATTGCTATTTGGAGGTTGCTGCTTTTAGCTATTCTAATTAGCACCTGCACACCAAGGCTTAATTTCTGTGTAGTTCAGCGCAGTAATCCATCAGAGATTTACTGCTGCAGCTCAAGGATCAACCCGGGCCCAGGCAATCCTCACAGAAAAGGAAAGGCACGTTGAGAGGGTGGACCAGAGAGGCAAACCTTGCAACAAAATCCAAGGGAAGGGAAAGAAAGAAAAAGCTAAAAAAAGAAAAACCTAACTGGAGCTGGGGAGGAGTAAAGGTCAGCCTAACCTCCAAGCAAGCAGCAGGTGGAGCAGGGTTTTATTCAAACACAACTGGGTTGTGACAGCAGGGGCCTTCTGGGATTAACCAGCTATTGGTAGGTTTTTCCATGAACACAGATGTTTGGCTGAAGGTCACCTTCTTAAGCCTCAGCTTTTGGGCTCTTTTTCCACACTTCATTTAGTACACACTGCTTGACTGACTTCAGGTCCCATTCAACAAGGCTCTCTGCATACTTGCAGCCAGGGCTCAGGGTGCTCAGCACCTTCCAGAGCTGGCCCTAAGGCATCAGAGGCCAGGAAAGGGTGGGAGAGAGCAGTGTGCTCCCACAGCCAAAGAACACAAATGACACACACAGAAAAGGGAAGAGGCTTGGACAGATCTACAAATATATGTTGCTTGGCAGTTCTGGAAACAAAACACACACACAAAAAAAGGGGGAGGTGTGGAATACAGAGTAAGTGCTAGCTTCATAAGTAGCAGGATAAAATCCAGCAAGGAAGCTGGAGAAAGAGAAGGAGCACACGGCAGTGTGGGAGACAGGGCAGCAGCAGCAGAAAACGTGAGCACGGGGGGCTGGGAGATTCACATGCAGGTAAAGGGCAATCAAATGCAGAACACTCCTCAAAGACTCCCCTCCTCCTTCCCTTTCAAGAAGTGACTGGCACAACTAGGCTACAAAACCACTAGTCCCCGTTACCAAATTCGGCAGGTCCGGGGATAGTCTTCATTCCTCGATATGACTCCCATGGGCAGCACAAAAGGCTGGGAAGCTGGTGCCTTGTTCTGGGTTGTCCCCTCCGCCTCAGCTGCAGTCTCTTCCCCCTCGGCACCTTCTCCTCCCAGAGGCTTCGCAGCAGGTTGAGAGGCAGCCTGCTGGGAGTGGTCGTCTTCCTCCTGCCGCTGCTCCTCCTCCTGCTCCTCTCGACGCACCTGCTCCTGGACCTCCAGGACGATGCGAGAGAGCTCACTGAAATCGCGAAGGTTCTCAATGTCTGGTAGCTGCAGAGGGTGTGCCAGGTCAATCTCCACAGTCTGCTGCCCAGCTGGGATGTTGGGATCTCCCTAGAGACAGGAAGCAACAGCACAGCTGCAGAGGCAGAGTGCTACAGAGTTCACACCTGTATCCTCTCCACATCCATCATCTGACTTCTACATAATTGACCCTATTCTATAATCACCCTCAGACTCTGTTCATTGTTCCCCGAGTCCCTACATCACCTCTGCTTTCCCCCTCCCAGAAACAGAATTTTAAATCAAAAACTATGAGCCAGTCTGTACTTGCAAGGGTGAAAGTCAAGGCTGCAACTGCATTTTGTCAGAGTCCCTGCCTGCAGAGAGGAAGGAGCTCACTAGCCCAGCTTCAGTGAAGAGCTACCAACATTTGGTACCTGCTCACCAGACACACACAAGTGATCTCCAGTGACCTGCTACCAGCTGTTCACAGAAAACAGCTGGAAGGGAGAGGAAAGGAAGGGGGAACCGGGTGGTGTCGTGAGAAACTTTGCAGAGCAGGTTCGAGCTACTCTGCACGTGTTAAGATTCACTTCTTACCACCAATCCCCACGAGGAACAGGGCTTGGAGTGGCAACAATTAACTAGACCAGACAGAGATCTCTCCTATGAATGCACGGCATCAAGAAGAGCGTGCTTTAACGAGCATCCAGGAGAAAGGAAAATGCACTCACGGTGATTTTAGTCCCCTTCGCTTTCTTTCCATGAAAGCTCAACATGACAATCTCCAGCCCATGGCTCCCATACGTTCCCTTGAAGAGACCTGGCCTTATAAGGTCCTCAGGGCTGCTAGGAGGGAGGTAGATGCGTCGGTACGTCAAGCAGTTGCTGTGCAAAAAACCCAAAGGTTAGAGAGGTTAAGAGAATCCCTTGACATGATGAACGTGTTTGCAGTCTGCTCCTCCCAGGCAGCTTTTGGGCTGTCATCGAGAGAGAGAGGCAGGATCTGTGTTTTCAGCAATACCAACAAGTTTAACAGATTCTGCTTTAGACCTATGGAAGCTCTCCCTCCCGCCACTGCTCTCTGCCCACCCTGGTTAGCACACCAGGAGGCGCCTGCAGGAAGGTCACAGTAAACCTTCTCACTCCCTGGGATTCCCAGAGAACCTAAGAGTGAAGCATATTTAAACATGTGCTACAGCGAGGTGGCTGCTATTAGAAGTTTGGAGCGATGGTTAAAAAATCCCTAAGTTCTGGGATCACAGGTATTTTCTCTGTCTTCAAATTAAACACAGTTAAATGACTTAAAACCATCTTACTGTGCATAGTTACTGCAAAGAACTTGGTACCTTATTATTACCGCTGTCATTACATTACATCTCAGTAAAACTGGGAAGCGTTGTGCTTCACCACATCTTTGCACGGAGCCAACAGAGACAGAACATCCCTCTGGCTGCCAAAGCCCACTGCAAGCACCACGTCTCCACAACAAACGACCCACTGTGCTCTTGAAGCTGCAGCAGCCTGGATACCTAGAAAGAGCTGGTGCCCCCTTACTCGTATTGGCTGGTGTAGATGAACTTCATCAAGATGAGCTCTTGCATGTGTTCATGGAAGATGTCTTCCAGAGTCCGACCCCACTCTTCCCTTAGCCACGTCCGGAATTCCTGCAGCACAAAGAGAAGCGAAAAGGGGGAAGATAAAGGCATTTCATTTGCGACAGTGCCATACTCCAACATGACTTTGCCTTGTAGCACAATTCCCCAGCAGAGCCACAGCATAAGCTCTGCCAAAGACAGACAATCACGGCTGGATTTGGGAACAAATACACGTTGCTACACAACTGGCTTGGAAATAATAATAGCAGTAATAATGGTAACTGCCCTATACCTGCCACACAATAAACAGGGCTCCCATTCAAGTAAATCCCAGATAGAACCAATATGCCTCCTCAGAATAAAAGCATAAGTATCACCTCTTACTACAAAGTAGGTGATCTACTACTTCTTTATGTCCTGACTTACCTTACAATAACTCATTTGTGTGCCCGTAAGCTGACTCCTGTGCCCTATCCTGGCACATTAAACACAGAAGGGGAAGCTTTTGAAAGGCACTGAAGATTTAGGAGGTTAAATCCTGCTGATTTAATACTGATGCATCTAAATCCAGAGAGTGCTTTGAAAACATCTCCTGAAGTACTTCTACACCAGCTCTGACAAGTTAATACCCTACCATGAGTTAGCATGATAACAGCTTACACTAAGATAGCAGCCTACCCAGTGATATTCCAAACCTGCTTGCTTTATCTTCTAAAGCCAGATCCTCCAATTACCATAATGCCACGCACACTTAACGCAGCGCTTTGAAAGTATTAAAGCATTTCTCATCTGCTACAGAACCAGAAAACACTTAACTAAACCTTTCACCCAGCTGTTTCCCATTAGTAGACAGACATTTTAAAGCATTTGTTAGAAGTATGAGATTTGTCACGTTTAACTAGCTGGCAGCAAACTACCTGGAACAGGTATTAGCTGAAGGGTTTCATCCTGACATTTATACCTGCACCTTAAAACATGTAGTTTGAGTCAGGAATCTGCCGTGCTGGGTACAGCTAACACAGACATGGGATAAACAACCAAATGAAGCTTTTAATCCCTCGACCAAGACGACAAGGAGTAGAGAGATGCCCCGCTGACAAGCAGGTATTCAAATGCAACTGGTACTCAACATTAGGCCTGGGTCTGAAAGACCTTAATTATACAGACAGCAACACCAGAGAGATCAGTGTCTGGTGAGAGCTGTATGGAGTACAAAATACGTGGCTGTCTTTCTTTGGACAGGCCTGCTATCAAACAGGAATGGTGTCACAGCACAGAAAGAAAAAGCGTGCTGGGGCTCAAAGAGCACCTTGCCACAGAGAATGGCCTAAAGCAGCTTTTTGCTCAACAGGATGAACGTTAACAGCCTGCCAACACTCTGCTACACACTGAGGTGAGGCACGGGGTCTCCACCCAGACATTCTGCAGATCTAACACTGAATTGATCCCACACCCTGCATCCTTAAACCACATCTCGGCAAGTACAGAAGAAGTTCCCCAAGATCCTGCAATTCCTCAAATGTGGCCGCTTTAAGTTTGGATTCAAGTCACAGAACAATTCTACTCACTTAAAAATATCATAGTAAATCAGCCAGAGGCCACCAGCCTGGGTTTTCATGTATGTTCAGATATACAGAAATTAGAAGACAGAAGACCACCTCCCAGGCTCTTATAGTAGCTAAGAACTTAGCAGCTTTATCTTCAGAAAGGGGACATACATCCAGCCTTAATCTATACTGCTGGTAAAGCACTCTTACCTCTTGCCTTCCTCCTGACATCCGATGGTGATCTGTCTGGTTGCATTTCGTGGAGAACTCATCCTTCTTTACAATCTGCAGTTACCATGGAGGAGAATTTAACAGGTTATAGACCCGATTAGAGATGCCTCGGATGACGTCACTAAGACTGCTTAGAGCAAATGCTTTACACAAGCGTTACTGAATCTGCTACAACAGAGAATATTAAGTGATGTCGAGTGCAACAGCTACAGAATAGAAGAATAAGAGCAATAAATAAAAGCCCAATGGATTCTAATGAAAGATACTGGTTTTAAGTTGCTTCTCTATTTGAGCTTCCTTCTTCAAAGAAAAGGAAACAACCTCTCAGGAAACTTTTCAAAGCTTCTGATGTACATTGAATGGATGTCACCTTCTCAAGGTCTCACCTTAAGAGAGCTGTAAAACAGAGCAGGTCTGTGTGTCTGCCTGGACACATTCACCAGCTGCACAAGGCCATTTTGTGTGTCATTTCCCCCAGGCTGTACACATATTGGTGCTCCCACCCAACAGAAGACAGTGTAACAGCCCTGCTGTACTATTGCCAGGGAACAAATTCAGAGCAGGGAACAGCCCACACAACTTGTCAGACACATAATGAGCGTAAAGCTGGCATCCACACATACAAGTGGTGGTGTGGTGAAAGCCACATCCCTTAAATAGAATTCTCATACAGAGAGATGATGAAATTGTTGATGAATCCATTTCCAGAGCCAATGTGCACACACACACACAGCACCTAGGACAGATGTTGAAAGTGCCAGAGGAGCTCACCTGGATATGGCCATTATGAGGTCCCTTATGGCCATACATACACTCAACCGTTGCACATTTCCTCTCCATGAGATGAATCCTGAAGAGAGGTTTGAATCTCATGGGATCATCAACATGAGGGTCATGAGGTGGCAAGTACATCCACCCAATGATGAACAAACCATCTACCTGCAGAGAGACAGGAGACAAAGACACAGGATCAGCCTTCCATGCTTCCTGTTGAGTTTGCGGCAAACAATTCCGGGGCCTACTCCGCAACAGGGCAGGAACTGTAGAACAGCTTGCTGCATTTCCAAACTGCTTTCCAGCAATTAAACCAGACCATATGCACTCACAGCACACCCTTGGTGAAGAGGGAGAGGGTTTCTTTACAAGGCTTTCTGCATCACTGGAAAATGATCAGGCTTTTATTACCGCAAACGACTTTGTGACGGATGCTTGGTGCATAGGATCCAGAGGGAGAGACTGCACTGAGGAGACCACACAGCTAGTCAAACTCTAATTGGTTTGAGAGCTCACGCTGGCAGATACTCGAATAGCCAAATTCTGCTTCTCATGATTATCCGTGCCTTTTGGACAAGGAATTATCTGGCTCTATTACTCACAGACAGCACAGGAAGCAACAGTCTCCTCTGCTGGAGAGGTGCAAGTGCCAGCCCTCTTCCTGCATGCCTAACAGAATCCTTCCCCTCGAGCCCTGTAATTCCAGAGAAAGGATATTTTCTAAACAGAGGGATCTGAGACAAAACCACAGCAGCGCCACAGAGGCACACTTGTCTTTATAAGGTCACAATAGCATGTAAGTATTGGTGCACTTGGATGCACTCTTATACCAGTTTGTGGAACAGAATCTTGCACAACCCAAAGGCCTCATGATTTGTTACGCTTCAACCTGTCAGCTACCGAACCTTGGGGCAAAGAACAAGGGCTTCAAGCAAACTTCTGGCCCAGCTCTCACCAATACAGAGTCAAGTTGTTCATTAACTGCTCTACTCAGAAACACAAGAGCTGCCAGACTCCACAGGTCTTGCATCAGTCATGCACCAACATCCCTACATCTGATGCTTTAGTCTTGGACACAGCTAGTGAAGTATTGCAAGCTACAGGAAGGAGAGGTGTGTGAACTCCAGTGCAAAACCCTTTGCAGGCCAAGATAAAGCAGTAAGTGATGGACCAGTGCTGAAACCTCTGCTGTACTCAATGTACAAGGAATGGACTCCTGTGCCAGCCACTGGAATATATGCACTAAAATATAAATGAAGCCTTTCCCTGGAACATTGCTCATGTATTTTGTGGGCTCCTGTGGCTGTTTGGAGTACAGCTGAAAAACAAAAGGACTGCCTGGAGAAAGGTGATGAGGATAAAAAGATCCAAGAAGCCACATCCATGTCCCCATCACTTGCTTAAGGGCTGACTGTTCAGACTTCTCAATAGCCCAGAGATGGCAGCCAGGTCTAGAAAGCGGTACGCAAAAGACTCATCAGTGCTTGACACCACAGCCCCCCGAATGAGATACTCACCACCACGTTCAGCAGCCCCCCATAGGGCCCGATGTCTGGCTGCCACAATCCCAGGATGTGTCGATATCGGTGCAGCACTAGGGAACAGTAAGACACTGAAGTGAGTACATCAAGCTAAGGAATTGGGAAAGAAAATAAAAGGAAGACTGCTACTGGACTGCACACAACACTGACCAATACCACCCACAACTGCCTATACTAAAGAAAACTGGTTATATCCAAATACAGCCAGGTAATTCTGAACTGAGGCCTCCCACAAGTTCATACAGATTTATGGTTTTCTCTGTAGCCCTGCTCCTGGCCCAGTGCAGGAGCTATTTTCCAGGATTTTAAACAACCAGATACCTTGCCAGGAATTCTCAGAAAACTTCTGCAACACGGTCCTGTTAATGCAAATCACATGATATACCCAGAGCTAAAAACAAATACAGTATCTGCCATCTCCAGTTACCAAAAATGTACTTGATGCGTCACTGCAAAGCAACAAAAAAAAAGGAAGGCACAAAGGCAGTAGGGAACAGGGAAATTTGAATATTTTGAAATACTTTCCCACCTTGTATAGACAAACTTGTCTCCAGTTAAGCATCCTTAAAAATAGCCACTGAGAGAGCACAGGCAAAGCGCACAGACCATGCCAGCGCAGAAGATCTGGTGATGTTACCAGGTCAGTAACCGCCTTAAAAATTCTAAGTAAGCAGCTACATCTCAGCAGTGCCCAAAAGCTGCTTCCAAGTCCCTCTCAAACCCTACTGTAGCGGGTGAAGCTTCCCCATTTCTTATCTCAGACCTGGGTGCACTTTCAATCCCAGCAAAATTGAAGGACAAGAAGGAACATTTTCAGCAAGCAGGAGAGAACGCCTACTACAGAATGATCTTAAAAAACCTCCTCTTGAGGGAAGCTCAGAGATGCTATTTGTCTCCAGTCCTTACACATTCAGCTATGAGTTCTGTCCATACAGTTTCCTGACACAACCAGTTACCTTCACGTGAAAATATTACACACAATCTGGCATTTTGGGCAGGAAGAAGAGGATGGAGATTATTTCTAAGGTGACATTTACACTTGCCTTACAATGACATTCATGGCCAACTCAGAAGGCCACAGGACTGACCTGAATAATGGTTGTTGCTTTGCATCAATTTATAGGAGGAATTGTGTTTCAGTGCAGCTGTTACAACATCTTTGTTTCATGAACTACTTAAGATAGCAAGACCTGTAGGAGCGTTTGCATTACACCAAAACTTCCACAGCAGTTTAGGACAGCAGCAGGGAGGGCTGTCCAGAGCTGCTGCCAACTGGCCCGGAGGAGCCTTTTTCCTGGGCAGTAAACAATTTAAGATTGATGGCCTGGTTTCACCCAGTGAACTGAGTGCAGCACAAACAGCACTAAGACAAGCAAGCAAACCACATTCCCAGTCTTCTTGTCTCAGTGCAGTAATTACATATTAATAAATGGTATGTGCATAAGCCACTCCACCCATCCCAGTCTGCCTTCTACCCTGTCTGGCATGGAGATGATAAAACCCAGGGGTATTTTTTATTTTTAGGACAGAAAACCTGACGCTAAGCTATCCAAGAGTGCTGAGAATGTCCCTCCTTCTCCCTCAGCTCCTGCCTGAAGCACTCTCAGAGCTGTAGCTAAAATCAATGGACTTTTCAACAGTGGGGAAAGTGTCTGCTTGACAAGGCAAGCCCTTCTGCCCCAAGACACACATCTACTGAGGGCAGCTTGTGTGCTCACTTCGAGTAAACAGCCAGCTCCAGCTCAGTTCGCCAGGAGCTGTGGCAGTTCAGGAAACATGGCTGAGTCACTGACAGAGCCTGCTTCACCATCTGCCCCAACCACCCGGAAACCTGGGGATGCAAAGAGGAGAGGAGGCCAAAAAAAAAATCCCATTAACCTTCAGAAGAATCCTACCCACTGGACAGACGCTTCTGTGCTTAGTCTACACCTCTACTGTGGGCAGCTCTGTTTTAATTTTCCAAACACTCAGCTCTTTGGCACCACAGAAGCCTCCAGATGAGCTGATGGGAACAGGCTGTGATGTGGGCAATGCTTCCCCCTGGCCTCACCTTCCCAGCACACCAACACCCACGGCAGGGACACCTTAACAGGCCAGTCGTCTCCCTCACTTGCTCAGGGTGCTGTGGCCTCCTTCTCTTTCTTCTCCTGTTCTTTCAGGAAAGGACTTTATTGGGGAAAATGCTGGCCAAAGGTCCAAATAAGTCTCAAACCAAAAGCACAGCTCCGTTTTCAGGCTCCAGCGAGCCAGCAGCTATATTCATTGCAGGGAAAACCTGATGAATTCCAGCTCCGGCTCTCCCTGGTGGGAGACTGGATGGATCCGACAGTTGTTTTCCTCCCTGTTCCTCAAAAGAAAACAGCACTTGGGTCTTCCTCTGAGGTTTTCCTTTTCCATGCTCACTGCCTATTTTTCTTAACCCTGAAGAAGTCTCTTGCCTATCCAAATTTCTGAGCCCACATCCTGCCAAATGGAGCAAAAATACGTTGACTGGATGGTTCAGTACAACCCCCATCCAGCCTATTACCTGTGCTGCCACAAGCGGCCCTGCATGCTCCTCGGATGGAAAAGCAGCTGGGGATGGGCTAGGAAAAGCAGTGAATGCCCAAGCTCCCATCAGCAGAAGGCTGGATGGGAAAGAATGAGTTATTAAAACAGGAGAGCAGATGCTTTCAGATGTTACTGTTTTAACTAAATCTCATTTCATTACCTGTGTCCAGCTTGGACAGCACAGAGAGAAATGCAAAAAGCTAACATGGGAGTTTCCAGTGAAATCTGCATCCTTTAAAGCAGAGAGGTAGCTCACTTTTGAGTGGAGAAGACCTGATTCACTACAACTCTCTTGGACTACTGGGATGCAGCAGAATGAGTTGGAACAATGTAAGCAGTTGCTGCCCCCCAGCTGGTGATAACTGACCTGCTAGAGGAAAGAGCTAAGTGTCAGCCAGGTTAGCTTAAAATCCTGGGGAAAGTGATCTTGGCTGACCTGGCTAACACTGCATCAACAGGAATTAAGGAGCACTCACATGGTACATCCCAGCAACATGGTCTTAAAACAAAGGAGGGTCCTAAGTTTTTCCATCCGTTTAACCTGA
Source organism: Bartramia longicauda (assembly GCA_028566575.1). Classification (NCBI taxonomy): domain Eukaryota; kingdom Metazoa; phylum Chordata; class Aves; order Charadriiformes; family Scolopacidae; genus Bartramia; species Bartramia longicauda. The sequence goes on from JAOXNH010000060.1 coordinate 44,355,703, forward strand.
AAACTTCTTTCAAGGGCTAAGTGTTGCTAGAACTTTCCTCGCTGTAACATACCTGAATGAGCACTGGCTAAAACCGCTGTTATCTGAGGGAACCAGCTCCACGGCACAGGACTGTGAGTGGTCCCACCTCGCCAGATGGGAGCATTTATCGTGGAGATTAACTCCCAGTTCTGAAAATTAAACATTGGTGGAAATACGTTAGTGCTCTCAATAGCAGGAATTAGAAAATTTCATGTTTTACTTGTTCAGTATTGCCAGAAAGCTTGAGTGTTGACGGGACAGCACAAGAAAGCTTTCTGCTTTGGACCGCTTGCGGGGATTTTTTTAATGACTTCTCATTCCAAGCAAATTTCTTAGAGAGGAAGCGATTCATTACAAGAGACATTCCATGGTGGAGTTGTTATCTTCAAAGCATGGACCAGAAATACGGAAGAATTCTTCGAATCAACTAAGCTAACTCTATCTAAAGCTAGCAAGAAAGCAGACTAATCCCAAGATAGGCACGAAACCATCACAAAGAATGAACAAGCGGAGATTTATAAACCTTAAGTTTTTAAGACAGTTTTCAGAGTTGTCTTTAGAGCAGTCCCTTTTCTCGTAGAAGACTTAAGTACCGTTACAGTAAATAGATTTACCTTTAAACTACAGGATTTGGTGTGAAGTTTGAAAAATCTCTATCTGAACTGATGAATTATGAGCAAAATGCTAGATCCCTGTCCTAGAGACACTTGCATCACTTTAAGTAATAGACAGCAAAGGACAATCAAATATTTCTATAATGCCTGAAAAACACGTTTCAATAGTAGATGAAAGTGAAAGAAAAGTAAAAACCAGTCAGCACTTGTTTGAATTATCTTTAGCACTTTACTGCAGTGCGGTAAGTATCCCCTGGGAATCTTCATTTCCTTGTTCTAGATCCCCTAAAATTTCTGAGCATCCAACACTGCATTGTTTGGTTTATTTTTTTATAAATTATGAAAAGCAAAATAATATGTTAATTCGCCTGACTCTCACAGAGGTATGCGTGGAAAACTGTGTGTCTAGTACACTGCTAACGTGAGGGAGCTGCCGTCCCTTGCTGCTTTCTGACAGCCACCTCCGTCTCCTCCTCTTCCACCTTCTCCTTCCTTCTATTCCTCTCCCTTCTCCACATCCCATGCACTCTTTCCCTCCATTTCTGAGTCCCTTCTTGGGGCGTTTTTTTTTAATCTCACACCTCTCCCCCTCCATTTTGCCTTAACTTCCTAGATATTTGGGAAATGTTGCAATCTACCACAGGCGCTCCAGGATCCAGTCTTTAGGTGGACTTTGCTGGTGCAGTTATCCTTTCTGCTCCACTTTGGTCACAGCTCAAGGAAAGGACAAAGGGATCTCAGCCCTGCTGTCCTGCAGACGTAGGCATCTCAGAAGGCATTTGTATTATTTAGCTTTAGAAATTTATCTGAGGCTCTGTAGGTAGGAGGTTGGTCCCCCAAAGCTCATATAGCTGATACAAACAGACTATCCTTTGCGGGAGAACAGAGGGCAAAGGGAGCATTGCTGTGTGAAGAAGGAACCAAAAACCTGTGATGGAAGCAGTACTGGCTGCAAGTGATAGATCTGGAACAAATGCCAAATGTAAGACAGACTGCAATATTCATTACAAATCCAGGGATGAGAGTATCTCCCCACAGCTTTGGCAGTTCGGTTCAAAACGGCTGGGCAATTCAGGTTTTGAATCTGACTGCACGCTAAGTGGATAGGGTGGAAGAATAAATAATGTGAAAATTGTTTAAAATAGAGCGTTAGGGTTTTCAGGGGAGTACTATTGCCTTTCATGCCTGAGGGGGCAAATCTACTCTGATGATAACGAGGAAAGGCTTCAGAAAAAGCTATTACTAAAAAGCATCAGTTTACTGCCTTATCCTCCCACACCCATTTTTTTTCCCTTCCTTGGTATTTGTATTAAATATGAAGCAATCAAAGCAGCAATCACACAACTAGAGCGTACAGCAGAATTCTGGAAAAAAAACTACAGGTGGGGCAGGAAGAATGAATATTTCCAACTCAGTGCCATACCCTACAGTCTAGTTTCCTTCATTTATAATATCAACCAGGGCTTGCAGCAGTCTGTCATCTCTATGCTTGTATGGTTTGGCGTTGTAAAAAAGGTCAACGTAGTCACTGTACAGGCTTTCTTCTGAGTCCCTTAACTGGGAGGGCTTGTTTAGCTTCTCCAGGGCTTGATAGAAGTGTTCGTATGGAATATTTGACTTCTCACTTGCAGCCTTCTTTGGCAGCCGCTTCTGAGCCATCTGCCTGCTAAAAGCACTCCGCAGTAGATGCAGCATGGCCTCTGATGGCATTTTATCTTCTGCTTTGTCACTG
>JAOXNH010000060.1:44461862-44478020 GCA_028566575.1 Bartramia longicauda
CTCCGCTCCCATACCCACATGCACGTGGTCGGCCCCCCCCCCCCCGCACTCTCCGGATGGATGCAAACCGCCATCCCCGAGCCGTGTCCGTCAGCGCGAACCCATTGCACAGAGCCCACGGAAGCGAACACAGCCTCGCTCTTCCCCTCGGAGCCCACGCTTTGCCAAATCGCCCTGGCACCACGGTATGCCCGACCCATGGTCTGGCACCTGTGGGACATGCGTGCACCGTTCTGTCTTTCCCCTGCAGGACTGCACTCACTCGGACCCCCTCCCCAGCCACAGTACTGCTGGCATGTCCCTATCCTTCTGCCAAAAATCCCTGCCACCTCCTGCCCCCGTCCAGAAGCACTCTGATATTACATAAAGCAGGCTGCTGAGGATTGCTTCACTTGGATGCTGGAGTTGCACCACGCATTTGCTGGGCCTGATTGAGCCCAGCTCCGGAACAGGAGTGGGATTGCTCCCTTGATTCAGGAAAAAGGGGCTGCATCCACTTGGATCAGCTCGGAATGCTGCTATTGCCCTTGCTGGAGCTGGTGGAACCTCTCCAGGGCAGAGGGTTGGAGACCTCCCATTGGAGACCTTCTCCCCAGCAGGTCTGGAGATCAGGAGACATCTCAGCTAGTTCCTGCCTTTCTGTAACTCCTTGGACGCTTTGGAAATAGTCAGTGATTTTCCCCTGGGGACAGTTCGGGTTGTAACTGCAGGCTTGCCATGGAAATGCTAGGGCTACGTATTGGGTTTGGGTTTAGCTGCTGAAACCGCGGTTGTGGGGGTGGGTGAGATGGGGTGGATGAAGGAAGCCCCCAAATCTAATTTTACCTTTTCCATCCCTGCCAACACTGTTTTCCTCCTCCCTCCACCTCTCCCCAGCCGAGCATTTGGTTTCCGAGATGGGACAGGGGCTCAGGGAGGGGACCAGCCCCTCTCTCAGGTCCCCGCTGCCCAGCCAGCCTTGGGGAATGGCTCACAGTGGTTCCCTGGACTGGAGGTGTCCGTGGTGCATCGAGGCCATGTCAGGTCCCTCCTGCTGCCACCCCCTCGCCCCATCCCTGGTGCCCACGTGCTCCAGGCAGCCTTGTTTCTCGGGAGGGCTACCCCAAAACAGCCGGGCGGTCGCATCTCGGAGTTCGTCTTGTGTAATCCTCTGTGCCCACTCACCTAAATGAATCATCCCTTTGATAGGTGAGTGAAATATAATTAGTGTTTTCATTGTTAGCACCGTGTGAGTAGGCAAGTGGGTTTTCTTGGCCCGGGCTGGGAAATTTTCCTGCTCTGCAAGCGACGGGGAGATGGAAGCGGTGCGGTGGGAGCTGCCGGCGTGGGCTCTCTCGCAGCCTGTCCTGCCGGGGAAGGAGCCACGGCGGCTCCGTGCCCCACTTTCCCCACCTCTGCAGTGGCACCGGTGACACCTCCAGCCGCTATCTTAGCAGGTGCACCAGGAGCCACCAACCTGGAGGCTTTGAAGTGGTTGAGGAGATGAAAACCATGAAATATTTTGCTGCCCCTTGCCTGTGTAAAGGGTCTCTCTGGGGGAATGGACTGGGGATGCTGCAGGGGGACCTGCCTGTCCGGGAAGGGGCTACAGCCCCTTTGCCTGAACTGAGAAGGTGGGTTTGGATGAGCCACCACCGGCCGGTGCCTCTAAGGGCAGTGGCATCACCAATGGCTGCCTCGTGCCTCTCTCTGTACCGGGGTTTTTCACAGGTTCCTCTACAGCTGCAGGGAACCAACTAGCGAGGGCGAATTTCCATGCGATCTATTCATAGCACAGATGTCAGAATTACCTTAAAAGTATCAGGTCTCGTCTCATTTTTTTGCTGCCGGGAAGGAATTGTTGATGCACTTTAAATAGTGGGTGGGAACAAGCAAATACAAACGCGCCCTGATCCCCGATCCTCCCGCTTCCTGCAGATTCCAGACACAGCCCTAGCTGGTCCTAATAACCCTCCTAAGAACTTGCTAATTAAAAAAAACAAAGCTATGAACTTTGTTTATGAAGCATCTTGCCATCTAGGTTTGGTACAGCAGATGCTTGCAGTGCAACAGGGGTTATAGGAGAGCAGTAACTGAAACATCATCGGACCCGCCGAACGGAGAGAAATGAATCAAAATACAAAACCAAGATTCTGGCCAGCTTCATTAAAAATAAATGATACGAACTCATGGTAATTACTTATCTCACTGGAACATGCTGCTTAGTTTCAGGTACAGCTCAGGACAGAGGAAGAAGGATTTTAACCCCGGGGAAAAGTACGGGAGATAGAAATTGCCAGGCAGGCTTAGACCCCAGCTCCATCCTCTCGAGTATTTTGTCCGGTGCTCATACTCCAGGGGATGGTGTAGGACCCCAACCTTGGGGCAATCTGACCCCCTTACATACCTCTCCCTGACCCAGAATAGGTCCTGAAGCACAATTTTAATACCCTTTCACTGGGGATGCTGGGGTGGGTTACCCTGGGGTTTCTCACGGCTTTTAATGCAAATCTCAGGATATTTGCATGTGATTTGATATCCCATGGAGCTCCTCGTGGTTGGGTGACATCTGCTCCTGTAGCTGAACATTTATTTTTTTTTCCTTGAAGCTCCAGCTTGTGGAATCATGTGATTTTGCAAGATTTTTCAGCTTCATTTTTGAAGCAAGTTTTCCGCCCAGACTATTGCAGAAAAGTCATTCTTACAGGCTCGGAATCCAGCAGACGGGAGCTAAAAATGCCTTCTGCTTAAAAATGCCTTGATTTTAAAATGAACCTGATTAATTTTGAATGCTTTGAGTCAGGTAACACTGATGGAGATGAATGATCTGTATTAATGTAGGCACGACTTGAAGACACAGAAGTCGGGCAGGATGGGGACGATGAGGGCGTTATAGGGGGTAACACTGTGGTTTAGCATCTGTCTTGTGAGATTTGGCACTTTTTGCCTGTTTTGGCTCTGGCTGTGCCATTGATTGAAATCCTGACCGGGAAAGGATTTTTTTTTTGCAGGAGTTTGCAGTAGTTACAGGAGACTCTTGATGCTAGTTTGCCCCTGCAATGAGTTGTTTAACTTACAGTTAATGTATTTGTTAACAAAAAAAAAGGGGAGCTTGGAAAAAAAAATTGCTGGAGTGCCAAGTGTTTATATTTTGGGGTTTGCTGTTGGCTTTTCACAGAGGGGTTCTGGCCCTTGAATCAAAAATCCTGAAAAATTGCAATTGATGCATGAACATTCCCTCAGAACAGTCACTCCCAAAATTATCCCCTGAAGAGGTTCCACTTGCTCTTAGCATACAGCAGAGCATCATGAATTTTCATGAATGAGTGAACAGCCAGAGCAAGATCCCTAAGTTTGCGGATACTCCCACCAAGATGATCTCTAGGATGATACGATTTCCTGCTCAGAGCATCACTTCGGGTCTGCGAGGTGTTTCCCTGGACTGCACAAGGGACTGATCATGTATTTCACAGGAAATAAATAAACCTTGATCTCGCCTCGTCCCGTCCTGTGCCCTCCCCGCTCCTGATGCAGCCTCTTATCCCCGATCCATGGGGACCTCAGCCTCATCCCATGCGTTTGAGCATCTCCCACCCCTCACAAGGGATGCAGCCCTCCAAAACCCGGCACACGGCGCTGTTTGGGAGCGCCGGAGAATCAGCCCTTACTTCTGTGAGCTCTGCTGAGAAATGGGGTGAGATCACAGAGTTTGCGATGAGGATTAGAGCGCTGGAGGATTAACGGACTAAGCGTTAGCCCGATTTAACTCTGCTTTGTAAGAGGAGCACATTAGCCGTAATAAAGGTGCTGAGTGATACGTTAATGTGTTTCGCATCCCTCGTGCTAAAGCTTCATCCAAGTTTTGGACCCTGTTGGTGGCTGGATCTGCAAGGATTCAGCTGCCCTGGGCAAAACTATGGACCCTGTTTCACCAGGGAATGATGCTCCCTTGACTTTCCCTGGCTCCAGTGGACCCAGCACTTCCCATTCCCAGGAAAACTAGAAATTTCTTTCTTTGGTTCTTTCCTTCTGAAAAGCTGTATTTCCCCAGACTCCAGGACCTGGCTCTTTAAGAAAAATCGTGACCGGCCTGAGATGCATTATGAGCCCCATCAGAATTAGCGATGCTGAGATTTGATTGTCATTATAATGGTTTGAAGCATTTCTCCAAATGCTGGCTGGAAAAGGCAATTACTAACAAACGCAAACAGGCTCTGGGAAGCAGGAGATAGAGAAACAATGAGAGGGAAGAGGGAGGGGATGCTCAGGATGGACTTGCATTTTCCTGCACATGGTGGAGAGCAAATTGAGTTTTTCCCCCTCAAAGCAAATAGCCAAAATGCCTCGGAAGCCATTGTCAGGCGAGACTAAACGTAGTTGTGGGTCTGGGAGGATGCTCCTCTTCGCGGGTGTTATCTGAGCTGAATTTCCATATGTGTTTTTTTTCACTTGGGCACGTATTCCTCACTGGCCAGTCGCTGAGGAAAATGGCTTAATTCCTTTAGCTGGGGTTATCTTCAGAGGTAGGGTATCAGCTTAGGGGCTCTGCCCCGTTCCCTGCCCTCCTGTAGGTTTGCTGTAGGCTGTGCAAAGCCACTTGGTGCCCGCGGGAGAAGGATACACACATATCAGCAGTCTTTGCAATGCCTTGATGCACATTAATGTTTGCCAGCAAGGGAAGTAGCTTTATTCTGCTGATCTCCTGGTCTCTGGGGCAGGCATCATGGCAATGAGAATAGAAGGGGCTCCCCATGTTTTGGATGGGGCTTACATCCCCCAGATGAGCATCCTCGCCACACGTGAACCTGCCTTTCGGATGATTTTCCCTGTGGAGATCAGTTGAGCAATCCCTGTTCTGTGGTATTTCAGCCTGAGTTACTTTATGTTGTTATTTGCATCCGCAGGGGAGGAGGCAGATTCCCTGGCTGTGGCGTGAGGCTGTGTAAATCCATCCCCTCTCTCCAGCCCCCAGCTTTTGCTCCTGCAGAGGTGCCCAGCGAGGCGCTGGCTCTGCCATGGCCAGCCCTGCACCCATCTCTACCTGCCTGCAAAGCCATCTCCCACCGTCCATCATCTAAACCCAACAACTCCCCTGCTTTGTTTCCTTAGATGGAGAGTCCCTGCCGTTTAGCTTTTAAAAGTGCCAGCTAACCGTGCTGATAGGAGCTGCAGACTTGTAAGGATTTATTATTTGTCAAGTCCCAGCAACAGACTTAGTGCCGCCCAGCACCCTGGCAGTAGCAAAGCAGCCCGTGACAGCTCTGCTCTAGTCCTCTTCTTCTCCTCTCTCTTCTCCCCTCTCCTTTCCCTCTTCCCCTCCTCTCCTAATGCCTAGACCTCACTGTGCCCATCGTGGATGGCTGTATCCAGGCTCGCATTAAGCAATATGACTAACATCCATCACGTGTTTGTGCCTGCAGATTATATTTGCATACTCAAAAATCCATACTTTATTTCTTCCCCTGTGTAAGCAGTTACCAGAGCATATTTTTGGCAAATTAGCAGCCACAGCAGAAGCATCTGACTGTGTTTTTAGCATGGCTTGGCGATAGTCAGAGGTATGGAGGTCCTTGGCAGGGATGGGGGGGAGGTATTTTGCTGCTGGGGCTGTATCCGTGTAGCGTTGTACACGTGCGCCATCGCTGACTGCCACCTTTCACGGCTGGCAATGCAGGTGGCAAGTCCTAGCCCTCCATATCATGCCAGTGAGGGATTTAGGTGAGCTTTTGGGGGACGATGGCTGCTCTCTGCCCGGCAGCTGGGGACGAGGGAGGGAATGCAAGCCACCCAGCCTAGCACCTTGTCCTGCTTCCCAGTGGTGGCTCTTCGGATGTCTTGGTAGCAAACATGCACCCATGTGCATGCTCAGGAGGACCCATACATGCAGGCAGCATGTTTGGGAGGACCTATGCATGCAGGCAGAATGTCTGGGGGGACACATTTTTACCAGCAAGGCCCCCTGACTGCTGGACATCAGCTGCAATGGCCAACAAGGATGTCCCCATCATCACACCCTCAGGGCTGAGGTTGAATTAGTGTCCTCCGGTCCCCTCTTCTCTCTCAGACATCTTCTTTTTGGGATAGGTGTCTCTGAGATGCTAAATATGTTTTTTGTATGAATCCTCCCTGGGCCTTTCTGATATCGAATAGCTGAAAAGTGATATCTGTAAAACTTGCTCCTTCTGTTGTAATTCAAAAGACCAGCCTAATTACTGCCATTGGACGTCTCTTAATTAATATGCTGCAGAGTTCAGAGATAAGAGGGGAGGTGAGCGTACCAGGAAGGATCCCTCACAAGATAAACTGGCAATTTGCAAGGTCTAATGACTTCTGCTCAGGTTTTGAAAAGTGGACGGGCAATTCGGACAACTCGGACCCCGTTCCCAAATCTCGCTGCGGGGCAAAGGGGAGCTGGGAGGTTTGGATCACTGCCTTTGCCAAACACAGTCACCATAATAGGCGGATCTGGCTGTGCTTCTGGAATGGGACAGAGGCTACAGAGAAACCTGCCCTTTGGAGCCTGCTGCTCCCATGTCCCGTGAAAGCCTGGGTAGCTTCCCCCGCGTTGCTGGTTGTTTTAGCTAACCTGGAAATACCTTGCATTGACCCATCACAGTGGGTTATTTGTATTTTGTTATTTTATCTCAGTGTTAGTGATGGATAAGGACTATTTTTCTAAGCATTTGACTTTTTCCGAGGTCGTGTTGTCATAATAATACGTGTGTGTCCACGGGCCTCAAAATGCTTTACAACGTCCTAAACGGCTGCTTGGATTTCTCTGCGTAAGAAGGCGAAGCAGAGCAAGGCAGGGCAGGTCTGTGCAAACCTCCCCCTGTGTGCTTTGCCCTGTGTGTTTGCCAAGGGCTTCATCCTGCAGGACACCCAACCAGCCGTCTCGGTGCGGGAAAAGCCTGCGAGCAGCCTTCAGCCCGTAAAGCTTGTACTTAATGGTGTTCCTGGACTGGAGCCAGAGGGCTCAGCAGCCTGCAAAATGCCAGATCCTTGGGTATGGGGGAAGGGGGGAAAGAAAACACAGCCATTCCAACCCCAAAAAATCCTGACTTCTGTCTCCTTCCAATGCTGTGGTGAAGATGGACCAGGTTTATATCCAAGTGAATGATCCCACCTTGGGCCAAGGGAAGCCCCATGTCTGTTGCTGGGCTGTGAGCAGCCCATCGTCCTCCCTTGAGGCTTCACCCTGTATCGTTCAAAACCTGCCTATTGCTCTGGCGTGCCCTAAGGTGCTGGTTGTTTGTCTGAAAGCCAGACTCCCTCAGGCATCATTCTTGCTGTTCACCACCTCTCCATAAGCAGGAGAGGAGCACGGGTGCCAGGCAGCCCCTCAGCTCAGGGCAGCGTGGGGCAAAGCTGGGCACTTCCCATCATCCAGCGTTTCTCACCTTCACCTGCTGAGTACAACACTGTAGGCCACCTCCATCTGGGCCAGAAAGGCCATTTTCTAGATGCTTCAGGTCTCCTTTCCCTCTGCATCACTCTCTTATGTGCAAAAGGCGCCTGGTACGGAGACAAGAAGCATCAATGAGGTGGCTCTTCTTCTTGCCCAAGGTTTCAGCCTGGTGGGATGCATGTGGGAAGAGCAAGCTAGGAGTTGGTTGCCTCTTCCCAGCCATGGTGAAGACCTCATCTGCAAGAGCAAGCAGCTCCCTCCATGATCCTGGGCCCACAAGCACCCATGCGAACCCCACCACAGCAACTGTATCCCCAGGAGATGAGCTGGAGCTGGAGCTGGGTCTCCTCCTTCCCTGCTTCCCAGGAAAATCCTCAAAAACCCTTGGCAAAGCCAAGGAAATGAACGGAAACCTGTTGGTCTTCCTGGTGTCTGTAATGCTTCAGATCATCCCAGAGAACTTTGCAAATAGGAGATAATTAGTCTTCCCAATCCCCAGCTGAATTGCTGGAGTGCCTCTGCATTATCCCTGTTTCCAGTAGGGAACATGGAGGCACAGAGGTTGCACTCAACCATCTCACTGCTGGCTTTGCCTGGGGTCCTGCTCGCCTCCCTGTTTCTGCAAGGTGCAAACCAGGGCAAACCCTGATTTCGGGGATTTTGGCATTACGGGGACAACAGGAGGAGCCCTGCAGACTCTCTGCTCTCTTCCCAGAATGAATTTTAGCCTCCGGAGCCAAATGCTGAGAAAGCGCTGAATAACTGCAACAAATTAGATTACTTTTTGGTACCTGTCATTTCTCAAAACATATGATCTTCTGCTGGAGCATCAGGAACGATGCTTTGGAGGCCAGTGACTTCCCGCTTTCTGCTTTCAGCCTGGCTGGCTCCAGCCAAGGATGGGGCTCCGCACGGTCCTCAAGGCAATGGAAATTCCTGCAGGAGTTTTAAAAGCCATTTGGAAACCACCCAGCCTTGCTCCAAGGGGAGCCAGCCAAAAAAGCCCAAAACCCAGCCTTAAAAACACAAGTGGCCAACAATCACATTGCCCATTTTCTTCCTTCCATGTTTCCATCCCATCCTGACTTTCATAGTCCTTCTTGCAAGCCCGTTCCCTTTCTCACACTCCATCTGCTGTTCCTGAAAGAGGAATATTTCTGCCAATCCATCTTTCAGGATGACTTCAGTTATTTCTCCCAGCCTCAGGTTATGCCCTCTCCTTATCTCTGCTCCAAACGTGTGCACGCACGTGGTCACATCCCCATCCTTCTTGGCATCACCTTTGTCTTGGCCAAATCCTGCTGGAGCAATGACACCAAGAAATCTTCCCTGGGGTGAAACCGCGGTGAGCGAGAGCACAACCTGCTTATTCCCTCAGGCTCTGGTTTTGCTGCCCATTACAATGAATGGCAAAATTCCTATTCCCAGGGCAGGACCAGGCCTTCTTTTCGGCAGGGTGGTAGTGGTGGCTGAGATTTCTTACCTTGGCCATCCAGTGCTCTCCTATCATCCACGATTTCCACCCAGCCCCAGCCCTTGGACGCACAGCTCCGCTGCCCACAGCTGCCTGCAGGCTGCTGCCCTGAGCACGTAATGGATGCTGCATTTTCCCCGATGCAATCACTCCATTAATCTCATGCAATTAATGCTTCAGGAAGCATTTTGCAAATATTGATAGTAAGGAAAGAGCTACAACGCAGAAATGGCTGCTGCTTCGGTTGTATTACCGTAGTAAGTCACAAATTACCTGGCTCGGGAGGATTTTCTTTCCATGTCCAAGACTTTTTTCACTGCTCTGTGGCCTTTTTGCCCAGTGCAAAAGGGCCACACAGAGCAGAGGGGAGGAATATTTGTGGCATCTTGGAGGCATCCATAAGAGTGACCTGCGTGGCTGGGAGGAAGAGGTTGGCACATTTTCCTCCCCAGCAATTCTCCACCACGGTGGCTTTGCCTCTTTTCCATAGGGCCCTGGCTTGGGCAATGCAATCAGCTTGTGGCCAGGATTGCAGTAGCGTTGACTTGTTCCCTGCTTCCCATCCCAACGAGGGCATGTTCCCCTCTTGCACACAGTTGAAAGAGGGTGTCTTCTCCTCTGCCATGACCCTGGGAGGTTCTTAGCTCTTCACAGTTGCACTGAAGTCCTTGAGAACCTCCGTTCATCACCTCAGCAGATTGGTCTGGGGACCCTTTGCGTCAGACGTGCTCGTCCTGTTACACCCAGCCCCATCCCACGGTCCCCCCTGCACAGGCTTCCCATTGCACACTCCCTTTTCAGCTCCCTGACTCAGGAACAGCTATAGCCCATCCATCGTGGCATGTAGAGTGGAAAATCATAAAATCCTATTTCCTCTGCAGGGAGAAAGAGTCTCCCGGCTCCTTGTGAGATTAAGCTTTGTGCATCTATCTGCAAATGTTAGGGGGCAGAGGTTAAGCTGAGCAGTGCAAAGGGAGGAGGTGACAGTGCTTAGCAATGCAGATCAGATGGCTCTGAGACCTTCCAGTATTTGTGGCCAAATCCTGGGATATTTCGGGGTTTAAAACATAACGAAGTCAGATGAAGGAAGCGGTGATGTTTGGGTGAGGGAGGACAGATGAAATCAGCTCCTTGGGAGGAAGCGCTTTGATCTGCTGGTGGCCTTGAAGATGCCAGATGTCTTGGTGGCCATCAGGGAGGTGACTGCCATCCTAGGCAATTCCCAGAAGGAATCCACCCTCCTGCCTCCAGCAGGGAAGCAATCAGGAGAGCGATGGCACCCATGAAAGCAATACCTGGGGTTTGGGTTTTGCTCTCTGCTGGGAGTTGCTCCATGATGCTGGGAAGGGAGAAGCAGGACGGGCCAGACGGGTGGGATGGCTCCTCAAGTCCTTGCCTCCTCTGCTTAGACAGATCAGCCTTGCCAAGGAGATGCAGTGACTGCTCCTGGCAGCCTTGCGATTCTAGGAGTAGGTTTTAAGGCCGTGCAAAGATGACAGCTTCCCGGGCACCTCAGCCTTGCTGGAGATACTCTGCAGCTGTAACCTGCTGTGACCAATTTGCCACCCCTGCTCCAGCTGAGACGCGCTGTCACGCCTGCTCAGGGAGTGCTTTGTTCTGCTCTTCTTCGCTGCTGCCTCCGGTTTCCAGCAAAGGGCCGTGCTTGCTTTACGGTGCCTCGGTTTAATCCGTTGGGTTTTTTTCAGCTGCAGGTTTGCTAGGAGATGGGGAGGTCAAGGGACCTGCCTGGGGCCAGGGACTGAGTCAAGGGCTGCAGCCAAGGGAAAGGGAGTCCAGGACTTGGTCAGGGCAGGCTCTGATGGATCTCATGCAGGACCTTTTCTCACTGTCCCCTTGCCCACACTGACATCTTTCCCTGAATCCTCTTGAATCCATCTCTAGAGGAAACAGGAAGCTGGGCACAGGGCAAAGACATCCCATGCTGTCTTGGAGGCTCCCTTTGCAGGGGTGCTCGGAGCAGTGGAGGAAATATCTCTCACCCAGCTGCTGCCCTTCACTCCCAGTAGGTTGTCCTGCTGAGATCCTCTGGGAAGGAGCCAGAAAGGGGAGTGAGATGGTGCAAGGTCTGCAGGGTGTCTCTCTCTTGCCACAGGCACCATTCCAAGGTGCCACTGGGCAAGGGGAGAGCCGTGGGTGCATGGCATCAGTTACTGCCTGTTTTGGGGGACACCAAAGTGGGCTGCAGCAGAGCAAGCCTGGCTCACTGCTTGCACCCAACCACAGGACATGTCTGATGTCTCCTCTGAGATGTTTGGTAGCCGTCTTGCTGGTTGTCCCCCATCCTTCTCCCCACCGGCACTACCACCACCTCCTCACCCTGCCCTGCTGGTGCCTGCCATAATCCAATGCTCTTCCTCCCTCCCCACTGCTAATCCTATAAACCCTCGGAAAATCCTGCCCTCCTGGCCCTGCCTCTCCATGTCCTTCTTCGAGAGAGTCTTCGTGGGGTCTTCCAGCGTGGGGCTGGCATTGTTTGGGGATGCATGAGGCTGTCACCCAGATAATGTAGCACCTCGGGGGGTTGCTTGCCTCGGAGCACGGGGAAGGATGCCCAAGCCTTGGGGGATTTGTGCAAAGTGCTGGTGGCTATTAGATAAGAAAGCTGATGCACCCCAAAATGCACCTCAAAATGTGTCCAGGTGCTGGTTTCACACTCTCGGGAAGCAGTTTCCATGCTCAGCATGTTCCAGGAGCTCCATCTCCAGAGCTACCACTGAGCCCCGGGGACCGGGTGGTGGAAACCCCTAAGGGAGTCCTGGGGGTAGGATGGGGATGAGGAATGAAAGGGAGCAAAAGGATGCGTGGCTGTCGGGGTGGGATCGCTCCTTGCAGCGATAGCAGGGTTTATCTGGGCTGGGGACAGGGGTGGCCAGCACAGCCCGTGTTAATAATCCTTTCCGCTGGGCCGTCGGAAAGCGTGGAGAGGGAAAGAGAGGGAAAGTGCTGCAGCAAGGAAGAGAGGTCTCAGCAGAAAATATTTTTGCAGCCAAAAGAGCCAGCTCCAGGTGGATCCGACGGCTTGCTCACGTCTACGAGTCGCAGGCTGATTGCTAAGGGCAAAGAGCATCTTTGGGGATGGAAAGCCTCTATCAGACGGAGCCGGTGGTAATCAGACGGGGCCGTTTCGGTGTGATTCCCACAGGGGTCACTATTTTGGCAAGTCTATTTTAGGACTCCCTTGGCCTGCGGGAGTGGGGCTGGTGCGACGGGAGGCCCCGGTGCTGCCTGTGCCCATCCCGCTCCTGGCATCACCGGCCCGGGATGGGATGCAGCAGGGCAGCCCCGGGCTGGGACCGGTCGCAGCATCCCAGCAGCGCCAGTGCCAGGCTCGGGCTCATCCATCCGCCCGCGAGGGCTTAGGCGGGCGGTGAATCACTGCATCTCCAGCTAGTCCAGAAAAGATTAAGCCGACCTAAGAATAAAAACAAGCCCCACAGTTCAACCGGCCGGGATAAAATGAGAAAGCGTGCCAATCGCCGAGCTCCAGGAGGGGAAGGGATTATAAACCCCGGGCAGATTACCAGCACGCATTTCAGTGCACAGGGCAAGCTCAGGATGGGCTTCCCAGGTTGTATGGGTTTCTTGTGTCTCCATTCCCAGGGATGAGGTCCCGTGGGCTTTTCATTCCGCTAATGACCAGTTAAGCAACTCCAGTAAGTGCCCACACGAATGTAGGAGTTCAAACAGGGGCACGTTTCCGAGGAGAATAACCAAATGGATCTCTCCCCGTGAGGCCTTTATTTCTATAGAGCCGTTCCCTTCTGCTACGTGCCGGATGAAAGGCGCTATGTATATAAATAAATGCATTGTAATATACCATCGGCTTTGATCACTGCCGGCAGCACGGACGGGATCAGAATCTGCTCCCGGATAACGATTCCCCTACCCCGTATTCCCCCTCCCTTCCCTTTCAAATTAGGGGTTGCTCTAAGGGGGCAGTTCCTCAAAGCATCGTTCCCTGCTCACTGGTGCCTTGGCTGGTTCCTAGTACTTCTGCTGGAGTGCATGCCCGCCATCCCACCACGACGCTTTTTTTCCTCCCACAATGTGACTTTACAATCCTTGTCACGGAGATGGGACTGGGATCCAGAGCTACACCTTCCTGCGCCCGCTAATGAAGGGCTCACAGAGGGGTTCGATGCTGTTAGGGGTCCGCAGGATGCCATGCCATGAAACCCCTCTTCGCTTTTGTCTCCTCTTCCCAGGGACATACCAGGGCCAGTGGGTCGGAGGGATGCGCCAGGGTTACGGCGTGCGGCAGAGCGTTCCCTACGGCATGGCTGCGGTTATCAGGTCACCCCTGAGGACGTCCATCAACTCCCTGCGCAGCGAGCACACCAATGGCACGGCGCTGCACCCCGACTCCTCGCCAGCGGTGGCCGGCAGCCCTGCCGTCTCCCGGGGTGGCTTCGTCCTGATGGCCCACAGCGATGCCGAGATCCTCAAGAGCAAGAAGAAGGGCATCTTCCGGCGGTCGCTGCTGAGCGGGCTCAAGCTCCGTAAGTCCGAGTCCAAGAGCTCCTTGGCCAGCCAGCGGAGCAAGCAGAGCTCTTTCCGGAGCGAAGCCGGGATGAGCACGGTCAGCTCCACCGCCAGCGACATCAACTCCACCATCAGCCTGGGCGAGGGCGAAGCCGAGCTCTCCGTCATCGAAGACGACATCGACGCCACCACCACCGAGATCTACGTCGGGGAGTGGAAGAACGACAAACGGTCGGGCTTCGGGGTGAGCCAGCGCTCGGACGGGCTGAAGTACGAGGGAGAATGGGCCAACAACAAGCGCCACGGCTACGGCTGCATGACCTTCCCCGACGGCACCAAGGAGGAGGGCAAGTACAAGCAGAACGTCCTGGTCAGCGGCAAGAGGAAGAACCTCATCCCGCTGCGGGCCAGCAAGATCCGCGAGAAGGTGGATCGGGCCGTCGAGGCGGCCGAGCGGGCGGCCACCATCGCCAAGCAGAAAGCGGAGATCGCAGCATCCAGGTAGGGTGGTCCCCGTCCCGATGCGGCGTCTTGGCCAGGGTCCTGCCCTGATGGCTGTGGTTTGATGGGAGAAGTGGGATGAGAATTTTTTTGCAGTAGGAGGCGGTCGGAGGGGTATTTTAGGGAAGCTGCTGGAGGCAGGCAAGGGTTGCGGTGGTGCTGTCTGGATCCAAAGTGGGAGCGGGCTACATCCTGGAAAGCCAAGCCACCGGGCTTGCCCAGGCCTCATGGGTGGTGGTCAAAATGGGGTGGATCCAAGAGGAGTTCTCCCTCTGCTAATTCCAGGTGGGCTGTGGATGCACAACCTTCCTGACCCAGCCATGGAGGCCACGCAGGGTCACCCAGGGCGGTGCATTTGCTGCAGCCTGTGCCAGGGGGTGGTTGCGCCGTAGTGGGACTGCACTTGTGGGTCATGGTGTGGGGCTCGCAGGCTGATAGCTGTCTCTTAGGAGGTACTGGGTTATTTACCCCGTTTCTCCCCAATCTCTTTAATAAGAGGGATGATACCCTTGGTAGAAGAGCTCCTGAGATGCTGTTTGCCTGTATCCTCTGTCTGACTTATAGCCAAGAGGAACCATCCCAGGGCTGGCCTGTGCTGGGAGGATTCCCGGCTATTTCTGTTCCCAAAAGAGGTTTTGAGTGGAAGAGCAGTCAAATCGTTGGCTGCAGCTGATGCTTCGGGAGGGTTTGGCCTGCCCAAGGCTCTGCTAGAAAGCAGCAGATTTGGGTGCCCAAATAATCCCTACAATCCTCAAGAACCCCCTACTCCCCGGGCTGGCTGTAGCCATCGTGGAACTGCTCAGTGATTCAGAGCAGGGACCTGATCGGCTGAAAACCGGCAGGAGGAGGAGGGAAGAAGGGATCATGTCTAATTTAGGTTGAAATAGGGTCCGACTCCCAGCTCAAAGCAGGGCCAACTCAAACGCTTTCTAAATGGCTCCCAAAATGTGCCTGGAGCTTCGTGACTTGCAGCGAGCTCCCAGACAAGAGGTGAGCCGAGGAGGAAAGGTTCCTCTGCCAAATTCAGGGCTCTTCATATCACTTTTTAGGGTTGGTTTAATAGAGCGTGATCGTTCCTTTTTGATTTCTGAGCAAGTGCTACACGTAGCAGCCAGGTTGGGGAAAAAGGGCTGGGGTTAGGGGAAAAACCCAGGTACCTCCTCAGTCGCCTGCGCTGGATTAATTGTTGGGTCTGGATCATTTGTATGCGGAGTCATACTTGAAATCTTTATCAGCATGTCTGCCGATGACTTATCTGCAATGTGAATGAGACTCCCAGGCCTGCTTTGGGAGCGTATTTGGGTTTGATGATGTTTTCGAGCTGATGTTGTACCAAATTGTTGTCAAAGCTTTGGGAAAAGGAAAAAAAAAAAAGAAAAAAGAAATCCCTCTAGATTGCCAGGTAGGAAACAGACTGCAGAGCAGCGCAAAGACCAGATCTTTCCCTGTGATCTGGGGATGTGAGTGCCTCGATACAAAGGCCTGAATCCTGGAAATGTGGAGCTCTGGTCTGCTGTGGGATGCTGAGTCTGAGAACCCAAGCATCCTCTGTCCCCGGGTGGTAATGGTCCTAGAAATCCACAAGAGTGGGATTTGGAAGAGATATGACCCCTCCATGCTGGAAATACTTTAATGAGCTCTTGACATATAATGTTCCACCTTCTAATTATGAGAGAGAAGGGAAAAAATCAAATGAGATAGCAATGTGAGGGTGTGAATACCTTCCTCCCCTGTACCAGTAACGCGGTCCTGAGCCCTGCTGGAGAACAGCAGCAGTGCTGGGAGGGAGGATGCAGCCTGGACCATGCCTGTGTGTGGAGGAGGAACAGAGCTGTGGGTTTGGGGGACCACCCAGAGGACCCCTTTGATATCAGTGAAGATACAAAGAAGTAAATTAATGGGAGGACACGGCTTTGAGGATTCTCTGTCAGGGGCTGAACCTAGTCCCACCAGAAGGTGCTCCGTGAGCAGCGTGACATCTCCATCCTGCATCCCGGCTCCCACCACGGCTTGCCCTCGGTCCTAACTAGTCTGTTCTTGACGAGACACATGTGGAAGCAAGCAAGCGCTGGGAAGCCAGGGCTTCTCTCTTTTCATGGCACAGCCATCGCCTCCGGTGCACGAGGGCTGCTGGCGTGTTGAAAAGCCCTTTATCGATCTGCCCATCGCTGGCTGGGGGAGCCGGGGACAGATGGAGTCCAACGTGATGTGCCCTGTGCATTAGTGCTGGGTTACCAACCCCGGGAGGATTTGCTGCCTGTGTTAATGGCTTACGGTGAGGAGGTGAGGTCTC
>JAOXNH010000060.1:44503247-44514610 GCA_028566575.1 Bartramia longicauda
TGATAATCTATTCAAAACCATTGTCTTAATATGCAAAAAGCTTATCAACTATTAAAATATTACTCTATTCATGAAGCTTTCTGCAACAACTGGTCTAATCAAAACTAGTTAGCTTGTACTTCTGTAGCATTAAAGATCTAGAGCTTATATTTGTTTTTTATTGTGTGCGTAGTCACACAGGGAGTTGGAATTTCCCTCCTCCTGTTCCCCTAAGTTACTTGTATGGTTTGCAGCTTGAAATAATTTGGTGTTTCATCTGTGATTAATAAGTTGCAGGGTTGTTTTTTTTCTAATTGTCCGGAGAAGTGACATGTTTCTCGCCAGCTGGTCACCTCCAGCAGAAGACACTCCACTGTGTTTAAGTCTCTGTCCCCGGGGAGACATCGTCTGGGGTGTCCTCTAGGCTCAAAGGGAAGGAAGTGCATTCAGCATGGAAAAGATAAGATGTTCTTATCTTTAAAGATACGGTGTGTATTTTACTCATGTAGCCCTGAGCACCCTGCCTTGCTCCTGCCTAAACATGTGAGGCACGACCGCCCGTGTGCTCTCCGTCATGTCCGGCAAGGGGGGGCTGAGTGGGAAAATGGCCATGTCCTCCTGGTGTGTGTGGGGCAGGAAAGCTGTTCCATGTAGGGTTTGTGTTTTTTTTTTCCTTAATGAGAGGTTTGCACATCTGCCCAGAGGGGACCATCTCCCTGTGAAAGCTTCGAGATGAGATTCCCCTTCTGAAACCAAAGCTGATGTGCTTCCCGCCCCAGGAGGAGTGTGAAAGCTGTCGGCAGTGAGCCGGGCACGGGGTGGTCCCAGCAGTGCTGGCACACGTGAGCACAGGGCATGGGGTGAGCCGTGGGCTGCCACCAGCTCCATCTCAGATTTGCCCTCTCGTGCCTGAAAACTGGGTTTGGAGCCGATGGGAAAAGGCGGTGAGATGGATACCCCCAAAAAAAAGTCAATGGGTAGGGAGATAACCCCCTTAGCGGGGTTGGAGTGGCTGCTTGCACAGCGCAGGGATGGTGCCGTGGAGCAACGCAGGCTGCTTTCCAGTGGGGCTGCCAGGTCCTGCATCCCTGCGACCTCCCGGGGAGAGCGGGGCTGCGGGCAGAGCGCAGGCAGGGCCCGGGCTCCTCTGCCTGCAGAGGGCTCCCAGCAGGAGCATCCCAAGTGGCTTCCCCACATCACCGGGTCTTTTCCTTGTAATAAATACGCACGGTCCCTCCAGGCGAGCGGGGATCCTGCCGGCAGCAGGGCAGGCGGGAACCGTGGGTGCAAAGGGAGCAGCTGCCCTTGAGCCTGTTTGGATCAGCTGGAGACGGGAGCCACGGTGGTGCCAGGTGGCTTCTGAAAGGGTTGGTAGCCCTTGGGTTTGCAGCAGCGGAGAAACACAACCTCAGTGCGTGAACGCCTCTGTCTTGACAACACCGGCAGCTGATGCCAAAGCATCTCCCCTGTCGGGCTGCAGCCGCTTCCACCGCGCTGCTCTGCGGATGCTGGGGGCGACGGCAGGTTTGGTGTAAATCCAGCGATGCCTTTTCTCTCAGTCTAGCAGCAGAAGCTGTTCATTGTGTGACACTGCTGCTGTCCCCATCTTGCCCCGCGGTTTCCCCGCCGTCCAACACTCGCAGCCCTATTCTTTAACGTGAAAAGCCTGGTGGGCGCCCACAGAATGGAAATAATCCTCTTGCTTTTCTCTCTCCCTCTCTCCTTTCTCTTAACGACTGCACAAAAAAGGGCTCGAATGCCAGAGACCGAAGCGCCAGAACTCGAGCGACGACATTGAGGTCCTCTCCACCGGGACGCCTCTTCAGCAAGAGAGCCCCGAGCTGTACCGCAAAGGGACCACCCCGTCCGACCTGACTCCCGATGACAGCCCGCTGCAGAGCTTCCCTGCCAGTCCCTCCTCCACGCCGCCCCTGGGTCCTTCCTGCAGGAACAAGAGCGCTCACTTCTCCAGGCAGGTCTCGGTGGACGAAGAGCGGGGTGGGGAGATCCAGATGTTGCTGGAGGGACGCGGCGGGGACTACTTGCGCCCCAACAGCTGGAGCGAAGAGAAGGTCGGCGGGAGTCGCGGCGTGAGAAGCGGGACGCTGCGCAGCGGTCAGCTGGGGTCAGCCTCCATCCCCGAAGACTACAGAGGTCGGAGTGGAGGACACAAACATTCGGCCTCCAACCACAAGCAAAGAGAGAGGTGGACAGATTCCCCAGCCACGGTTTCATGGACTTCCCACCACAGGTCCCACAACCACAGCTCAGGGAGCTCCAAACTGCTTGAGCTCGACGAGGAGAAGATGAGCAATTACGAGATGGAGATGAAGCCCCTCATGAGGATGGATTCTTATATGCAAGAGATTCACACCCAAAAAAGACACTATAGCAAAGGAGGACCCTGCAGGAGCATGGCTGACGACCACCGCGGGGAAGACCGGGGCTTCGGGGTTCAGAGACTGCGGTCTAAGTCCCAGAACAAAGAGAATTTCAGGCCAGCTTCCTCTGCTGAACCCACCGTGCAGAAACTGGAAAACCTGAGATTCGGGGACAAAGCTGAACCTCGGCTACTAAGGTGGGACTTAACCTTCTCCCCGCCACAGAAATCTTTACCTGTTGCACTAGAATCTGAAGAGGACAATGGGGATGCGCTCAAATCCAGTACGGTAAGTAGACAAAACTGTGTGTTGAAATCCAGCCTGTGCTGGAAATTGGTGTGGGATTTTCTCTGCAGACTCTTGGTGGGAGCAGCAGGTTTTTCACTGGACGGTGTGAGCAGCAAGTTTGAGTTGGTTTTGCAACCCAGTCCTGGGGCCAACAATAAAATGACTGGGATTTTGAGCATTCACCTGGTGGAAAAGCTGCAGGAGTAGGCAAGGTGTTGGTGATGCTTCCTTGTGGTGAGGTTACGGCAGCAGAACTTCACGCTGGCCCAAGAGCACGGTGGGACCCTGCTGCGACATCAGGGCTTAAATGCTGGTAGCTGGGTATCGTGTCAACCTGCAGCAGCTCTCTGTCACCCTGCCACTGTTTGATGATGGCACTGTCTGTGGAAGCAGTGGCCTTGTCACCACGTTGTACTGGAGACCTGACCCAGGTGGAGGAGGGGACCCCGTGGTCACGGAGCAGGGGACATTGCAAAGGGGTTGTGTTCCTGAGCTCACCACTGCTCAGGTTGTGCTGTACTGATCTGCACGATGTGACACAGCTCTGTTTTTTTGGTGTATGGATGCTGCTGAGACAGGAGGGGGTACAAGCCCATCGGGGGGGATGCAATGGGAAAGGGTCTCGGCAAACTGCAGACAAGAGGGTGCAATTCAGGCAGGACACCAAGGCAGGGAAAGCAACAGGCAAGTACAGCAAGGGCAGTGGACTATTAGAGCTCTGCAGGGCAGGGTGATACAGCCAAACGTCACCCTGGACCATCACTCTACTCTGAAGAACACAAGTGTGCTTTCTAAGCTGGAGTACAGCCTATGGGACCTGGAGGATAACCCCTAGGGAGACATCCAGTCCTGGGCTCCTCATTTTGGGAGACAAGGACACATTGGGCTTTGACAACTGGCTCTGGGAAGAGCTGGAGGTGTTCAGGCCAGAGAAGAGGAAACAGAGCGATCTTCAGACACATAAAACAGCGACTGCATAGTGGAAGGGAATAATCTGTTCTTGATGAACAGAATTAATGGGCTTAAATTCAAGCTTCAGAGGCAGTGATGAGCCATTCACCATTACTAGTGAGTTGAGGGCTGGAATAAATTGCCTGAGGAGGCCATGGTGGCTGGGAGGTGGTCTAAGACCTGCTTGGACATCTGCAGCTCAGCTATAACTTGGATGGAGCCGAACTTGCCTTGGGAGAAGGCTGAGCTGTGTGATTTACAGGTCCTTTCCAAGCCCTGGTTTTTGGTGATTCCTGGACTTACCGTTGATAGGAGCTTCCTCAGTTGTTCTCGCTGTTGGCTCGGAATTGCTAGGAGAGGGGATGGGGGTCTGATGGGAGCAGTGGGGAAGCCACCACCGCTCCAAATTGCCCCTTGTCGAGTCAGGACCGAACACAGGGCAGGGCTGGAGGGGTCCCGTGCTGCTGGATGTCCCACAGCCCAGGCCAGACCTACACAGGAGAAAGAGAAAATCTCTAGCAGTCAGGTGTTAGAGAAGAAAGGAGCTAAATCTCCCTGTCAGGGTAGGAGATGATGACGCTTGGTTGGTTGGGAGACTGGGATCATGAAAGTGAAATGACATTTGTCAGTCGGGCCAAAAGTTTGGACTGGAGGCATTGTGGTCTGTAATGTATGATTCCAGTTGCCATACCTACAGCATCCCTGCTCCTCCGGCTGCCTGCCGACGGCTCCAACGGCAGAGCAAAGGTGCCGGCACCTGCAGCCGAAGGGGTGGGAGAGAGGAGGGAGCGGTGACATCTGCAGCCCGTGAGCAGCCGAGCTGCAGGAAGGACTAAGCTACAGATCTGCCACGGTTTCCCTGCTGTGGCTGTGGATAAATCACCCCCACACACACAGCCCTGGTAGCTCTCTGCCTTCCTATTCATCTTGCAAGCTGCGGCGCAGGCTCGAGAGCACCCACACAGCATTTAAGAAGAGCTGAACACGGTGTGTTTGCTGGTGGATGGCACCGTAGGACACATCTTGCCAGTCCAGAAAAAAAAAAGAGCTTCAAGTGAAGCCAGCCCCGAGCACAGGAGCGGGTGCCGAGGCCAGACCGGGCTGTCCTTACCTGCTAGCATCCTGCCTCTGAAGCACTAGAGAAATGACAGGCAGCATTCGGAGCCTGACAGGCTTTCAGAGGGGGAAAGCAGCAGCAGTAATTGCAGGGACATCAACCCTGTTGAAGTCTGTGGGACTTGCAGATGGTCCAGCACCTTTGAGAACGTGGCCTCACGCGGCAGGCGAGGAGCTGGGAGAGACGTGGCTCCCCAAGGAGGAATGAAACCACCGTTTCTCCTCGCTGGGGAGGCAGGCGTTCCTCGGGGAGATGGCTGGCACAAGCAGCCCTGGTGTCTCTCCCCACCCAGCCCAACTCAGACGCGCCTCTGAGGTTCCTCATCACCCACCAACCTCCAGCCCTGGGAGGGAGGGCTTGAGCTGCGGCACTGGAGGTAAATAGCCACTAATGCAACGTAGCATTAACAGCTATTTCGAGCGAGTCCTGGGCACTAACGAAGGGGCAGAGCCCGCACGGAAAGGCGCACAGAGAATCCATTAGGATGCACATCATACTTTTTAAGTGCTGTAGCTGTGAAGCAGCATGTTCAGTTTTCTCACATTCATAACCGAGGGTGGAACAGATGGCGAAGGTTTGGGAGGAAGCTAATGTAATACAGAGGAAGAGATAATATGTGGATTTAAATAACCTACAATGCCAGCAACAATTTGTTCTAGCAAGAATTGCACTGTGCTAGCAGGGTTTTGTTCCATGTGGCCTGGCGGGGAGTGGGGGGTCGTCAGGCAGGAGCAGGGGAAGGGGGTGTAAGAGAGGAACGGGAGGTGCAGGGATTTGTATTCCAACCTCCCGCCCGACGCCGTGACCTTGCCTGCTCCGGCCATCAAGGATCTCAAAGCATTTCAAACTCCAGCAAGCATAGTGAGTCCCTGAGGAAGAGGAGGGGAAGGCTGAGGGGGAAGGATTTATCCCACAGTCCCCACATTCACCCCCCTCTCAGCTTGCTTGGCAAAAACAAAACACTGCATCCTGCTCACGCACCGGGTCTTTTCATGCAGAATTAAGGTTCCCCAACTTCCCCAATGCCCCATTTCTCCTGGTAGCCCAAAATACCCCTCCCGACGCCCAGCAGCGAGCCTCCAGCGCCCAGGCGAGCCCTGGGAAGGGCTGGCTATGCGCACGCGTGTGCGTGCACGCGTGTGTGCCCACGCCGTTTCAGCTTGCCTGACAGCCTGCTTCCCTGCCATCCGCAGCACCGCCATCTGTGAAGCTGCTCACTGAAAAGGGCATTTCTCATCTCCCAGGCAGCTGGGCTGTTTCGGAAAGGTGCCTGCCGATGAAGGGGAAGGATGCTCTTAGCTGAGAAGGGCTATTTTTGCCCTACCTGGAGTATCGCTGAGCAGAAGTGAGGTCAGCCTCACAGTTTAGCTTGTTTTAAAAATAATCAGCCATAAACCAGCTCTACAGATGCCACGGATGAGGCCGGTGGGTCGGCTCTGTGTTGGAGCACCAGCTCCAGCTTCAAGAGCTGACACACCTCTGGCAGTGCTTGTGGGAATGGGGTAGGGATGCAGGTCTCACAAAAATGCAGCCTTAAATTTATCAATTCTCTCCCTACACCTCTTGCTTGCTTTCTTAGAAAAGAGGCTGGAACAGCTTGGGGAGGTCCCTTGGTGTCCAGCCTCTCGCAGTGGGTGCCCAGGCCGGGATGCAGACTACTTTAGACTTATAGGTTGCTACATGAGCTATAAGAACTTTGTTCTTATTGGTCATTTTTTGCCAATCCCTTAAAAAGAGGCTCCCAGAACCCTCCCTTCATTGGTGCTGCACATCAGTAACTGAAAATTGCTCTTATAAAGGTCATTTCTTGAGGCCACCGCTCGATAACATTGATGAAATTCAGCCCTGCTTGGTGTTCGCTATCAGGGGACTTTGGGGTTTCAGGGTCATTGAGCTGGCGCTACAGTCATCCAAACGCTTCAAAATTACCTTTAAGGCCACCTGCTCTTTCTGTGTCTCGGTGTGCACTGACCCCTGCACGCACGGAACAAACTCACATCAATTGTCATCCTTCGGGCAGATGAAAACGGAAACCAACGCGCCGGGACCGGTGTCGGTGTTGTCGGATTAAGGGACTTAGACGAACGTCACCATCCTTTCTGGCCTTAAAGGCCCACGAGGTGCAAAGCTCAAGCCTGTGCCCGAATGGCTTCACAGCTTCCTAGAGTCTTTGAGAAGATCTAAAACGGGAAAGGAAAAAGGGAATTGTTGAGATACTGGAAAGGGAAAGAGGTTTTCTAAAATACCAGCGATCCTTTTATCCCTCAGCACAGAACACGTCGCATTTTTAGGGTTGGGGGAAAAAAAAGAACACGTCTCCTTTTCTGCAGGTGCTGAACATCTGCAGCTTCTAAAAGGGAAAAGAAGTGTTTTAGGCGCAGAGGTCCTCAGCGTGCCTGCGAGGAGGGACAGTGCTCAGGCACAAATGGAGCCTGATTCATCTGCCTGTCCTCATTTAGCAGGAGCAACCACGGACATTTAGATGAAGACTTCTAGGGACACGCTGTGGTCTCACTAAAGGCACCCTGGAGATGTGAGTAGGCTCGAGACTTGGCCCTTTAAAACCCACCTTGTCTCATCTTTTCGAGAAAGCCTGATGGTAGGGCAGCAGCCAAAAAAAAACAACCAACAAACCCCCGCCCCGGCCACCCCTGACATTTTCTTCCATTGTCACATGCTGTCGGATGAAATCCTAGTGCTCTCAGCTGTTTGCTGTCGGTGCTGCCTCTTACTGCAAACAAACTGGGGGAAGTGGCTGCAGCAAATGGGGTTTGTGAGACCTCTGCTGGGTTAGGGATCGCGGAGAGACCCCCTCGTTGCCTCCAGGTACCTGCCAGGGAGGCGGGGAGGGATTCCAGCGGCTGCAGCATCTTCCTCGCTCGCTCGCTCAGTGCGAGGGGCGTATTTTCCATCAAGATATTCTGAGCAGGTTTCGCTGTCGCTGGGGAAAGCGAGGAGGAGGCAGCCAATCTGCAGAGCGCAGGGCTCTGCCGGAGCCTGCCGTGCAGCCGGGGATGAGGGAGGATGCCCAGGGAACGGGGGCTCAGCCCAGGCTTCCACAGAGCAAGGCGGGGGGACGGAGCACTGGAGCATGCCCCAGAAACGGCACCTCCCTGCTGATACGGGCGATGGACGCTGTCTTTTCCAGCGGCTGTGGGGTTATTCTTGGAGGGATTGACCTCAAGGCGGAGCGTTTTCCTTCAGGAAAGTTAGGCACCTTTAGCCCTAAAGAGTGTAAAATGAGATAAGAATAACAGCTGGCTGTTCCCTCTGTCCCAAATGGGCACCCACTGCTTGAATTATGAAGCTTCACCTGCATCGCAGCCCAGGCTCAATGCCGTGCACAGAGATGCTCCTGTCTATGTGCCTTTGGACCAGTCTGCTGGGAAAGGGGCCTGGGAACTTTTTTGTGGCTAGCTTCCTTGGGACTAAACCCTGTGGTCCTCTCAGTCTTCCTGCTTCAGGTTTTTTCCATTTACTTGTTTCTCCCCGCCCCCATCGGGAGCCTCCCCCAGGTCCCCTTACAAACACAGGCATGTCTGGGTTTTCCTTATTTCCCTCATCTCGAGCAAGCAGGTTCAAATCCCCAATCCCAAACGGTGGTGGCACATATGCATGTCCATACAAGGATAAACTCTAATTCCGTGGGAGACGCCCGCTCCCCATCACACCTCTAGAGACGAGCTGGGTCTGAGCATCGCCGCAGGGGCTGCAGCGTGGGAGGGAAGAGCCATCCCATGCAGAAAGTGAAGGGTTTGGGGGTTGTCTCTCCCTAAAACAAATAATCATGGGAAGCTGTTCTTCCTCTAATCTCTTTCATGTACAGACATCGCCGGCAGTACTTGTAACAACACGAGGTAAATAATGTTCAGAGAGAAATGTGACGTTTAACTCGACAGGGTCCTTTTAAAACCCTTTTAATCTCAGGGGCCCTTTGATGTACCTGAAGAGAGCACCTCGCTGACTTTGCTCCTGTCATCCTGGATTCATTTTAGGGTTCTGAGCCCAACTCCACATCTCCTTCTAGCTTTGAAAAAGTTGGGGTCAGATGCCAGCTTTTGACCGCACGAGAACCAAAAATCTTAAAAACCATCCCTCTATCTCCAACCATAGGGCTGGCTCCCGGCTACGTAACCAGAAGCAACAAAACAATCCATTGAGAGGTACCATCTCAGGACAAATCCCTGCGTTCACTTCAGCCACCTGGGTTTTTTCTGCAGCTTTTCCCCGTTCCACCCCACCGGTACCAAGTGCCCCTTCCTCCTACATGGGCACATCCAGCATCTCCCAGGCTCCCTTCCTGGAGCGGTGGGAGATGCAGTGAATACGCTGGAGAAAGCAAAGTGAATCCCTTATGTTTCTTTTGCTAAATGCTCCTTAACTGTTTCACAGCAGCCTCTTCCTGGCAATTATGTGACAATTCAGCACAAATGTCACCAACCTGCTAAGTTTTCAGCACTTTCCGCAGTGCTGAGGCTGGAAAACAATGCCTATATATTTTTTTGCTGATCCAAGTCCTTAGTAATTACACTTAATAGATCCCAGAGGGATTCCTAGGTAACCTGCACTATGGTTTCCATGGCAGAGAGACAGAGCTTGTACCCTGCGATAACACATAATAATGGATTGTTAATGCTTAAATTAATTATGCTACAATTGTATTTGTAAACCAGCTGTCCCTCGTATTCCCAGTAAGACTCGTGAGTTGCTACACAACAGCTAAGGGATAAAAACAAACAAGACGGAGGGGCAGCCACCATCAGAGCTGCCGTGTTCCGAAACCCACAGACTAGAGGAAACCTTCACTCATTACTTCTACAGCTACAATTAGCGCTATTAGTCCTGTGCCATAACAAGGGGTTATTCGCATTTCGGTGTTTCCATAGGTTTGAGTCTGGGTTCTGTCTCTCTAAACTTTGGAGGGAATCTTAAAAAGTCCCGGGAGACTATCCCTGTTGATACAGAAGGACCCTTTCCCCTAGCTGATACTGGTGTACACTGCCCATCCCTGGCAGATGTTTTCCTCCTCCCATGCAGGAGTCCAGGGATCTTATTATAAAAAATAAAAATAAAAAGCAGTCCCAGCCCCAGAGTTGCCTTGTTTTGCTGATGAAATTTGCCATCGCCCAGTGTGCTGGATGATGTTCAGGCGCACCAGAGCTTTTGATTGAATTTTTCCTTTCCTGGAGCCAGGCTGGTAACCATTCTGGGTGGAATTCGTCTCACGTCACTGGGTCTACAGACAGCCTAGATGGTTAGCGCAGACTAGATGTCTAACATTTAGACAGCTAAAATTGGGTGAGAGGACGCTGCCAACTGGCGTCTGCTTCCCAGTAAAGCAGGTTCTGGACTTGCGGGCACTGTGCTGGGAGGCAGCACGGCGTTTCGCAGCCGAGCCCCGTCTCCTGAATGACAGGCAGGGTAGTGGAAACAAATCTCCGCAGTTCCCGACGGCCTGCTTCAGCACTACTATTCCAGGGCTAAAGAGAGTGTTGTAGCCTTTTTTTTAAAAAAAAAAAAAAGATAAAAAAGAAGAGCTTTGCAGGCTGCTTGCTGTCTGTGACACACAAACCCCAGGCTCGGAAAATCAGCTCAACCTCTGGCTTTCTAGCACCCCAGAGCCTGCAATACTGCTGGCCTCGGGGGTTTCTTTGGACTTTTCCAAGTCTCCATAAGGCCAAAGATGAGATAAAATCCCAGCAAACTACTAAGGCGACATGCAAAGTTGCAAATCAAGGGCTATTTCTCTTCTTTCTAAAGGTGGGTGGCTCAGGATAGAGGGCTAGCGTGTGGAGTGAAGAGTTGTAAAAGCTGCTTGTTCTAAAATGCTGGCTGTGGCTGCAGTAAAAGGGAGTTCACTGACCTATTGCCAGGCTGGGCTCAGCAAAACAGCTCTTCCAAAGCACAAACCCAGAAGTGATTCATCTTCTGCCTGGGCACTGAGCAGGAATCACTTCTTAGAAACAGATGACACATATCCCAGGACATCCTTGTCATCAAAGGCGAGAAGGGCAAGCGTTTCCTCTGAGCAGAGGTTAAGGCACAAAGACCTTACAAGTTAGAAATAAGCCAGACATAAGCATTTAGGAGTGCGGCAGGATTTGTAATTGGAGCTAAAACAGAAGCTTCGGAGTCACAAAGCTGCTTATCCACCAGCTGCCACAGGCAGGGCTCCAGCCCCTGCTAAGACACGCTGGCGTCTCACCGGGGGAGCAGCCGTACCTGCAATTGCTGCGTGGAGAGCCCTTCCTGGAGTCAGCGTGGGGGAAAGGGTGTTAAAAAGAGGGAACTGTAAAAAAAGAAGCAGAATTCGTAGGTTGTCAGACAGTCGGATTTGAGCTGCTGGGTTTGCAGAGACCCCCTCCCAGGTCATCATCCTATTTCTGGGATGATTTTGCTGGCAGATGTGGAAAACTCCACATACGTGGTGGCAAAGCAGGCACCTTCTCCTGCCTCCGCGTTGAGCAGGGGATGGCAGGATGCGAGTAGGTGCAGACTGAAGCAGGGAGCTGAGCAAAACAATCATCCCTGGGAATCCAGTTGCTGCTGATGCTGTCGTGCATGTTGACTCCCTCTTTTTTTCTAGCAAAGGGCACAACTTTGATGTAGTGGTGTATAAATGGTGTGCTCCCTCCCTGGACACCACC
>JAOXNH010000060.1:44520107-44534290 GCA_028566575.1 Bartramia longicauda
GAGGGGCGCAAGGGGCGCCCACCCGCGGCTCCCCGGGCGTGCGGGGCCGGGGAAGGGGGACGGCGAGACAGCCCCCCCCCCCAGACACACACACAGCCGCGGCTGCAGGCACGGGTCGGGCCCCATGCGGAGGGAAGCGGAGCGGAGCCTGGCCGGCTACCGACAGCGGAAGAGGAGCGGCGGGGGGCGCTGCCTGCCCCAGCCCCCGGGAGGGCCGGCGGCGGAGCACGGAGGCCGCATGGGGACGGGGGAGGAGGGAAAAAGTCCTCCTTGACGTTTCACATCCAGAGTTGTTGGGTACAGCCCTGACTTGCGGACTCAGCTTTGCTTTGCTTCTGTTTTAGCTGTTTCTCTGCTACCTTTTCAGCAGATTTCTTATTACACTGCACTGGATTGCTATATTTTTAACCAGAAATAAACTAAGGATTAGAGCATGTGCCAGTTAAATTCAGTTCTTTTCCTTACATGGTCTTATTCCCTCCTGTCGCAGTTTTCCTTCCTCTTTTTCTTCCTTTCCCTTTTCAGGCAGAGGGCTATGGGTGCAGAGGGTAAATGATAACTGAAGGCAGCCAGACCCCAGTAACTTTTTTTATTTCATTTTCCACAGTAACTGTCCATCATTTTTGTATCTCTTCCTCTTTTTTTTTTTATATTTTTATTTCTTTTTAGGTCCCTAGCCATCTTTTTTTACTCTTGAGTGGTTGCTGCATACTCGAAATGAACCAAATAAGGACCTATTGTGATTGCAGCCCTAGGAACTCAGCCACGTGTTTTATAATTCCGGTTGCAACCCTTTGTAAAGCCTTTCCAGGATGGTTTTTTTCCTACGTTGGAGTGTAAACTCCAAAGGTCCCAACCAGGAGCAGGTTAAACAGTTGCAGGCAAACACAGTACGATTTTTGGATATATAGATAAAACAGCACAAAAATGCCTCTCGTTATGGATCAAATAAAAATACTAGTGATTCCATGCCTAGTTTTTTCCCCACTGACCGACCAGTTCCTCCTGTGGGCCCAGGTACCCACAGTTATGCCCAGACACAAATGCAACTCGGATTTTCCATCACTTTGTTCCATGGGATAAAACCTCAGTCGAGCTGAGCTTTGTTCAGCATGGAAGAAACCCGGAGACTAATATTAATCGGCTCCCAAACCACGTGTTTAAAAATAATGATTTCTTTATTAATCACGGGGAGCTGAGCAATTTGTCTTAGTCCTGGGCTTTTCACTTTTGCCCAAGGCCAGAAATATTCTTGAGAAGTGGCCCAGGGAGGAAGGTAATTCAGTATATTTCCCTGTCTCATGAGCCCTGGATTCCTGCATATCTACCTAAGGCATATTAAAATGTCTATCACCGTGGCATATAAATCTATGTAAGTTGTCCATACCTGCTGGGTTATGTCCACGCTGACAGACGCACGCCAACAGCTGAAGGTTTATATCACTATTATTTTTTTTCGGGTTGCGATGGTATTTTTTATGTTCCTACAGCGGAACACGCAGCACCTGAAACACATGGAGGGGCTGGGGCTCAAGGAACCAGCCCCCTTCAGTAAAGCCACCGGGAAAAGGGCACATGTCCCTCCCTGGGGTCACCCGGGTTCTCCAGCCAGTACCCCCCCTTCCCAACCTGTGTGAGCGACCGGCTGGTTTGACACCGTATCTTTGGGGACGACGAAAAGGAAGGAATACAAAACCCCTCTGCCTGCCGCTGCCACGTCAGCTTCTCACCAGCCCATCTGGCGTCTGGTTTGCTTGTACCCAAGACCTAGATTCTCTGAGCACGTTGGGACTCTCCAGGGCTCGATCTTTCAGAGACGAGGAGCTGCTGCAGCATCTATTTACCTCGTGTGGAGCGGTGAAGCTTCAGTTCTGCTGGGGGAAAAGAAAAAAAAACCACCATAAAAAAATCCAGACTGCAACAGAAGGGGAGGAGCGAGAGAAGAAATAATGTCCTTTTGATGATGAAGGGCTTAATTGAAACCCAAGGACTAATTAGATGTCCCACCAGGCTTTAGCAAGTTGAGGGAGAATGGAAAAGTAGGAATTTTTTAATGCTGTCATAGGGCGAGGTCGGCTCCAGAGATTTGTGCTACAGCAGAAGAGAGCAGAGGCCAGGCTGGATCTCCTGCATGTGGGCAAGTCCTTCACGTGGAAGATGGGCCTTGCAGACTCTTGACATGGGGATGAATTCTCCTGGTGTAGGGGAACAGGTCAACTCCTCGCACAGCCCCTAAATGAATGGCATCGGTCACGTTGTTGTCCATCGCTGACCAGCTCTGCCCTGAGGCCAGGGCTCCAACCATCGCTGAAGACAACTCCAAGCACAGCAAGCACTAGATACGTGGCCTTTGAGTAAGATCCAGCAGGACCACGCTTCCCTCAGAGGCATTTCAAGCTCCTGAGCTCCTTTTATTGCTGTGTTTTGACTACTATTATCCCACAGGCACTCGGTTTCAGCGCTGCCACCAACCTGCTCTTCCAGGGTATGTGTAACCAGCTAATTATCATGCTGAACCTGGGAGTTTCAACAGGCAATGAATCCTCGTGGCTACTCATCAGTGCCCAGAAGTCTGAATGTGTAACGTGGACACTTTGTGAGCTGTGTCCCTTCATCGGAGGCATCTCAGGGGTCATGTTCCATAGTGCTACGGCACTTTATAGGTGTTCAGAGCTGCCAAACATTGCTCAGAAGTTTGCATCGGATGGCTGGCTTAGAAACGCTGTGGTGGGTTCCACATTCCCCTCTGGAGGCATCAACAGAAGATAAATGTTCACACTCAGGTGTCATTTGCTCCACTCTGCTGCTATCCAGCAGACCCACATTCCTTATCATCTGCCTAGTTCCTTTTAGCCCCGATTTGGGGACACTGCTAACAACACTGATGGTTTAGCACAGCTCAGATTCACTTGTTTTACCATCATAAGAACACCAACACCCAACCCCTTACTTTCTCCTCAAGAGCAGCCGCCCCCACCCCAGCAGCAGCTGCATTTTGGTATCAGATGTTTGGTCTTGTTGGAAGGGAGAGCAGTGAGAATAACTTCTGTGAGCAGCAGGAGCACTGCTCCCCAGCCCCTTCAGCATAGAACATGTTTCAAAGCTCTTCTTCTTGCTCATCATTCAGTAACTGTGGGTTAGCGATGAGGGATGCTGCAGCTGTTGGACCAACAGCTGTTTTCCAGCTAAAGCATTTGATGTGCTCCCATTCCCACTCCCCATCCCCTGGAGATCTGTTTTTAAGAACACGTGTGTCTTCAGCCTCCCTGTCTCGCTGACAGACACGATGTGCTCGGGGCCGTTTAGAAGTGGTTGGACCCACCCGTGGTATTGCTGCAGCAAGAAAGCAGAAGCGTGGCTGATACAAAACAAGAGGGTGAATGAACCTCTCCATCAAACACAGTTTTATCTTGACAATTAAATCACATTGGCAGCCTGCTCTATTTAATCTTTACTGCATTCTAATTAGCCCCGCAGAACCTAGCACCGCTCTCCTGAGAGCTGGTTCCCCCGCCAAAACAATACTCAGGGCACCCTGGATTTCTCTGCACGAGGACAGCCAGCGCCACCACAATACCTTCTGGTGTCACCCCAAGTCATCACCTCTTTGCTGCAACAGACACACTTGTATCCCATCTGTTGTCCCTATGGACCACACCACTGCTCTGCTGGAAAAAAAAACAATGCCTTGAGGAGAGGGGCTGAGTCAGGAAAAAGGGGTAAAAAAAAAAAAAATCCTTTGAGAGTGTCAGCCCACTCTCTCCTGTCCTCAACATGCCATCAGGTCTTAAGGTAGGACATTTCACTGGTCCTCAGGAGTTCACTTGTAGGACAACCGCTTTCTTGACCAACGTGTGAGAAACTGAATCGGGAGATTCCACAAGCAAAGGCAAAACCTGCTACAGGTAACATTAAAAAGGAAGAGACTTCTCCTGTTACATGCCTCAGGGGTTACAGTGGCTCTCATACAGGTAAGGTGTGAAAGGATTCCCAGGTTTCTCCAGGCTGTGCAGCCCCATCTCAGGAGGGCTGGTACATCTTACAACCACTACCTGCACATTTCACAGCAGGAACAGCGATCCCTCATCCACAGCAAGAGAAAAGGAAGCAGAAAAGCTAGGATGGCATTAATTGAGAAAACCAAGATGATTGTAACCAAATAAGTTTATTGTAGAAACCCTTGGGAGACATATCCTGGCCCCAGACAGGGTAGAGAATTTGGGACCAGGGAACCATTGTGAGGTGCAGTTTGTCTTGACAAGACTCAAACCAACTTTTGAACAAAACCATGACAGTATTGCATACACCAGCCTCAGCAGAACAAGTGCTTGGACAGCAATCCTGTTCCTGAAGGCCCTCCCACAACCTCCAGGGGAATAACAGCACATCCAGAGCACTAACCGAGAAGACACACTGAGACTGGTCAGCCCAGAGGCACTCAGAGCAGGCAAAAGTTGGAGTGCCAGGATGCCCTCTGGACACGCTGACTGCCTGGCACACCGGGCAGAGCTCAGCAGAGCTAACCAGTGCTCCCAGCACATCTCCTCACCCACGGAACAGCCCCAACAACATCTAGACTGAATCTTCATAGAAAGTCTTTGCCATGGCATGTGCCACTTTTACCACCTTCTTCTCCTTGGCATCCGGGCCCATGTTGCTGCGGGCGAATTTAATCCAGTACTGCTCCGTCCTGGAGAGATAGTCCACGTGCTTCTCACCAGGCTGAACAGACGGGTGCTCCTCCTCTCCTGGTACACAATGGGGAGAAGACAGAAAGAGAGGTCACAAACAGCTAACGAAAGCAATCTGCTCTTCCATGTGTCAACCCATCCAAAGCTACCTTAGTATTTAAATGTAATAGCCTAAAGACCTCCCAATGAAAGTTCTCCTCTACCTGGAGTCAGTGTACTAGGAAAACTTCACTTTTACTGGAAAACTCACCTGGATGGCAGTGAGGCCTTCCAGGCCAGCAGCAGAACCAGGAGGCATTGTACCCAGCCCCACTTTATATTAGTATGAGGACAACATTCATCTTAATCATTACCTCCCTCATCTTCACTCTCTTCTTCAGAGCTCTCCTCTTCCTCTTCCCCTCCCTCTGCACCTTCCGTATCATCCTCCTCTTCATCCGACTCTGACTCCTCCAGCCATTCTTGTGCTTCTTTGATGAGAAAGAAAATAGAAGAAATATGTAACAATCTGTTTCCCGCTCCTACACCCAGAACTGTCCTGGAGGATGCCAGGGCAAGGTCAGACAGAGGAGCTCCCTAAGACCCCTGCTGGTTTTATTTCCCTCCAGATCCACCCACTGTACAGAGCCTGGATCTGATGCGGAGCAGTAGGAAGAGATGAGACAGAGTCAGGAAGAAATGAACATCACAGAACAGCTAGGAAAGAAAAGCTGGTTAGTGCCGATGCTGACAAGAGTCAGCTCTCCTCCCTGGCACTTCACAGCTCCATGATCACGAGCAAGACTCCTTCCTTTCTGCCCTTTGCTCATTATGAACATGCAGACTGTGAGTTTCCAGGGCAGGGACACCCTCTTGTAATGTCTCTCAACAGTCTCTACCGCATGGTCTGGGCTGAATCACTTACCCACTACCATAAGAGATAGGTTGCTTTAAGACAGACCCACAGTTTCATTCAATAATGAGTAGAAAACATATCAAATTCAGCTTCAATGAGGTCTCTCAGATAATGCGTTCTGCAACACCAACCAACACGCTCATGTAATGACCGTGTAGCCAGGAATTCAGGGAACTGACTTCCATGCTTGCCACATCCCCTGAGCTACCCTTCCCAGCTTGGGAACAGCCTAGCAGAGTAGTCAGAGCACACGGCAAACATACTACACATTTAAGCTATGAAGAGAGAACTCCAGCTAATGCCCGTATTCTTTTCAGTACCCAAGACCCTCACTGCCCTGAGAAGGTGTCTTCTGTCGAGTGGACAAGCACAGCAGGACTTCCCAGGCCAGAACTTGCCACCAGTGAACAGAGACGCTCTGTTTACATGTTTTGGTTTCCAGAGGAGAAAGACCAGAGCTCACTCGCTACAGTGATCGCAAACTCCGGACCAGGCAGGTTTCTGCAGAGACTGACCCTAAGACACTCACAGACTCCCAAACTTCTTCCTGTCCAGGAAAAAACACTACTCAACATCAAAGGTGATGAACCTTTGTTCATCACCACCCCTTGAGGAAAGTCCACAGTTGCACAGTCTTTCCTGCCCCCTATCCCCCTCTCTAAAATACAGCACTACCGGAAACCATATCCTAAGGGCTGCTACACTAAAGGCAGAGAGAGAGAGATCCCATCCTC
Source organism: Bartramia longicauda (assembly GCA_028566575.1). Taxonomy (NCBI): domain Eukaryota; kingdom Metazoa; phylum Chordata; class Aves; order Charadriiformes; family Scolopacidae; genus Bartramia; species Bartramia longicauda. The sequence goes on from JAOXNH010000060.1 coordinate 44,526,428, forward strand.
AAAGCTTACTTGGATCCATTTCCACTAGCACCTTCCATTCTTCCATCTTGTGTAGGTCAATGCTGTAGAGGTCACTGAGAGTGAACTGGCGATCGCCCACCTCAAACATTCCTCCATACACATAGAGAATCCCATGCTTCACTGCCAGCATGGCATTGGAACGTGGACATGGCTCCACTTGCTGGCCTAAGGCTCCACCTTCCTCTTCCTCCTCCTCTGATTCAGACTTCTTCTCTTCTGCAGGTCCAGAGATCACCTGCTTGATTGTCATGACAGTCCCATCTTCTGTCACCACTTCTTTGACTATCTCCACTGGGCCTTGTGGTTGTTGCTTTTCCATCTCCTCATTTTCAGCACCCTCTGCCTCAGCCTGTCTGCCACGTCTTCGCTTCCTCTTCTCCGATTTTGGTCCCTGTTAACAGGAACAAGGAACAGAAGGAGATTGTGTGTGAATTGTGTGCACCTAATAGCATGTACAGCAGTTAATACAAACACTATGGATGCTGCTGGGAGGGAGCAGGGAGACTTCAATTATTTTTCACTAGAATTGTAAGTCTCAAGTGATAGGTACAACCTCCCACTCAGCATGGACTTCTACAAGACGTAAAACAAGGAGCAATGAAACTCCTGGAGAACACACAGCGTGGAGTTTCCTCTTCTGTTAACAGCAGCACGTGCTGAAGAGACAGAAAACAGCTCTTTTGCTCTCTGTCTTGCAGGTGTACACAAACACACACAGTCCACTGGTCTGTGACAAGAGCAAGAGAAAATAACCAGGCATTTTGCGAAATCAAAACAATTGCTGGGTGCTAAATTACAGTGCATTACCAGGAAGCACTCCAGGTCTTCAAGATACTGCATGAAAGGGCTGGAAAACAGTCAGCTGGGCAGGCAGAAGCAAACACCTGAGTGCATGTTTGCCTGTTATTATGTGATTGACTTCTCCTTTTTGAGAACAAAGCCAGAAACAGTGGGGGTGAAAAGAAGGAAGTTCAACTAGGTCATCTGCACCTCACTTTCCCCTTGAAAGTGATTCAAACTCATTTTGAGTCATTTTGGGTCACATTTCTTAAGTTCTTATGAGCCAAGGTTAATATTTCATCTTTTCTAGTAGCTCATCAACAATTGGGAAAAGAGGAAGGGGTTTTGATCCCAATGCAGGATCTTTTTACAGTAGCTTATACTGAACTATCTCATGTCAGACTTACACGTCTTACCTGGAGCTGGCCTCCAGTAAAACACCATAACTCTATTTTCATGCTGCTTTGTCTCATTTCACATTACACATCAACAGGGAGCATGCACCTGTGCCCAACCACCAGGGCTCACAGCTTTCCTCTCTCCCCAGTCTGCATCACACTGTGGAAGCGGGGCATGGAGAGCACAGGGAAGCAGAGGGGCAGCATAAAGTTCAAGAATTCAGTTGGTTTGGTAGTAAAAAAACCTGTTAGAGCTGCACATCCCCAGCTTAATTTTTACAGCCTCTCACCCTCTTCACAATCAGTGGGTCACAGATCAAAGCAAGCAGCCACACCTGGTGGCTTAGCTTCTGGAGCACCTGGAGGTATTGGAAATAGAGGCTTCCTGCACACTGTGAGAAATCTGTACCAGGCCAAAAAAGGCCCAAAAGACATGTGTCCAATGATCAAGGAGAATGAAATGAATGTATTTGTGTAATTTAAAAAAAAACCAAAACACTAACCTTTAGCTGTCCAGGAAACCAGCGGTTTTTTCCCATGTCATAGAAATAAATATCATTGAAGAAGTCCCCTTCAATGCTCTCTTCCTCTTCCTCATCATGCACGCCTCCAAACAGAAGGGAACGGTTATTGGGACCGATGGCCACAGAGAAGCCAGACCTGGGAGTGGGTTTCACTCCGGATGGGCTGAGCCGACTCCATGCCCACTTGTCTGGTAATGGATAAAAGCAAATATGAACATCAGCAAAGGAAAACTCAGACTGTTTTCAGATCTTCCAAGGCCCTTCAGTATTCCAGCAAGTAACTCAACGATCCATTTCGGACATTTTTAGGACTGCACAGCACGTCTTCAACAACAGCATTAATCAGAACCACTTGCATTTCCACTTCTATCTCACAGCTCATCTGCACATCCCTTCTACCCTTAGAAAGCTGCTGTGTCTTCAATAAAAGCAAATGCAGAGAGCAACCTTCAGGGTGTGCTTTCTGGGGCAAGGAGCCTCTGGAAAGGTGTATACACCTTTTCAGGAGGGTAGAGTTCAAACAGCGACTGATTGTATACAGCCTGTGAGTACCATGGAAATGTACCTCGGTTATTCCATGGAGCCCACCATCAGTTCTCTCCACAGGACCCTTCTACTTGATCTGTCAACTTCCACCACTGCCTTAACCCCAAGAATAATTACAGTTCATTGTAAGGAGACCCAACCACGCTTTAAAAAAAGGGCTCAGCAGCAGGAAAAGGCTTGTGCTCTAAACCCTCCGCTTTTACTCCAATCCTTTCCACTCTGGATTTAAAGCAAATCCTTAAAATGCAGGCCAGGAGAAGCACATGCACTGGCTAGGGACTGTGTGTTCCCGAAGGAACCACAATTTCAACATGATAAACTATAAATAGGACATAATGCAAGCAGGGTCTGGAATCCAGACAGTATATGTGACCAGCCCTCCTCCCCAAATTCCACTTTTAACACGGTCAGGTTTAAAGAAATCAATCACAATTTTAACATTTTAGAAACTCAGCTCAAAGAAGATGGTCCCACTCCCCGAGCCAAGGATAAAATACATTCTCTCCTAAGGAAAGTGATAGAATTCCTATTTCTGGGGACATTCACAGATAAAACAACCAAAACCCCCTCTTGATAATATCCCTGCACTAGGTAATCTAATGAAATCATATCCCAATCCTCTCTCTTAAGAGTCTGGAAGCGAGACAACTACCAAAGAGAGTTTGTCAAAACAGGAATTTCCAGTGCAGAATTCTGAAATCCCAAAGATTTTCTGTTGTGAAACAGAAGAACAGTGATCAAAATGTCCCAGAGAACAGGAATTTCAAGATGTTTTAATTCCCTCCCACACACAAACTAAAAAAAAACCCTAAAATATCTTTTCTTCTATTTTTTTTTGAAGCTGCCTGTACAGGCCAGAGCTTTCCATGTAGTTAAGCAAGGAGCCTGGAGACCCCTCACTCCATCCCAGACTATTCCAGGACAAACTAGGAGGTGTCAAGATAAATGATGCTGTGAGCTAGAAGCGATTCTCTGACAAAAAGCAAACACCAACCTTCCACCAGAGCTCTGCCAGTTTCTCCACCAGCTCCGATCCCCCAGTGTCTCGCTGTGTCAGAGCCACCATCTACACTAGCTCTGAAATCAAGTCACCTGGAGCTGAGAACCAGGACTCCTTACAGCCTTCAACTAACCAGAAAGCTCTGCTCAGGCAAACAGTCACAGCCTCATCTTTTCAGGCTGTAAAAGGGAGCGTGAGGAGGGGACAGAACCGCTGTGCAGCGCACAGTTTGCTGCAGCAACAAGCGCCTACTTCCCATTTCCCTTTGCAGAGCGGAGCAGTGAGGAATTCTGCCTGCGTGTGTGATGGCCCAGCTTCCTTCTCCAGCACACAAACAAAAAAGGACATAATTCCTCCAGTATCCCCCTGCAACTGCTGTTTCCTTCACCCCAGCCCCTTTCTTTTCCAGCTAGAGTCACAGTATACAAGTGCACTTAGCCGCTCCTGGGAAGAAAAAAACATTTTAAATCAACTCATCCGCTGTGTTTAGCCCCAAAGCAAACACTGGGCACAGTGCTTTTCATTGAAAGGGAAATTTTGTTCTAGGCTTGGGGTTTTTTGGTCTGTTATTCAAGGGACCAGAGAGGATTTGTATTCACAGTCCTGCAGCATCACTTCCAGCAGTGCCCTCCCAGCTGCGGCAGTAGCTTACCTTCCTCCTTGCCCGCACCTTCGGCCTTCAGCAGGAACATATCTGTATGCAGGGTGCCTTTATCAACATCTTTCTTAATTCGCTGCAGAGAAGGGGAAGACAGGGATAGGGATGCTCAGTGAAACAGTTTCAGTGGCTCAAAACACAGGGGGTCCAACTCTTCCAGAAGTCACCCTCACCAGAACAGCGGTATGTGCTGTTCCAAACTCACAACCCCACAAATAAGCCTAATTGCAGCCTGAATCCCTACATTCCTGTGCTGAAAACACAAACACTGTGACTGGGGCAAGGAGAAGCCACACAGGTCGTCATGCTGTGGCTCTGGAGCACCAGGCATCTCACAACCATAGTGTTCAAACCAAAAATACTTCCTGTGATGAGCCACAACAAACTTCTGCCTGTGACAACCAGGCCACAACACAGATCCTGGGACTCCTGGCCATATGAAGACTACACAATGCAGTTTAAGGGCAGGGATTTTGGCACCAAGAGAAGTAAATTGTCACAAGGGATTAAACCCAACTGTTCTGTGAAAGAAAGGAAGGATGGGCAGCACCAAGGAAACAAGAGATGCAAGGTCCTGCATTTTACTCTACCACAGACAGTTTCAGGTGCTCTCAAGGGACTAGTTGAACATCTGTGCCTCTGCTCCTGTAGCTGCAAAGGAGAGCAGATACCCACTCCACCAAAGTAGCACATGATAACTTTCCACAGGGCTTGCAAGGCCCTCTGGGATTCTGCCCTTGAATGTTGAGCAGAAGCTCAGAGTGTCTGTACTGTATCAATTGCCCAAGTTTAGGTACAGATCCATGACAAGCACACAGACTTTCAGTCCCTGCCACCTCTCCATCTCCATCCCACTACAAGAGAAGCAGAGGTGACAGCTCTCTCTCTACATCACAGCCCGATTACAGCTGTCATTTTTAGCATTCAGGGTCCCACAAAGCCTCGAGCAACAGTTTTGGTTTTTTTTTTCTCCTAAACAGAAACAGAACAGAAGCCCCACTTCCACCCCTACTAAAGGCAACAGCGAGACACTGGCAAGAGCAGGAACAAGCCTCAGCTGAGGCAATTAAATGCATCATTTTAAACGCGATTTTCCCTTGCTCCTTTCACTGTAAGCCCCTATGCTCCAGTGCTCATAGCAACATGCAGCATTTGAAAGCAGCACTATGCACCACCACTGTAGGAGGTCTTTTAATAATGTCATTATCCACCCATCCCTTCATGCAGAGCTCTTACTTCCTTGTAATTCCCTTCCTCCTGGGGACAATGGCATTGCCATGCTGCGTAACTCCTGCCAGGATGCAGGCAGTGGATCCCAGGAGATCCTGAGGAAGATGAGCAAGGCCTGGGTGTACTTGACAGCACAATGGCACGGTGGTGTCCTGTTCTTGCTGTACCCAACCCAGTGCCCTGCACTGGACAGGTTTTGTTATTGGATGGCATCCAATTTGTAGGATCCATATTCAATTCTTAGAAAGGCAGAAGAGAGGAAAGGGAAACAAAGTGTGTCTGAGGCACTGCACAGCAATGCTCGAACCTGGATGATGCTGACAAGCCCTGGGAAAGGCCAATAACCAAGTGCCAGAGGAAACAGGGGAACTCTGCCCGCAGTGCAGCTAAAGGGAAGCTTGAGATAACTTAAGGACCAGGGTCTGCCCGTAGGGCTGTCATGGAAAATTTGTTAGTTTGGGGCTGTGGCTCACGTGTCTTCCTGCTCTCCACGTGCACGTCTGTTAGCGCACTGAAAGACACACGCTCTTCAAGACAAGATGCCTACACTGGAGAGATCCTCTTCTGTGCAACCACTTCAATGAAGTCAACGACTGCACTATTCCACCTACTGTCCTCGAGCAACAGAGCATCAGGCACTCAAGGCACAGGAAGCCTATAAGAACAAGCATCAGTGACAGTCCTGTTTTATGACTACAGGGTTATACAGCGATGTCTCCTTCAGCCTCCTGCCAGTTCTCCAGCACACAGAAAACAAGCAAGACAAAATTTTGCACTGGTGAGTGGTTCTGAGGCACAGTTAGCCGAGCTCTGGTGTTGGAGAAATGGTTGGAAGGGCTGTGAGCTGCCCAATTTGAACAGACCCTTGAGAGAGAGCTGCCAGAGCAGGAAGGGAAAGAAATGCCTTCTAGGAAAGGTGCTGTAAGTATCAAGGACACCAATTCATAGCCTGGCGGTGCATGTATTGTGGCATCTACAGCAGTAACTCTCAAGTCCAAAGGGCTGTGAGTCACCGTGCCAAGCAAGTGCCATGCTCTGGCAATGTCACACTTCACTGTCTCTGTCACACAGGTCTAAAGCAGAAGTCACCAACGTGCTGCAGGCTGTGGGCAGCTGAGATAGCAGCAGCCTTTTTAGTCTGTCCCTCGCCTTAATCAAACACCCCTCCAAGCCTCACCTGAGCAAAGAGCTGTCAGGGGTGGACAGGCAGAGGAGAGGGAGGGAGAGAGACAGGAGCCTTCACATCTTACAGCACTGAAGTGAACCCCAGTGACTGGAAAGTGCCTGTCTGCTAACGATAACAGAAATGGTGGTTATTTCCTCCCCAGTCCCAGGCAGGCTGCAGTCTGTCCTTAAATGCCAGACGGAGCACACCCTTGTATGTGCAGGGGACACACAGGCTGAAGCGTGCAGAAACACAGCAAAACGTGTACTCTCTGCTCAAAAGAAAGGGAAATAGCAAATACCAAAAGAGCAGTTGGCTTCACTATTGCACAAGCTGCAGAGAATAACTGCATTATTTTTCTCCTGAAAACCACATGGCTCCCTGTAGTAAACACGCTACGTATGCAACATGACAAAGCTTCTTGGGCTGAGAAAACCCCAATGAGGTGGAGTGGGAGTTAGTTATTTGTTGTCAAAGAGACGCCTGTTTTCTCCAACTCACACTGGCTCAAAAGCAGACACTTCCCCAGCAAGAAGTACACTCTGCTGGAGAGATCAAGCCCTTCGCACCCAGGACACCCACCTGCCCTGAGCAAATTGCTCTGTCAGATACAATAAGCTCCTGTTCCCCCCACTGTCCTTCTTGCCTTGAAGTTCCAGGTGTTTACTTTCAAGCACAAAACTGGCTTGGATATCCACAGCCTGTTGTTTGCATATACAGGTACATTAGCAACTTACAAGAGCTTTATGGGCGCTAGCTAAAAAAAAAACAACCCAGCTCCACTGACAGACAGCAAAACGCCTCTTTCTTCCCCCTTCAAAGAGCAAGGAAACTGAGGCACAGAGAGCTGATCTTGAGAAGAAGGGCAATCAGGATTCCCTGTGTATAATGGCCTAAAAATGTCTGATAAAAGAGGTCAACAGTGGCAAAATACATCCAATTAGCAGAAGCCCTTAGCAGACAGAAATACAGAGGGAACCGGTCCCACCAGACCCTGCAATTCAGGCAAACGCTTCAGCCCTGCCACAAGCAGTCTCCCAGCAGAATCCAACTCAGTTTAGCAAAGCTTGCCACTAAAAAAAAAACCACCCCCAATACCAATAAAACCCCACATTCTTTGGCATCCCAAAGCCTTGCACACACATGTCATGCCAGCCCTCCCATGGCTTGTGGGCTGCTTGCACCTGCAAGGTAGAGCAGCGTTAGCCTCCAACACCTCCCGGCTGCATTTGCCGTGCCAGTCAGGCACAGCGTGCTCATGTTGCCTAGCAATAGAGGGCTCATCGCTTTATACAGCCAAAACCGCAGCTTGCTGCAGCGAGCCCCATCCTCAGCAGGAGGAATGGGTGAGGACATCTTTAAGATCAGCAGGAGAGCAAGTCTGAGCTCCCTGTGGGATTTTGAGGTACGTTTTAGGCAGAGCTGACAACGTCCACAACATCCCCTTCTGTAATGGGATGTTTTGAGAGGTTGGTGCTGGTCTCTTCTCACAGGTAATTAATGACAGAACAAGAGGGAATGGCTTCAAGCTCCAACAGGGT
>JAOXNH010000060.1:44545557-44564847 GCA_028566575.1 Bartramia longicauda
GCCGCCCTGGCTCGGCCCCATGAGCCCCGCCGGGCTGGGGAGAGGCCTTAACACGGCTCCACACAACCCCTATCACGCGCCCTCAGTGGCCGGACCCCCTTTGGCTCATGTTCCCATTTATTCCTGCCCGGAGGAGACCGCTGAACCCACAAAATGGCCCCCTCCCCTCACACAAAATGGCCCCTCCCAGGGAAGCAGAGGGTCTAGGGGTTGCCCGAAGGCGTTAGCCAGGCCCGAGGGGAGGCCCTGCGCAGAAATAAAAATGAACTGTGGGTTGAAAACCTCAGAGACTCGGGGGCTGCACAAGTGTTTTCATTTTCAGATGCAATGGTTTGGAAATGGGGTTTATCCAGGCTGGTCTCGGAGGTGTCAGAGCTGAAGGAAACAGCAGGCACTGCGAGGCGATGCCAAGCACCTGCTTCTTTCCCTCAATGGTGGGGAAGGAATAACAACGATTCAGCTTTTTACGTGATGTTTCATGCAGATGCTGAGCCTGGGCAGAATTTCTGGGAAAACGCCAACGTTCAACACATAACCAGCATGCACACTGTAAATATGAGTTCAAATACATCTCTGAGCTGTGAGTCTCCCTTCATCTCCCTGTACTTCAAAATTGCCTTTGTGATTGTTTCTCACCCACAGGGAAGGAGTACAAACATTATGTTTTTCACTGAATTCCCACAAAAACCTGCGTTGCCTAGAAGCAGGGTGGTTTCCATCACTGCCCAAACCACCGCCTAACCCCAAACCAGCGAGGATATCCACCGAAGGTACAGCTCCGTGGCCACCAAATTAACCCACACATCCAGTACGTGCCATGGAAATTGCAGGATGGGTCCTATGCTTTGAACGTCCGCCTACGCTCGAACCTCAGACCTTGGAAACACAGCCCCAAAGCACAAAGGGAAGAGCTGGGAAAATATTTTGAGGTTGCAGACAATGTACATCCCGACCAGCGTTTTGTTTGCCTGGTTGTTCCAAAAACATTAGCGGTTACGACTAAAGCTGCAGCGCGTCAATGTTTACGCGCAGGAAGCGAACAGAAAGCTACGGAGAGACCAGGTCAAGCGAGTGGGGCGATTTCTCAGCCAACAGAAGATGCAGGAGCTCTGCTGAGTTCCCTGGTGCTACACACAGGCCAGGAAGTCTCCCTGCTGCTTCTTGGTCTTTAACCTCAAAAAGACACCAGTGTGTGAAAACGCATCCCCTCCTGATGTCCAGAGGGGTTTGGTCACCAATTCCTCTGGGACCAGATCTTCTTCTAACTCTTTTTAGGGGGACTTTGACATGAAAAGGGCTGCATCTTTGTGAAACCCACTCTTGAAGTCTTCACCAGGCGTTGGCTTACTGCAGGAGCAAGGAGTCTTCAACCTCCTGCACATCCTGCTCCACCTGCCCCCATTGGCATCAGCCTTTTCGGTGCTGCATCATTCATGGATATTCCATAACTGAGTATGAACAGGTCCTGAGCTCTGTGAGCTCAAATTGCATTCTCAAAACTTTATTTTCCATAGTTCTGAGTGTAGTTTCAGATGTTCGGGGTCATTTGGAGCTAGCCACCACATGGGGAACTGCGTGGGGTAGAACATTCTTGGTGTGAGTTCTTTGATCTCTTGAACTGTATAGTCTGGTTTCTCATGGTTTATGTGAAAAAAGAGGATGAAAGGACAGAGAAAACTTTGCACTGCACTTTGAGAACACGAAGCAAAATATAAGCATGAAACAGGGCATGAACTTCTCAGGGATAAATATACCCCTGCTCCACCGTGGTGTAGAAATCCTGCTGTAGCAATTGATGGTAACTGTGAAGAGATGCATCTTCCTTGAAGGGATCTGATGGACACCTTGACTATAGATGAGACTAAAGACTGTGCCATGAGAGCGCCAATGTCCCAAAACATGAATTTAAGTCTCCAAAACTGACTAAGGTGAGCTCTGTTCACAGGCTTCCCATCACCCTGAAGGGGAAGAGGCCGCTCCACGTTCCCACACGGCATGCGCGGATGTACTCCTACACGTTCACACAAACATCTCCACCCAGCTGGCAGACACATGTGTGCTCCCCAACAAGGGCCCAGTTCAGGAGCGCACACACACACAGGCTCCCACGCACAGATGTCCTCACACTCTCTTTTCTGTTACGGGTCAAGTTTTTGTTTCGGCTTTGTTTTGAGGAACGTAGCGTAAGCTCGACTTTGCCTGTGTTTGCACATTTTATTCTACCACTCTGAAGTCCTCCTATACTGTTATATCTGGCAGCTCATCTCCGGTTCTGACCTATACAAAGAGCACGTGGTTTTGCTTTGTTATTTTTTTATAGTCTGGAATATGCTCATTCGACAGGATGGTAAATCCAGCTGTATCAGCAAAGTAAAGAATAACAGGCATGAAAGCTTCAGAAAAGGCTCAAAAGCTTTTTCCCACAAGTCTTCTTTGTGCTCTAACACTTGATTTATTTTTCCCTTGTTAGTGCTTTCTGAAGCCAGTAGCAAGGAAGGAATTAATGACACAGATTAAGCGGCGGGACATGCTGACAGCACAGTAACTAAATCAACCAAAAAATGGATTGCAATTGTAGGAAGAGCTGGTGTGTCAGAGTATACCGAGACTGGCTTTATGGAAAGATGAGAATGAAGATAAACCCTGTAAACAGAGGGAACTGGGGGGCTGCTGAGTGGGGACCGCTTCAGCCGTACTGGGATCCACTGCAATGGGATGTTTCTTCGGTGTAGGCCTCTGGAGTGAGAGCAGAGCGCTGCAAGGGGACACAAAATCACACCCAGCATAACACACCAGTGTTTTGGAGAAGATTCTGGAAGTTTGTTGGGAGAAGGGACAGCTGGGTTCAGCAGGCTGAGGGCTCCGAGTGCCGCGTGTGCCCTGGGACACATCAGGATGCCCAGGAAAAATTATTTTCTTTAAATGCTCTGCGGTGTATCGCTCCTGCAGGAGAGCTTCAGGTAACAAGTCAAAAAACAGGTCCCTCAGTCTCCTACAGGCTCAGACTGCAATTTTTCTCCTCTGCACGTATGAAACTGGAAGGAAAAAATCACAAAAATGATCCAAAAAAATGTCCCCCTAGGCTCTGGTGGCAGCGTTTCAAAGTCACTTACCTCCAAAGGCAGATACAGCTGAGGGTCAAGGAAGGGCACATGCATAGCCAAGGCTTGTTTTGGAAAATGTCCCTCATATCAGCAAGTCTGGGGCTTTATCCTGGCTGTGCTCACAGTCCAGCAGAGGCCCCTCGGCCCCTGCTTATGTGTGTTGCAGCACCTGAAACTGGATTTGGACCAGGCACCCGGCTGCTGCAAGTCAGAGACAACACTTTGCTCCATTCAGGCTCATTTATAACCAGAAGCTGATAATATCTCGCGGCCATTCAATTGGCTTCCTGAATTTTCTGTTTTGAAATTGCTGCTTTAATATCTTGAAAACAGAGGAAGCAGAGGAAGGCAGAGGTTTCCCTGGAGGGAAGTACAAAGCGTGGCTTTATTCAGATACAAATCCCAAGGGACATCAATCTAAATCCATCAGCAAATTGTCACACTCGAAGCCACAAATTCTCAGTGAATCTGCCAAAGCCCTTACTTTTGCCATTCCAGTGGGACTTCCTTCGGTTTTCTGCGTTTTTGAAAAGAAAACTGCGGAGAAAAAAACTAAAAAAAGCAAGACAGAGCAGGAGAGTGGTTTAGAAAGTCACATTTCTGATCATTAATAATGGTGCAGCAATCTTATATATTCTAGATAAGGATGTTATAGCACTCTGGTGTTATAGTGCTAATTATTAATATCAGTACCAGTAATAATGAAGATGGCGGCTTCAATTAACATACAGAAAACACCTGCAGCTTAAAAAACCCCACAGACATGGTAAAATAAATTCTCACCTGAATCCACAACTGATGTACAGCAATTAAATAAGAATGTTTCCACCACTGACTGACCCAGAGCAAATGGGGGTGCCTCTCCCCTTTCTGAGCTCAGGCTTTAAATGCAGATGCTTCCCTCTAAGCACTAAAATGAGCAGCTAGTGCTTAAAATAGGCAGTTTGGTTTTAACAGCAAACTGAGCCTCTCCACACCATGTTTCTGCACATGTGGAGCTTGCCCAGCCTGGCTGTGCTCACCTCGTTTCATAATGAATTTCCTCACAGTCAAAGTGCCTGGACAAGAAGTGTGGCAGGCACAGAGCAGGAAGCATTAACGTGTAGTTCCTGCTCTAACGTTTCCATTCTTCAGCCTCACACCAGGCTCGTTTGCAGGAGATGGCTCTAGGTCTGAAAACAAGGTCACTTTGCACAAGCACCTGGTTCTAGCCTTGAAGATGGAACAGAGGAGCCTTCTCAGGGTGGTAAAACACCCAGCTCAGTGATAAGGCCGATTGGCATTTTAAGGGTGGCTGTGTACTGGGAAAATTATATACTTTCTGGTTTGTGTAAAAGCAGCTGAAAATGCCAACAAGAGTGAGGAGCGAACGCTGATCGCCTCGTCCTGCCAAGGGATCCCATTCATTGGAACACACCTCCTCTTCCCGCGAGCAGCCCGAGACTGCGGAATTATTCCAGCTGTTCACCCTGAACAGCTGCCACATGAGAAAGGTCTGCCCCCACCGTTTATTGAACGTGTCTTTCCAATTTACCACCAAGCTGATAAGCACCAGAATCCAGAAATTCTTTTCAAAGAAAGGTTTTACTAAGTTAATACAACGACACGTGCATGCACGCAAATGTGAGTAAGCACAGAAGGATGGGGCTCTTGGAGGAGCTAATGTTTTCATGCTCAGTCAGCCTCTGCAAACTTCCTCCTAGAGCAGCCGAATTCTTCTGCACGTGTCACTGCCTTCTTTTGCCTGTCCTTTTTCAGACATCAGGGATTGCTGCAGGGACCGGTCCTTGCCTCCGCTATTTCATCAGAGCAGCTTTGATGGTGGTATTTCAAGTGTGTAGGGTGCCCACGGTGTCACTGAGCCATGGCAGAATTTACCAGCCCAGCCTTGAAGCTGCTCCTGATTAAAATGCTCCAGCAGCTGCACAGAAAATCTCTGCCCAGCTATTGTCATATTGTCCAGCTGTGACATTGGCCCCCATCAATCTGCTCGAGTCAGTGTGCCAGTTCCCAGAACAGTGATGAGAAAGCAGAAATCTTAGACTGGCTTTATGTCTGTCCTGGATCTTCATTAATTAGGTTGGTGAACCATTAATTAGGCTACCTAAGCTTCTTTAGAGATGCTTAATCTTCACAGGATTCACAATATCAGGGATGGAGTCTGGCTGATACCAGCTGAAACCTTTTCCTTACCCGTCCTTAGGCTTGTTTTGCTCTATTCCTAGTTTATTTATGAGCGTGTTTGGATATTTTTCCACTCATTTATGTACCAAGGTGATGCAGAAACGCTCCTCTTCAGTGCCAATGTCATCTCATTGGTGCCTGGCTCACCTTCTCCTGGGGACAGGAGTTTGTAGAGAAATTGGGTCCAAGTGCACAATTTGGGGCTCAGCCCCATTCACAGCACCCCAGGTATTTTTCAATCCACTTTGTCATTTCTAAAGGGAAGTATAAATAATTGGGTGAGCTGGGTAGAAAAGAAGTGAGTAAAAGGAAACCCCAGAAAGTCTGAGATGAGAAGTGAGCTCTGGCTGGGAAAGGTCATATTGCTTCTAAGAGCAGCCAAAAATGCCTTAAAATCCCCTGCCCTTATGTACACCACGATTTTCCCCTCTCATTATTCAAATTCTAAGTCTGATGCAACCCGGACTGGAATGTAGTAAGACTTGTAATGGCTTTTGTGTCCCACCAGATGTCAGCTCCTCTGCAGAGAAGGGCCCTGAGCCGGCTCCCACCGCACCATGGTGCAAGAACTGCTGAGACGTTGCATCATCTGCAGAGGTGCAGAGCTCTTGCTGGTGGGAAACGGATTACCAAGCCCAGGGCCAGGCTTCAGGATGCCAGGGGAAAAGGAGCACAATGTACTCAGGTGAATGGAGGTTGTTTAGATGAAGAAATCCTCTGTAATTTCAGTTTCTCCAGTTTTCACTGATTCAGGTAGTGCCTCCCTCTTCTTAAATCCTCAGGAATTAGGTGACAGAGAAAGCGGTTCCAGCAGGAACTCAGTATTAATCCGATGTTTTTGCTTGCCTAAGAACGAGTCCAAGCACATTTCTTGCACCCAGGGAGACTTATTCTGCCGTGAGGTGCCTGAACAGCCCACGCATGTTTTTTTGAGATACGCCACCTCCGGAGCCAGAGCATGCAGTGGGTTTCCAGGTGCTGCTTTCTCTTGGATGCAGGGGACCGGCCACTGCATACGGTTATCGGCCCTGTTTTCCCTCAGTAGGCAGATACAGGTTCATTTAAAAATAATCAGTGCTCTATTAACACCTAGCCAACACTCCGTTCCCATTACAAAGCCCTTCTTCACAAGATCTCAGAATATTATAGAGGAGAGGAGTGTTTTGCTTTAATGGAGAAAGAAACACCAGCATCATGAGGCAAATGATATCCCCTGTAATATGAAAGCAGGCTGTAGCAGAGCAGGGTTTAGTGTCTCGCCTGGCTTTTGTTGCAATCAAAAATCAGGTTAGATACAATGCTCTCATTCAAGTGCTCTCAAGCACCAGTTTTCCTCCTCTAGTTCATCAGGGAGCACATCAGCCTGCTCTCGGTGGCTCGCTCGGCTTGCTCTCGAGGCAGGGACCTCATGGCAGGTAGGGTGAGGAGGCTGGCTTATATATTAGCAGAGAAAGGTTTAATTTAGACATTAGAGAAACCTGCCTGACCACTAGGCTAGTGAGACACGAGAACAGACTGTCTTGGGGGGAGGCTGTGAAATTTCCAAAGACGTGTCTAAAACCCTATGAGGCCAATGTTGGCCAAAGGCAGTTGGAGCGAGTCGACCTGCCCAGTGGCGGGAGTGGACAGGGTTGTTTCTCACTGTTTTCCCATTCCCAACAACCTTTTACAGCTGAGGAGGCAAAGGACAGGGACTGACCCTTAGTGTTTGATTTTTACCTACCTCAGCCCTGATAACAGTGACGTTGATGAAATTAATTATGTTTTATCTTCACAAAAAGCCACTGACCCCGTCCTGATGGGTGAGTAGGTTTTTCCACAACTGATGGACATTTGCTTTTCCTGATGTTGCTGTGACAGCTATTGGGATCAGATTATCTCCTTACTGCTGTGCCTGCTGCTGTCACCTTGATTCAACAAGGCTTTACTGGTCTGAGCAATGCACTGTGGAGGGATTTGGTATGTTCTGCTCCAGTTCAGTCTGGTTTTGTTAGCCCCTCAGTAAAGATAGCTCCATACATCCCTTATCATGCTAAACATTTACCCTCAGGAAACAATGACCCTGGCAAGATTCCTTGTGGTTTTGCAAAGAGAAGAAAATATTTGTTTAGTCTTAATGGCTTAAAAAGGTACATGTGAGTATATTAACAACTTTGATGAGCAGGAATGTTCTCCTAAACCATTAGCCTTTAGGAGAAGGCGCTGCTGTAGTGGGGTCTGTGCTTTGGTGTGATTGTGCTGGTTGTGGTGGGTGTGAGAAATGCTGCATGGAGCAGGAGACATGGGAGACGCGTGCTCCATGGTTGCAATTATATCAAGTTGCCTCTTTCTCACTCTTCCCTGTGAACCCCCAAAAACTCAGCAAACGCCCTAGAACTGGTTATCAATTTAAGGGCCATGGAAAAGTAGATAAAACTTCCCTTTTTCCTTCCAGCAGAACACCATGTGTCATCTACAAAGCCTTATCACTATACCGTTCTCCCGCAGTGACTGTTTGGATAGATTCAGACTCCAGCAATTAATATCATTTAGTTTTTAAGAGATGATATCGCATCCACCTCTGAACATGTTTCAGGGTGTTTTTACAGACATGATGTAATAGGTGATTGTCCCATATCTGTTTTTCTATCACTGACTTGGTTTTTTTGAAAGAAAAGGTTTAATTTTAACCTCAAGCTGCAATCGTAGTGAAAATAATATCCATTAACAGTTTTTCTATCATCTCTGTACCATGTGCTCTCTTCTCTTGGAAATAACCATCTTGGTTTCCTGACCTGTGATGTCATTTCTCTTTCTAGAAAAGAAAGAGTCACGCAGCAAGGCAAAACCCCAGATCTTGGTGATATGTCACAGCGGGCTTTTCTCTGTGCTGTTTGAATGGAAAGCATAGCTTTATTATTAAGATGACCACGTGAAAAACAATCTGACATGCCACACATGATCCCTTCTGCTGATGAGGCAGATGGGAATTAGGTCCCATTTGAAAACCAATATTTACTCTGATATCTGCTGCTTGCTCTGCAGTGCTGTCTGGCAAGGATCAGGAGTGCAAACTGGGTTTCTATGGTGGCTGTTGACACTCGGGCCAGCTTCACGCTTTCCCACAAGATAAACTGTCACATTAGGGGACTGAGGTGAGAAGCAACCCAGCCGCACATGGGAGGCAGAAGGATCATGGCTGGATGCCTGGAGCCGATGGGCTGCAGGATGCCCATTCTGCTGCTATTGCTCTTGCCCAGGGTGTCCGCAACCAGCCAGTGGGAGTGGTGGGTTGTGTTCCCATGTGAAGGGTCAGCTCTGATCAGAGGGCTGGGCACCTCTGCTGTGAGGACAGGCTGAAAGAGCTGGGGTAGTTCAGCCCAGGAGAAGAGAAGGCTCCAGGGAGACCTTATAGCAGGCTTCCAGTACCTGAAGGGGCTACAAGAGAGATGGGGAGGGACTCTTAATCAGGGAGTGGAGCGATAGGATGAGGGTAACAGTTTTAAACTGAAGCAGCAGAGATTTAGATTAGATATTAGGAAGAAATTCTTTACTGTGAGAGTGGTGAGGCACTGGAACAAGTTGCCCTGAGAAGTTGTGGATGCCCCATCCATGGAGGTGTTCAAGACCAGGCTGGATGGGGCTTTGAGTAACCTGCTCTAGTGGGAGGTGTCCCTGCCCATGGCAGGGGGGTTGGAACTCGATGATCTTTAAGGACCCTTCCAACGTAAACCAGTCTCTGATTCTATAAAACAATTGCTCTTCCCTGGTCTCCAGGTACAAAGTGAGAGACCAGGACAGGCACCAGGAGGGAGAGCAGGACATGGGGGCTGTATTTGTGCAACACCAGCTGCAGAAGCTGCCCATTCCCCTCTGCTACCTTCAGCGACAGGCTCCTCCTGCTCACTTGTGGCACTGGGAGATCCTGGTCCACTAAAAAGAGTGCAGGTATTTCAAGACACCATGAAATAAAGATGCTGCACAGCCCACACAGGGCAGTGAGTCCTTCTGTACCACACCGCTGGCATGGGACATCCAGCGGAGAGGTCTGCCAGGAAGGTCATTTCTTCTGCACTGAGCTGTTAGCTCACATGAGCCATGTTACAGCTTTTTATCGGTGCAACTGGTACATATCAGACAAATAAAAGACAAAAAAAGCAATCTGGCAATGCTCTGCACTGCAGAGCAGCTACCAGGAGAGGCTGGCGGGTCTCCCCAGGCACAGACTTGCCTGGCAAAAGGCTCAGTTGGAGGCAGGGCATGGGCTGGTGCTGGGGTTCCTCATTCCTACCAAATCCCTCACTTTTATCCACTGCACCTGGAGGGCAGCGGGGTTTGAACAAGCCGGTGGTTATTTGTTGGGGAGAGGCAGTGAGCCAAGCACTGCCTGCGCCCGAGGCCGTGAGGGGAACCTCACCAAACCCAGCCGCGGAAAATCCTTTAGCTCCGGGTGGTAACTCCATCGGTCTAAAAACACGAGGAATGCAATCCACACGGTGCAGGGAGCTGGGATTGGTTTGCCTTTGAGCCATAGTATTCAGAGCCCTTCGCTTCCCAAGGTGCTGCAATCCAAACTGAAAGGTGGTGGCCCAGTCCCTCCTGCCACCCCTTTGGGGTTATTTGTACAGGGGAGGACTGCCAGCTCCTCCTCTTGCTCCACCACCAAACCATGCACCCGGCAGGGAAGCTCTTCCTGATGTGCCTTTTGCTCTTTGCTCTAATGCAGGATCAAGATCCCTTTTTCATTCCAGGTCAGTTTTCCTCTTTGTCTCCAATTCCCCATTTCTTCCTAAGCCCTGGTTCCATCACACCTGGCTGGAGTTAACCAGCCTTGAGATTAGTTTTGTCCTTTCGTCTCCCTGCTATTTTCTCAGAGATGGAAGAGGAGTTTCCCCCATGTCTGTGGTTTCTTCCCAACACAGGCTCCGAGAGGGTTTGAACGTGCAGTCGCTGTGGGCTGCGGGTTGCAGCTCCCCATCCTGGCAGGGTTCTCAGGGTGAGGATGCAGCAGGACAACCCTCAATGCTTGGAGCAAACAGCATCGAAACACCAACACAGCACTCGCCCCGCTGGGATTTGCAGCAGGACCAGGACTGGTTCCTGGGAGACCATGGCACACCAAGCGGGATGTGCAACCCACAGAAAGGCTGTAATTTGTTCAATAAGGGCAAGGACAATCAAATGAAAGCATCCTTCCTTGCCTAACCCCCTGCATGAATCAACAGAGCTGGTTGCAGCACCCAAGAGCTCTCGGGCTGAAGCCTTTTTCCCAGTGCACAGGCGGAGAACAGGCTGCAACAAGCAGGTGGTTAAATCACTGATAGTTGCCCTAAATTGTGTTTATGTCGGGGATCTTTTTCTGTAGCAAAACAGCCCGTTTCTGAGACACCGTTACAGCTCTACCCTGAGCAGCCTCGTGGCGGCTGGGTTGAGTACAAGGCTCCTTTCCTGCAAAAAAAAGAGCGAGGAAGGCAGCAGAGCTCCCCGTTTCAAATCATAGAATCATAGAATGGTTTGGGTTGGGAGGGACCTTAAAGATCATCCAGCTCCAACCCCCTGCCATGGGCAGGGACACCTCACACCAGACCAGGTTGCTCAGTTTCAGGGGAAGACTGGGCAGAGTTGTGCCTCTTGTGGATGCTTTCCCACTCTGTGAAATGGCTTGAAAATGGTTCAAAATGGCTGTGAAATGGCTCCTGCCGTTTTCTTCTGATGCAACAACCCTTGGTAGGGTCTTGCATCAGCCACCGAAGGGGCTGCAAGCCCATGGCCAGAATTAGGCAGGCGTAAAAATAGTTTTGCAGGCTTATTTTTCTGTGCTGAGGGCAGGGAAGAAATCCAGGTGGTATTTGACCCACATAGTGAGAAGAAAATCCCATAAAGAATATTTTGCAAGGTTTGGGGATTTATCTCGTTTGACTTGGGTGTAGGAGGTTCTCTCCAGTTGTGGTTTAATGAGCAAGACAGACCTATTTAACCTTTGCTCAGCAGTAATAGCACCTGCTCAGAAACTCCACTGGGTACTAGAAAAAAAAGACAGACTATTTTTGCTTAAGTTTCCTATGTTTTAATTTAAAGTATTAATTTTAATTAAGCATGGAAGCTAAAAGGAAAAAGCTTGAGAGGTTTGAGGCTGGCAGGCTTTCTAACTAGGTAATGCCAGACTTCTGTTTTTTTCCAGAAAATATTAGCAGTATATGAAGAAGACAAACACGTACAAGTGACAAAAGGATCTTTCCATCCCCAAATGTTCCTTCTAAAGAAAAAAAGTGACAAGCAATAGTCATTTTTGCTTGCTCACAGGGTTTTATTGAGACTGGGATTATTGTGGCTTTAAATGGCTTTATTCTAGGAACTGGTATTTTTATTTTGAAGCAATTATTTTCTGTACCTAAGGAAGGACTGTCCAATTAGCAGCTCGTCAGCTCAGACCTTTCCTTGGGGCTGCTTTCTGGGGTTCCTGCTCTCCCCCTGTGACCAGGCTGTCTCCAGACAGCGCTGATTTCTGCAGTAATTGCACAACCCGACGTGTCATGTGAGAGCTTAAACTCTTTACATTGTGGAAAGCCAGGGCCTCTTGGAAAAGACTATTTCAAGCGACTTTGTCAATCTGGATTTTTTTTATTTTTTATTTTTTTTTCCCCTAATGCAAACACAGTGTTGGCAAATGGCTAAACACCATTTAGCAGGAGCAGCTCTGCAGATGGATAGATGGATGCGTGGCCACCGCAGCATCAGGAGACTGCAGTTACCAGCAGGGAGCTCAGCTGGGCACGAGCCTTCCCAGCCCTGCAAGTCCATCGGGACATCTGGAAAATCCTCTCAAGATCCAAACAACTGGCTGACTTCAAATTTCAAAGAAATAGTGAAGCAGTGACAAGGTGGCAATGCCCAGCGTGTCGGGCAGCTTGTGGTCACCAGAGCATGTTCCCTTTGGGTCCCTGTGGCATACGGTGGCTTTTTCCTTGATCCAGGCAGCTCTCAGTGCCCACGTCACGGTGACTTGCAGGCAGCTTTCACGGCTGCCAGTGCCTGGCAGAGGGGCAGGACAGGGGGGACGGCCAAGTCTGGGCATCCTTTTCAGCCCTTGCAGTAATGTCTGCAAACTGAACTCCTCCTTCCACGTCTCCAGCCGACCCCATCTCCCCGCAGCCACACAGCCTCCCCCCTCCAGCTGCTCTTGAACCCCAAAACGTTCAGCCTGATTTTCTCGAGATGTAGAAAGATTACACGTACTGTTGTTTTTATTATCTACGTGCAATCGGTCTGCTGACTTTTGTTTAATGAAAGCCAGGGCCAGCAGCAACCTCATTTCAAGTCCTTGCAGGTCCAAATGTGCTTTGCATATCCTTTATCACGGGGAGCTTTACGGGGCTTTAGTCCCTATCGACTGAGGAGGAGCCCTTCCCTGGCAGAGGTAACCCATCCCCTCCAGCCATCAGTTTGGGGTTTTTTTTTCTTTTAAATAATCTCTTGTCCTTGCAGCAACACTGCTCTCATATAAAACATGCACCGGCACCTCCGTGGGGCTCCTTACACCGCAAAATCTCCCGAATACCTGAGATGCCCAGACCTGATTTATGAGCTCTGCAAAGCCAAGGGCTGCGAGGGACGAGCTCTCCCGCCCTGATGGTTACACAAGGCGAGGAGCTGCTTGGGGAGAGGGGGGGAGCCCCTGATTTTCCAGGGCGAGTTAGAGCAGAAATCACCTCACTGAAATCCAGAACCTGGCTCCTGGAGACATTGACCAAACCAGAAAACTGGTCCAAAGTGGAGAACACGCTCATGTTCCCACCGTGCAGTTATGCTTTTCGGGTTTGTACAGGCGGATTGCCACATCCTTAGGATTTGCTTATGGCACTTAGCGTGCGCAAAGCTCCATGCCTTTTATTTTTATTACTCATTTTTGTGATAATACTGTTGACTGCTCTGGAGGCTACGAGATTCATAACTCGATGCTGTTACAGACAGTACCTCATTTTCAGAAATCTGGAGAGGTCTTTAATGATACCCTGCTCCGAGCTTGCTTTGGACTGTGTGAAGAGCCTGGCGCAATGCGTAGACAGAAAACGTGGTGGCAGAGCACGTAGAAAGACCTTCTGCTGGTCTGCTCGGAGGCAGCCATGGACAAATACGTCCCTACTCACCGAAATTGCTTTGCAACCTGTGCATGTCCCTTCCACTGCCGGCAGTGTGCTCTAGCTCTGAAGGACACAGTGAGGAGTGATGACAAGCCATGCAGAGGAGCTGGGAGAGGAGGATCGGATCCTCGAGCTGGATCGTTTCAGCGCTTATTGCCCTGGCTGCAAAGGGGAGGCAGGAATCAGTTCCAAAAGGAGGTGTTGAAAAGAGCTCTTAATACAAAAAAAGAATTATTTTTCTTACATGATCTCTCATCCTGCCTGCTTCCGCTGTCTCAGGCACTGTCCCTCTCGCCGGCATCCTTCCCCTGCTCAGTGCCTTGCCAGCTCCATCCAAACCGGGCTCCCGCTCAGCTCTTTGCTGGCCAATGGCTCCTGGTGCCCGCGGTGGCTAATTGGATTGTGGTGAAAGGGCTCTCGGCTAACCCAGACCCGGGGATGAGCTCCCCACGGCAGGTATTTAACAAGACTAAGGCAACAGGGACATTTTCTGCTCCGGCAAACCTTGATTGCAAGCTGACTTTGGGGGTCAGGGTGCTGGCGGAGTTCTTCACGTGAGCACAAGCTGCCCTGCACGGTGGCCCCTGAAGGACAGCATCTGAAGGACAAGTTAGTTAATTGGGAAGGAGAGGCTCAGGCAAGAGGAGTTGTTATTTCTTACTTCCCTGGTCTCTAATTCCATGTAGGGATTCAAATCTGGATTTGTCTTTCTCATTGTGCAGCTTGGATGAAGACCAGGGGAATTTCCAGCACTTATTGCCCCATCTGATTCAGGCAGAGGTTTTTACCCGTTCTTAGCAGGTGGGTAAGATCATTCACAGCTGGGGAAACTGAGGCACAGACAGGAACAATTGTCGTTGGCTGGAGGAGACCCCAGATTTCCAGGTGTCCCACCACCACCACACCACTATCTCCTCTGCCATCCGTGTCTGAGAGGAATGGCAGGCTGAGATAGGCAGAAAAACTGCGTATTCAGTAAAAAGAGGTGAAAAAACCTTATAAAAGTCTGTAAAAAACCCTCCTCTGTTACAAGGTCTGGTGATCAGGGAGTTGGAGGCAAACTTTTGTTAAAGATCTGTAACACCCACTCTTCTCTAAATCCAGTGTCGCTGAGCTCCTTAAATAGGTCTCCAGCAAAATCAGGACAGACTACCATGTTCTGGAGAGATACCTTTGTTTCGTGGCTTTTGTATAACAGGTGAAATATTAGCAACTTCTTTTTTTTTTTTTTTTTTTAAAAAAAAAAGACTTCCAAACAGAACTTCCATTGCTTCAATATTAAGGGGACAATTTTGTTGTCAGGTATATTTTGCTGCAAGGAAGTTTGTCAACATCAGTTCTCCCTTTATTAAATTTCCTCATACCTGTATCTTGGGTTTGGTGTATTAATTTATCTGCCTCAGAGGATCCCTTTATTGGCTCCATCCACAATTCCTCGTCCTTGCTTTCATTTATGTTTGCAGCCTTGAAGCAGTTCCCAACCCGTGTCACACCCCATCCTTAGTGGCTCCTTCCCAACCCAAACATATTTAGTGCCTTTCATCTTTTGCACAAATCTTCAAATAAACAACTGTTTTATTGCTTTTTGCTGGGCTTGCCTCCAGTTTGCAGAGGCATTTCTATCTGCTGCTTCAAGGGCTCACCCTTCTTTGGTGGCAGACCCCTACGCCTCTCTCCCTGCCGCTCAAACACGTAGGTGCTCCTGGGTTTGGGGAGAAAAAAAGTCATATTTTTGGTTCAAGGGAGGAAAAACATCAATCTTGCTGCCTGTGTGTCCTCCAGGAGGGCTGTGTTCCCACGCCTGCCTCCTCCCATCACTGCTGCAACCTCCAGCCGTCGGGACAAAAGACCAGCAGCCGCAAGACCAAAGCTGGGCTCTAGACAGCTCAGTGCTGCCTGGGGACCACGCTGGGTCCACATGTGGCTCCCATGCAGCGAGTCCTTCCCAGGCAAAGCCCAGCATGAGGCTTCCTCTACCACTGCGGGGCTTCTCCTGCCACCATGGATGAATTGATGTTCATCCTCTGGAGATGAAGACGTGACTGCCGCAGCAGCACGAAAGGAAAGGACAAGTTGGGGCGAGCCAAGAGCCAACACATGGCCAAAGGACCACCTCTGCAGCAGCCATCAGTGATGATTTTTGAGGGAAGACTCATATGAAACATGAGGTCTAATCCCTTCCCAGGTTTGCCCTTCTAGCCTGACCTCACAAAGACAGTGCTCCTTGAGGCTGGAGCTGCACCCGGGCTCCTGCAGTTAAAACCCTTTTATCTGAACTTTTCTTAAACTTTAATGCACACATAAAAGTTGTCTCAACAACATCCCCTGACACTGAGTGTGTGATTAATGCTGCCCTGTGCGAAAAAACACTTCCTGCCTTTGTTTTGGCCCGTCCACCTGAGCACAGCACCCTGTTTGCCACCTCCTGAACCCCGGGCATCGTTGTGCCACCAGTTGCACCAGTACACCTGCTGGTAGCACTTAATCTGCTGGGGGACCCTTTGCAGCTCTTGAAGGCCTCTGAATCCCACGGCTGGAGCTTTGCTCCGAAACACCATACTTTCTCTGGCAGCAGTTCCTTGGGCTGTCTCCCTGTGAAAAAAAAAGGCTCCAGCACGGGAACTTCTCCAAGCAAGCCTGTAAGCAAGCGCGGATGCAAATAACTCGTTTCGTGCCTGCGCTACTGCCTTATCCGTCTGCTCAAGAGCTTTGCAGCGCAGCACGGGGCCCCGCGCCTCCCTGGCAGCCTCCCTGCGGGCGTCACAGCCCGTCTCCCCCTTGTGAACCTGCTGTTGACTTTGTCTTATTGAGGTTTTGTATTTAATTTGCCAGAGTTTCTCCTCTCCTCTGTTTTCCTTCTTTGGCCACAGCTGTCACTTTTTGAAGGATCTCTTTTAAATGGCTAATGGCACAGGCTACGCTGCTGTTTAGCCACGCTGGCTTTTGGAGATGTTTTTCTTAGATTACTCTAATTCCTCCACTAAGAGTCTCTAATGCCGTGTGGGAGAGCCTCCTGCCCCTTGTCACAGACATTACCCGTGTAACTGCGCTCTCATTGCTGCACCCCTAACTTCTTCCTTTTTTTATATGTGTATATTTAAAGTTAAATGTCACCGTAGGAGCTGGGCTTGGGCTTGAGCATGTAACACTGCAGATCCTCTCTTCCAGTGTTACTTTCTGAAACAGCCACAACGCTCAAGCCTAAATCAAGAATTGCCTCTTTCTTGTGAATTCTCTCATTATTCAAGGTATCAGTTGACTGTAGCACCTAAAATTCGGCATGAACTTGGTGTATAACATCTATTCAGGCTATGTAGGCATCACTGAAGTCTCCATTTAATACTAGGTTTTCTTTGCAGCCTTCCTAAACTCCATTAGCATCTCATGCCCGTTTCTTCCTCTTGGGCGGTGGGAGATTGTGTGAACAGAATAGTCTCAGCACCATCATAGAATCACAGTATGGTTTGGGTTGGAAGGGACCTTAAAGATCATCGAGTTCCAACCCCCCTGCCATGGGCAGGGACACCTCCACCAGACCAGGTTGCTCAAAGCCCCATCCAGCCTGGCCTTGAACACCTCCAGGGATGGGACATCCACAACTCCCCTGGGCAACCTGGGCCAGGCTCTCACCACAGAATACTGCAATTCTGTGTTGTCATTCCTATTTCCCTGTGCACCATGAGCAATCATTCCATAAAGTTCAACATTAAAAAAAAATAATGGGTCAATAGTTTTGATGTGTTGAACACAGAGCAGATTATAAGCAGTTGTACCCGATGGTTCTTGCATATGCAGATATTTGTGCAAAGCTTGAAGGACACAAATTAAGGCCGAGAGACAAAGATGCCAAAAACGGCTTTCCAAATGGCTTTAGTGAGCAGACTATGAATTCTCATCAACTCAACATCAGATTGGATGGAATTTTCCTTCAGCAAAGCAGAAGGAAAATCACCGATGAGAATAAGTGCTGGAGGTTGAAAAATCTCTGTGTAAAAGACAAATCAATGATACACTGTACTGATGCCTCCCCCATGGTAACTAAAATTTCCTACCTACAGCCACGCATCGAGGAGAATAGGGTAACAGATACCTGAATTCACTGCTATTTGTAGCAGAAGGCTTTTCTTTCCAAAAATGCCAGCCGAGACATCGTTGACATGTTTCATAGGGAATTGTTGTTTGAGATAAAAATCAGAGAGAAACTGGACAGGTTATTCAGGTTGGCAGTTGTGGAGCTCAGCTTTCCAGCTCAGCTACTGGCGTCCCAGAACCCCTCTGCTCTGAGGGAGCCCACAGCACCCAGCTGCAGGATAACCACCACAGGGATGCCTGGGAAACCACAGGTGCCAATGCTTTAGGTTTCCTCAATTTTAAAATTAAGAAGTTTACAAACAAAATTAGGCTAAAATTTAAGTAAAAAATAGGTATTGAAACCTATACAAATTTCCTACATTTTGTTTTAGGTAAACTCACTTCCAGAAGAAAAATTTCCTGCATTTTTTGCAGCCACTTATGCATGGCCTGAATGGATTCACGATCCTCTGGATCAACGAAACTGTGGAGCATCCTGGGCTTTTTCAACCGCAAGTAATGCCTTTTTTTTTCTCCTTTGAAAAATATCGTTGATGTTAGATATGTGATGAAATTTTATAGTGATTCTTATTGAAGTAATTTCAGCTTGCTGTTCAGGTTTTATCAGCAAATAAGGATATATATCCTGATTGGATAGTAGGAAAAATTTTTACACTGAAAGGGTTATTAGGCATTGGAACGGGCTGCCCAGGGAAGTGGTTGAGGCACCATTCCTGGAGGTATTTAAAAGATGGGTTGGCATAGAGCTTAGAGACATTGGTTAGTGATTTTTTTTAATCAGAGTTAGGTTGATGGTTGGACCAGGTGATCTTAAAAGTCCCTTCCAACCTGGACAATTCTATGAACGCCACACTGACAGATTTGGGGTAGATAACTCCTAAGTTTGCAAATCAATAGCGACCTGAAGGAGTCAGTCATTCCCTTCGGAACAGCAGCCGGATTCAACTGCACCCACGGGAGATGCAGGAGGAACTCACCTTCATGGGACAAGTGTTTTTGTCAGCACTCCTCTGAGCCGCCGCTTCGAAGCAGTAAGCCACTCGCTTGCCGGGAGGCCAGTGAACGGGCGCCAGCTTCTCCATGAACTCCTCCAGGCTGATAACGCGGTGGTACTGCAGGAGCGGCTCCAGCTTGAAGTGCTCCGTGTAGGGGACGTGCAGCTGAGGAGAAGAGGGACCGCCTCACTCACAGAGCCCCGGGGCCCGCACCTCACCCCACCGGGAGAGGCTGCAGCCCTGCCCGCCCCCTCCCCAGCCGCTCCCCGAGGGGGCTTACGTTGGTGTAGGGCGGGCGGTGGTGGCGGTACTCAATCCACGGCGGCACGGCCAGGGTCCGGTTGAGGGCGCGGGCGAAGGCCAAGGCTCCCAGGAAGTGTTCGGCCTGGTTCCCGAACCGGCCTGCAGAGAGGGAGCGAGAGAGGGGCTCAGCCGGGGCCCGCACGGGGGGCTCCGGCGGCGGCTCCGCCACGGCGGGAGGGCCTCACCCATGCAGGGACAGTAGAGCAGGTAACCGGCCGCGTCCCAGGCGGGCCCCACGTCGCCTCCCGCTGCCGCCATCGCCACCGGGAGAAGGATGAGGAGGAGAAGGACCGGCGGCGCCGCCATGGCTGCCGGGCGGAGATCAACGAGAGGCCGCCCTATCCCGGCATGCCCCGGGGCCCGCCGGAACGGCCTCTCTAAGCGGGAAGCGGCCACCATCGAGGCGGAAGCGGGAGAGCGACGTCACTCCCATAATGCCCCGCACAATGGGGCCGCCGGGGCCTGGGCCGGAGCCGCGCCTGGCGGGGCCCG
>JAOXNH010000060.1:44565844-44581387 GCA_028566575.1 Bartramia longicauda
GACATCTTCTTTTACAAGGCAATTTGATTAAGTTACTACTGGCTGACCAGCACTCGGTCAGTCGTGGAATAGCTGTGTTGACAGGAACACAAACATTGTAAATAGACAGCGCTTACTGTAGAAGTATTAAGACTAAAAGATATTTACCCCTTAAAATAAATAGAATGTCATCTACAGCAACATTTAAATTAGTAAAATATTTTTAAAGCAACCAAATATAACAAAATTGTAAATCAGATCTAGATTTTCTTCTGTATGTTAAGATCTCTTTTATTCTGTGTTTTTTTTTTAAAAAAAAAAAAAAACCAACAAAAATACGAACTTTAGAAGAAAGGTATCTCTGAAAAGTCAGATTATTCACTAGAAGTGAATTTTCACCCTCCTTTTGTTCTGCGGGCCAGCGCAAGGTCTGGGTACCACTTAAAACTTTTCCTTTGCAAGGATTTAGGTGGGACACGGACCTCACCTCGTCCTCTGAACAAATCAGGATTTTTTCCCTAGGTGTGGAATTCATCCCAGGGCAGGAGACACAGCCCGGCCCCACAGCACCACATCCCACCGGCTAGGGCCTGGGACAGCATCTGAGTGCTCACAGAGCCCCTGCACTGGGATGAATGTCACCCAACGGGAATAATTTAGGCATAGATATAAAGTCTCTTTTAGGCCATTTAAAAATTAATTCAGTATTTAAAAAAATATTATTCTTTTTCCTCATCAACACTTCAACAGCTGGAGGAAGCAACACCCCTTCTCACGCAAGGAACGGGGCTAAAAGCAAAGAAATAATCCTCTGGACATTGGTTCCTTAGGGATGACCTAATCCAAGCCACGTTTCCTACGCGCAGCTGAATGGCACTTGGCTTCGATTCCCAGCAGCATCCCCCCACACACACACCCCCCAACCCCAGCTGCTAGTTCCAGTTCAGACCGTGTAAACTGGGAAGAAACTTCTCAAGTACAGGCAAAACCAGCATAAGGCTGGTGGCCAGCTGTAGCTCCTCAAGAAGCCACCAGAAATGGAGAGCCCTTGGAGCATCCCTCAAGGCCAAGGTCCCACGGGATGCCCTGGTATGGGCAAGGTCCCCAGGGGAGGCGCGGGAGCAGATTCCTATCACTGCGGGGAGCCGGCTGCCGCGCTCCCTGGTCGGCAGCCAAGTGCTGCTGTCCCATGGCTGGAGATGCTCTTGGAGCTCCCAGGGCCAGCACAAGGCTGCGATTCACTCCGTGGGGCTCTGCCGAGGTGGTGGCGCCGGCCGGCAGACCTCAGCATGAGCCCCGGGGAGAACCGGAGCCGTCTGGCCCCTGGGCTGCCCTTTCCCAAGCTCCAGTAGGAAGCTTTGTTCCATGTTCCAGCCCTTTCTCAATGGCCAACATCGCCTTCCCCTTTGATGTCATCAGAAATGGAGTTGTGCAACCGGTTGATGGAAAAGCTGGTGTCCCGCAAGAATAGCCCCAAACAGCCAGAGCGTTGTGTAACGACAACATTTGGCTGGTTCCTTCTTTTTATTTTATTTTATTTTACTTTATTTTATTACTTTTTTATTGAAGCCTGAGAACACTGTAGCCTCAGCTGAAGGCACGGGCACCTTCCCAGTCTAAGAGGAAGCCTTCCCTGTGATTGCCCGCAGCCGAACCGGGACTTTGCCACTGCAAACATCTCTCTGTGGTTGGGGAAGGGCTCTGCCGAAACGCCGCTGCCCCTGGAGGGCTCCACACTGGGGGCAGACCCACAGCGGGGGAGCCCAAGGAGAAGCTCACATTTATTCCCCTGCCTGAGCCGCCCACAGGGAGAGGGGCTCGGAGAACAAAGCCGCTTCTTAGGAGTTTCAATCCAGTTGAAGGGTCTTTAAAGTTTGTTCAACAGCGACAGGAGGCCCTTTGAACTTCGCATTCACAGGGGGTGCCATTAAAAACAAAAGCCTGTTTACCAGAACACCCTATCTGAGATGGAAAACACTGCAAACACTGCAGGAAGTTAATAATATTTAAAAAAAAAAAAAAGGAAAAAAAAAATAACCCACCTAAGATGACTTAAATACCCCCTATTTTTGGCTGGGAAGGTTTTGCAGGGCTGGTTCCCCTCTCAGTTGGGAAGAAGGTTTCTCATTTAGAAAGAGGAACCCAAGGGGAAAGGAAGCGCCCGCCGCCGGCTCCTGCAGGCCCCTGCCCTACTGTTTAGCAATCCCTGCAGGATGCTATTCCATGAACACCCCTAACAACAGACTGCCTGGGAGCCTAAATACTTAAAAACAAACTACCAAGAGCAATAACTGAAGGGGGGGGGGTTAGTACAAGGATTGAGGGACTACTAGGACACAGCCATCACTTGCAGAGCTACGCAGCCACGGCTCCATGGTTGGACCTGACAATCTTAAAGGGCTTTTCCGACCTAAATGATTTTATGATTCCACTGACACAACTGCTCTGGCTGTATTCCCTGAATACTGTCATATGAAATAGATTCACATGGTACCTCGGTTTAGCTGTAGCTACTGTTTAGGAAAGCAAACGCACGGTCACTGCGGCTGTACATGTTCCTTTGTGGGAAGGATTTATCTCCCTCGGTGGTTCCCAACAGGCATGACTGATCACGGGCTCAAAAGAGCACAAACCAACAGAGAAACAACAGAAAAATCCCACATCCAGTGCTGGGAACGATGAGAAATTTTCTGTCCAGTCTCTGTTGCTCCCCTCGCTCTCTGTGACAGATCCCATCCCACATTTGAGGAAAACAAGCAGCAAGGGGCTCTTTCACAGGGATGTATTCTCTCTTTTTCCATAGCGAAATCCAGCTGAACACGGCAAGCCCCTGAGGGCAACAGACACTCCTGGTTGCTGATCTGAGTTACAAGCTTTACTGCTGACACTGCTAGCAGCAGAGTCACCCCTAAGAGTGAAAATTACTTTAGTTATGTTTTCTTTATAAAATGAAATTCAGTTTTACTCCCTTACATCCAGGAAAAAAACCAAAACCCAACCTCTTACAGCCATGTCACCAAGCTCTGGTGGAGGGGAACTATCGGGCTCAATGAATCAGGGATAAAAGAAATCAGGTTTTTGAAAGGTAGACTTTGAGATATGAGCTGTGGCTGACCAAATTTAACATTTTTGTTATTCTGTGCTGGTACCTGCTTCAGTTTCTTCCTATACCCCCATTGCCATGGAGACGCTGGCGAGATCAACCACCAACCATATGGTATCAATGCCAGAGCCAGCAGGTTAGTACGAGAGAAAGATCTTTAGCAGCAAGTGAAGAATCATGAAAATTCATCAAGAGCAAGCAAGTTAAGGATTTAATTAAGATCAGTTAATTAATTAAAAAAAAAATATTTCAGTGTGACATCTCCTCTTAAAACCAATGTGAAAGGTTCATCAAGAGGATATCGTGTAGTGATCGTCTTCATCACTGATGAAAGTCATTTAAAGAAGTATCCAATCCAAGCAAACCCCATGCCTTTGGGAGATTTGGACCTATTTCTGAGCTCTCTGTGGCTTGGACTTGAGTGCTAATTTACATTAGATTGAGGTGGCTGAGAGTTAAAATCCCTTTCCTTTGCATCACAAGTAATTCTGCTGGTACATAGTAGCACTCAGAGCCCCTGTGTTGAACCCAGACCCTGCAGGAAACTGGCCCTGAGACCATTACAGCCAAAAAGCTGCAGGCCAAGTGGAAGGTGACAGACTGAGGTTCTGCCTTGATGATACAGGTCCAGCACAAGCAGCGATTTCCCATCACTGCCCTGCCAAAACATCTCAGCCTTCAGCTAGAAGAGGATGCCAAAAATTGAGTTCAGATTTTACGGTTCATGACCTTATTTATGCAAATGCATCTCCACAGGCACTGGATCTGAGATGCTCCAGTTCATTGCACAGGTCCCTGAACAGCCAGGCACTGGCCACAACTTTGGGTTCTTCTGCACGGTAGATATACCCAATCTCCACCAGGGTAACTTTGCTCCACGAGAGCTCAACACCGACACGTGTGGAGCGGCACCTGAGCTGGCCTGGGCGTCTCTACACTGCGCTGCCACGGGAGAAGCCACCCGACAGCAAAGCTTTTCAGCGTGATGATTGTCTCACCTATTCCTCCTGCACTGCCTCAAAGCAAAGACGCGTGGTTGGCGAAGCAAGAGCAAAAGAGCTGCACGGAGACACTCGTTGACGTAGCCACAGTCACTGTCACACACACTTGGAACAGAAGCTGCCACCTGCTATAACAGACACACAGTTGTTTTTTTTTTGTTTTTGTTTTTTTGCTAAAGAACTTCTTAGAAAGACAAAAGCATGAGCTAGTACCATTGGTGTCCTTAATGCCTCTTCATCCAAAAATAACTCTACGCTAAGAGGAGAATCCAGTAGAAAGCATTAGCTCTTGGAGGATCCTGGCTTCCAAACAGCTTAGTTCACAAAAATATTGAGGAGAAAAAGTAGTTCAACAACCCATTTGCACAAAGTACAAGCACAAAGAAGATCTGTAACAGCTCACTTGTGGGAAAAAGATGCTTTTGATTTCCAACTGACAGTCACCTCGAGCGCAGAGGCATTATGAGCAAATTGTTCAAGAACTGCAGTTGTGCTGAAAAGGTGATACTTCTGACCAAACAAAGCAACGTGTTCCTTAGAGGTCAGCTTTGATTACTTGGGAACTAGAGGAATTTTGGGAGGGCTCAGGGGATGGGGCTGCACCACCCACGACAGCAAAACAAGCTTTCACGTGTGGATGGTGGTTCATGCTCAAAGACCACTCCCAGAATGGGAGGGTGGTGGTGAGGGATGTTGGCTGGGTGACCAAGCCAAGCCTGATGCTGCAGTTTTACATGAAGGAGGAACAGGCCCCCAGTCTCTGCTTCTTAGAGCAAAACAGACCATCTACAGCAGACTGAGATTAAAGCCAAGGCTCCAGCCATCCGGGGACATCTGCCCCTTTCTGCACCCCCAGACCCAGTTGGTCCCATCTCCACCGCATGTTCTAGAGGAGACACAGCAGAACAAAGGGCACGGTGACAGGCGATGCACTGACCGACCCCAGGGAACGAGCCAAGAGAATCCCACCTGTATTTTCTCTTTGCAAATGGTTTAGGGGCAAACATGAATCACACCAAGGGCAACGGAGAGGGCCATTTGGAGAGCATGATGTTGCTCATGCCATGCTGGATAGCCTATCTACAGAAACACATGGAGTGAGCAAGCCAAGGATGTTCTGCTAATTGCAATTCCCTGGGTTTATCAGGAGGAACTCCACCCTCAGGCCTGCACCTGCCCCAGTGCTAATTCACAGGGCCACGGGATGGGCATTCTGGTGAAGAGCATCCCGGAGGACTGGCTCAATAGCAGGGAGATGGCTTGGATCTGAGAGTCAAAAGCCAGGCAGCAGCAGGGCACCTGGATTGCTCTTGTCAGGAACGCAATGAAAGTCAGACGAGGCCTCCCCACATCATTTCTCTGACACTAATTCTGCTCTGCCTTGTCTCACCTAAGTCACTGCCCGTGGACAGAGTCCAACGCATCCAGCAGTACGTATTTTGGTATGAGCTTGTGTGTGTGTGAGCGTGTGAGCCAACATCAGCCAACCTTTGCTTCCCAACCACCCTCCCTTGACCGGGTAAGGCAGGTGGACCAGGCTGAGGACCGCCCTGCGGCTCTGCGACAGTCCCAGCCCTGGACACAGCCACGTTCATAGGGCTGGCAACACTCAAACCGGGCTCACAAGCAGATCCCCCATCATTTGGGGGATCCCAGACCCCAACCAAGTAATCCTACCCAGAGCTGAAGTACAGCCCTCAGTATCACACACACACACACACACACACAGAGGCTGAGCGGACTCGCTGCTGCCGGGCAGGCAGGACTCCTTTGGAGCTGCCGGCAGGAATTCCTCCTCCTGGCCCACGCTCGTACCAAGAACTTCTCATCGCAGGGTTGCTCATCTGCCGGGCTGAAGGGTGGTGATGGAGGAGCTGGAGGAGGCAAGGCAGAGCGGGGGGCATGGTGTCAGACGTGAAGCAGCTCCGACAGGGGGGGTGCTCCAGTGCCTGGGTTTCGTTTAAGAGGGATCAGAAGCGTTTTCTCCTTGTGTCGTCTTAAAATAATATTGTGCGTTTCCTCGAGCTGAATGTCTCTGCTTTTCCCGCTTACGATTCTTGCGGAACCACTTCCATCAGTTTCTGGCACAGGACTGTTGCAGAGACTACGGGGAAGAAAGCGAAGTACAGGTCAGAGAGAGAGCCCACCGTGTATCTCGGTCTCAGTTCGTGATGCTCTGCCCCAAAAGGGCTGACCCATTTGCCTCCCCACCGTGGTTCTGAGCAAGATGAAGCCCAAAGGCAATTTAAGACTTGAAAGCAGATGAGCCACGGGCTACTCTCTGCTCACACCCAGGACTTAAACCCGTAACACCGGCAGCTTTGCTCCTGCGGCAGGGACAGCCCCCAGAGAGGCTCCGGTACTTTGTGATGCCAGTTCCTAATTGCATGGTGATACGGTAACTACGTTTGGATGCCAGGACTGCAAGCAGCCAGAACTGAGTCAGGCACAATAGCAGGGACGGGCACAGAAAATATGAGCCAAGGCTTTTAGTTCCAGTTTTGAAAACCTGGCCTGTACGTGCAGGCAGCTTCCTTAAAGGCTCGAGTACCCAGGACAAACCCAAATGAGCAGAATGAACTCAAGGCAGAGTCCACTGCCCTGCACAGAGCAGGTGAAGAGCGAAGGAAGCAATTTCAGGTGCAAATTGACACAGGAAAGGCACGAAAGTGAAGTAGCTTTATTTTTCCACCCGTTGGTTTCGGTGGCTGGTACCCAAACACACCTGTGCTCTCTGCTGCTTCACTGCGTGTTTGGAGATCATGAGAGAGTGTGGCTGGGTAAAGCTAACACTAATTCTAACTACACTCAAACTCGGCTCAGTTGGAGGTGATCAAATTATCTGCAATATATGAATATACACACACGTGTTTAAAGTCCATATGTTTCTAACCAGACATTTGCAGGATTATCATTCTGTGTTCCCAGAATATTTTCTATATTCTCCTTACAAGCCTTTGCTGGTGGAAAACAATTAATATGGTAATTTGCCACCCAGGCACTGCAAAAATGGCTTTTCCAGGAACTGAGCCTAATACTCAGAATAAAAAAAGTGAGTGTGAGAGAGAGAGGGGAAAAAAAAAAAAAGAATAACAAGTGCTGAGCACTGTTGAAAGCCTTTTTCTTCTTCATAAAAAGCATCCAGCTACGGCTGGGCATTTCTACTCGTCTGCTTTTCTAGGTCAGGCTGTTGTAGGAGAGCTGGGAGGCAGATGGTAGAGGTTTAGTTCCTTGGACAACACGGATTGACTTTCTTGATTCAGTTGTTCAGACAGAGGTTACATGTGCCAAGGACAGCCTCCCCATCCCTGCAGAACACACCATGGGGTCGTGGTCAGCTGCTGGAAAACCTTGTATGAAGATACCTTAGAAATAAACCTTGTAAGATAAAACATCCAGGGGATTTTCCCCTCCCTCTGCTCTGCTGCCACATTTTGATGCCAAGGACTGGATCCGAAACGTTAGCACTGGCTAAGAGATGGATTGGGGCTAATTCCGAATTTTCAGCAGCCAAATTGAGGCCAGCTGTGCCCAGACTGTTATGCTGTTACCTCTTTTCCCTTCCTACATCGCTAGAAAGGGATTCTCTGCTGACAGAAGGCTTGACCCTTTGCTTTTACAGGAGGCAGGAGAGAGGCAGCCGTGCGCTCCGCTGAGTAACAACCACCTGTTTGCCACGATGGAAAACCATAAATGGTATTTGGCCCAAACTTTGCAATTCTT
The DNA here is from genome assembly GCA_028566575.1 of Bartramia longicauda. Taxonomy (NCBI): domain Eukaryota; kingdom Metazoa; phylum Chordata; class Aves; order Charadriiformes; family Scolopacidae; genus Bartramia; species Bartramia longicauda. The sequence goes on from JAOXNH010000060.1 coordinate 44,573,651, forward strand.
GCACGTCAGCGTGCGTTTTGGGTGCTTGGTAGATAAGGTAATTGTCAGGTTAGAACTTGTTACCGTTACGGAAGAATTGATCAGAGCCAAGACACTGGAAGCTTCCACCAGAGGAAGGAGAGCCAGTGCTACCAGCTGGAGCGCGCTCGCCGGGAAGCTGCTATATTTAGGGCTGGTTATACTTACAGATGCCTTGGAGAACCCACTTGGGCTTGTTTTGCCACCAGACTCCGAAGAAGTAAACAGGGATCCCGCTGAAGATGATTGCAAAGCCAATGGCACATTCCTTCGGCGTCATCCAGAAGGAAACAGCAATGAGGAACAAGCAGGCCAGGATGAAGAAAATGGGCAGGCAGATGTTCACCTAAACAAGGGCCCAAAGGACAGGTTAGAAGTTGTATCGGGGGAACAGGGAATGCTTTCCAGTGAATTTTATCTAGCTGTACAGCCCAGGGAGGGAAGGAGTCCATATTGCACCATGGACCCTATGTGGACAGTGCTCGTGTCGGTCCCAGTGCTCCGAACAAGGGGACCGTGACCTTCATGGGAAAGGTATGGATTCTGGCAGCGCTCTTCAGCAATCCTGGAGAAACTGGAAGTAGGCAACACCTAACACACACGTTTAATACCAGCCAAACAAAGTAAGGAGATGTGGCCGGCCAGGATGGCGTAAACCTTTCTCAGCACCCATTTTTTTACCCCAATTCCGCACTTGAATGATTCCTTATGGAAAGCTCCTGCACCAACAGCATTAAATTCAGCGGCAACCACGGCATGAGCTGCAGCATCTTCACTGCACTTTCTCAGAGGACTCAGCTACGCTGCTCGGAGCAGGGCACCCGCTGAGAGCAGCCCAGCTTTCAGAAGGAAAGAAAAACCCAAAAAACAAAGGAAACGCCCCGCAAAGAGTTACTTTGGGAGGGCACCGGTACAGGTCTGCCAGTTTGTTTCTCCCTTGGCTGGCTGTTGCCTGGCAGAGACCTGAGCGTGCAGGGGGACGAGTGAGAAACATGCCTTTAAGGAAGGCAGACATGCTTGTGGCTGACATGATCTTGGCCTCCTCCCAGATGGGACACGGTACTGCCAAGCTTGGCCAAGGACAAAGAGAACAAAGTTCTCCTCTCTGCAGGCGTGGGTTTGTCTGCTTTATTAAAAAACTATTTTAAGTGAATTCCATGAACGGTACAGAGTGTTTCCACCGAGAGCCACAGCCTGTGATTTGTCCTGGGGAATACGTTAGTCACCCAGAGCTCCCCACTGGGCTACCCCACCAGAACACCCCGCATCTCTGACACCCAGAGCCTCCTGCACTCTGATGTCCCCAGGGCCACGGCAGCTCTTTGTCCTCCTGCACTGATTCACATTCCGTGGATTTCCATCTAGCAGGGACACCTGCCTCAGCCACAACACAACATTTTCCCCGCACGCTGGCAATCCCAGTCCCTCTTCCATGCAGGATGAGCAGCTGTACTTGCAGAACCTCCCCTGGTGCTGAGAAGGGTCTCTGGGAGGACCCACCACACGATTCCCACGCTGCTCTCACCTTGATGGGCCTTTCCAGCTCTGGCTTCTTGTAACGCAGCCACATCATGCCGATGATGGCCAGAGCCACGCACAGCCAGTTGAAAAAGCTGAAGAAGTTGATGACTGAGAAGATGTTGTTGGAGAAGGCATAGAGCAGGGTCATGACACACTGCAGCCAGAAAAAAAAAGCCATTAGCAAAGGGAGTAGGCGAAACCACGTATGTTACAACTTTAAATATAGGTATTTCAGAAGAACTATCTGCCAGGACAAGAATCAGGTTGATTATTTTTTACTTATTTAAGCTATTTTCAATAGGTGCCCGGAGCAATTTCAAAACAGAAGTGGAATATGAGGATATGATGAGAAGGAGAGGGGTCTGTCCTCTCCTGTAGCTGCATGCAGGAATGGCTGTGTCTAGAGATGGTGCCCAAGTAGCCCCCCTCCAACCACTCTGATGGGATCCTACCCCCAGCCCATTTCTCAATACCAGGACACCACCACAGACACGGGTGCTTACCGTGAAGATTAGTGATGGCACAGGAGTGAGAAGCCTGGGGTGAATCATAGACAGGATTGAAGGCAAGTGTCCCTCTCGGGATCCCACGAAGAACAGCCTGAGGTGGGGAGACAGAGCAGTTACCACCTTCAGCCCTGGGTTGGGGTTTGTCTTCAGCAAAAATCAAGCGGGGACAGCCCAAGCCCAGCCTAGACAGCGCCGAGGCAGCAAGACTGAAACCCCCAGGCTCCACACAGGTTTTCCACCTTCGTGGTGCCTTGCACGATGCCAGCTGTGCCCTTTGGCTACGCACTGGTTCAGGAGTGGGGCCCTCCAGGGTCAGACCCCAGCAGGAGGTGCTCTGCCCATACACCACTGAACATCCCTGTCTCAGAAGGAAGGCTGGAGATGGACAAAGAATGCAAGAAAAAGATGTATTTATAGCCTCCTTTCCAGAGAGAGAAATTAAGCGACTTTCCTAAGACAACCTGGGAGATGTGTGTCAGAGCTGGAACCTCCACAATCCCCCTCCTGCCCTGTCCTTTCTCCCCTTTCTGGAGGGATTCTCAGCCCTGAAGTTTCCTAAGTTTCTGCTTTTCATTAAAGCCACTTTCTCAGGCAACGTCACTGAGCCCCAGGCCTGTGTTTGTTTATGTTCTAATAACTTCAGCAGGACTTTGCCTGAGGAAGAGAAGACTAAGACCACTGAAAGGGTTTCCTTTAAACTGGATATGGTTTTAAAGTCTTAAAAAAATTTCTTTTTTTGCCTTCCCCACATGGTCTCCAGACCCTTTCGACTTTGTGTCTACCCACAGCCACTCTTTGGAGGACAACTCCAAAGGGAGATGCATTAAGCATGGCTTGTAAACAAAAACCACAAAATTGAGCAAGAAACCTACCGGGAAGAAGTGAAGAGAGATCCATTAACGGATCCAAAGCACGACAAGCCAACAAAGACGGGTATGATCCAGGACATGACGCCAAGGTGATAGTTCCCAAAATCCTAAACGGGGGGCAACAAGACAGACAGTTCACACCCAAAATGCCCAAAAGAACCCACAGCTGCCTACAAAGATCTAATAGTTGTAAACATCTGAACAAATGACATGGCTTAGTACTGAAGGTGTTATGGAGTTTTCCATATTGCCACGTCCTGGTTCTCCATCCTGAAGAATCATATTGTGGAATAGCAAAAAAAAACCCAAAAAACATAACAAAACAAAACAGCAGAAAGCACTTCTCACAGGTAATTAATGACAGAACGAGAGGGAATGGCTTCAAGCTCCAACAAGGTAGGTTTAGACTGAACATTAGGAAAGAATTTTTCACAGAAAGAGTGGTCGCGCACTGGAATAGGCTGCCCAGGGAGGTGGTTGAGTCACCATCCCTGGATGTGTTTAAGAGCCGTTTAGACGTGGTGTTGGGGGATACAGTATAGGGGAGAACTTTGTAGAGTAGGGTAGATGGTTGGACTCGATGATCCCAAGGGGTCTCTTCCAACCTAAACGATTCTATGATTCTATCTTATGAAGACAATTGACTGCATTCATCAGCTTTAGCGTTACTGTGTTTTTTAGGATAGTTTTACTCACAGGAGTCCTTCAGAGTCTTGCCCTATATTCGTTTTGTGTGCAGTCTTGTTATCAAGGTTGTGTTCCTGCTACAGTTTAGCTGCTTTGGTGTTCAATATAAGAGGCAAAAAGAAAGATATCCGATTAAAATAACAACAGCTTCTGCAGCCTGAGAAAAGTTATACCTTCTTTTCTCCTGGCCAGCTGGTAGAGTTGGCTGAGGTCCCTCATTCTCTTATTTCTGGGTGATGGGGGCTGACAGTGATGTGGGAGATGACACACGCCAATAGGATAAGCAGATTGCTGGAATCTATTGGCTGAAAGTGTGGGAAAAGGCTTTTAGCTGCTTTGCTCCCAATTTTATCCAGGAAGACCCATTACACATACAGAGAAATAAGCTGGAAAATTGAATGGGTATTTTGCTTCTCTAACTTACCATTCTCTTGACAGTGAAAAGGGACAACGCTAGAAACCCACATATTGTAGTACCTATTTATCAAGGATTGTGGGGAACTGGTTAAATCTAGTGTTGAGTTCAAGTGCGAGCACCTTATCTAGAGAGCTGTGTTTGGAATTCCTGACCAAGTAACGTTCATTACACGCTCAGCTGCTTCATTAGAAGCAATTGGATAATGTGCATTTTATAACCCTCACTGGAGACCATGAGATTAATGTCCTACTAGCTCAAACTATAATAAGTTAATACCACCAACCAATTATGTAGTTGCAGTTCTGTGGCACCTCCTGAGAAACATAATCATTGTGGTGCAAAATGAATGTTAACTTTTTTTTTTTTGGATTTGGTAGCCAACTAACTGTCATTAGGACTTTTTGTGAAGCACTGTTAATACTTGAGTGCCTAAACCTGAAACACTCCAGTCTGAAAATGTTCCTTTACTGTTTTTTTTTTTTGTTCCGTATTTAATTATTCAGAAATAAAAATGTAGCATTGTTTATTTTAAAGTCCTCAGGTATGTATACAACAGTGTAAAGGAATGAGTTTTGGATGTCTTACCAGAAATGCTTCTTCCTGTTGTGTGGGCAAGAAACTAAGTTGTGTATTCTTGTGCCAAACTTTAAACTTGAGTAAATCGTCTGAATTCTGAAGTAGAAGTAGAATTCTGAGTAGAAGTGAAGGATGGGATGGTTTTTTTTGTTTTTATTTTAGGATGGGTTTTTTGTTTTTACTTTTGAAGGATTCAGCTCGCTCTCTATCTCCCTGAAATAGTTAGCTCTGCTGTGCCTGAGTCTCCATGGATTTTTTTCCTTGAAGTATCTGTGACTTGTTTTTCCTGTGGAGTGGTAGCAGTGCCCTGAATACATTAGAAAGAGACCAGCAGAGGAGGCTTATTGTAAGAACATGAAGCTAAGAGGAATTTTTGCTTCAGTATGTAAATTTTGGTCCCAAATAGAGTAATTGAGCAGAGGGAAATCAGGACAAGCAATATTAAATATGCAGTTATGATTGGAAAGTAGTAATAGAACATTTAGCATCACTTTCATCTGATTTTTTTTCAGTTCAGTCACTGGAGCAAAGAAGAGATGTAACAGCTAGTTTTATGCACGCCAGTGATAAATGATCTGTAGATCTCTATGTAAACCGTGACAGTTTGACTCTCCAGCAGGATTTCTTCTCTGCTCTGTTTTTTCTGATTAGCATAGAAGTCTTTGAGACTCCTGAGTTTGAATACTGTACTGTTCTGTTTAGTTTAAGAGGGTGAGAGTGACTAAGCAATAGAGTGAGGCAGGTCACCATGTGTGAGATTTTTATAGCTGCAAAGCAGATATAAGGAATTTGAACATTTAACTTTCATTTAAAATAAAAGCAGAGTCTTTCAAAACCTGCCATAAGGTTTAAGTAAATGCTTGAAATTTTCAAGTTATGGTTAATAGCATGATAGCTCTCCTTTGGGTTTTTTCCCTGTAACTTTAAGTAAAAGTTAACAGTCCTATTAGGACCATTATCCAGATTTTAAGTTTTTTTGTAGATTTTACTTTATTGCTGTGTTTAAAAAATGAAAATTATGAAAATTATTTTTTCCTGTATATGAGCTAAAGATGTTACAGTTCAGTCTTGTTTATTGATTTAAGCATATACATGAAGCTGTGCAATTACTGATTTTTTTTCTCCCCATTTAAAAAAATATTAAAATTATACAGGAATTTAATTATTTTTAAAACATGCACATCAACTGGTTCTTTTTGTTCTTTTGGCTTATCCTCAAATATATTCAGTGTGTATGATGTCAGAACAAGTTTGTTCCCACGTGGTTTGACAATAACTTGGGGCTTTCGGCACTGCCTGTTAGATCGTGGGTCTGTGCTAATGATTGTGTTCACGAAATCATCACCTGTCACCAAAGACAGTGTGAAAGGCTGCAAGTGTAATGCAAAGTGTGCGTTTGTCCATTTGTGTGCATGTGAAAGTGTGACTGACAAAAATGTGGATAATAATTGGAAAACTGGGTTGCTGGACTGTAAAAAAAAAAAAAAAAAAATCCCATAAAAACATGGAACCTGGGCTGTAATCTGGAAATCAATCATCTTATGGCTTCTGGTTACAAATGTCTTTAGATAAACCAGTATCAGTGATCCCCTGGCCACTGGTATCAGACCATAATTCACTCATTTCTTTTGTTAAGATTTGAAAAATTCTCAGCATGTCCCCATTTCCAAACCTGAATTCCTGAATGCAAATAAGAGTAAGTAAAATAAGGTAATTGACATGGCATTGTAAGTGGGCATGGAAGTGGGTTTTGTTTGTGTGCATAGTTGTTGGCCATGCAAAGGAATGTGTCTCCAATATAAGATACTAAGTATGTGTGTCAAGTTTTTCACTTCTTAAGCAACCGAACCCTGAAAACCTAACAGCATCTTTTCCCTTTATGCTGTGTGCCTGAGCAAAGATGTGGAAAATGTAAATCAAAATTCCTCTAGAGATTGGAATTTTGAATGCATCCTGCACCATCTTCCTGAAGTGGGAAATACATGAAACAAAAATAAGGGACAGATGCTGACCAAACACTGAGCAGAACGCAACTAAAATGCCTGTTTGTCATTTAGGATTATCTGGATGAAACAGAAGATATTGATGACATAGTGGCCTCTCGTTATTCAAGGAAACACGGACATTTGACAAGTGGATTATCAACAGTAAGATCCTGAGTAGAAAACACATGCTTTTTTCTGCCACAAAAGACCATTGCTCCTCCAAAAAGAAGTTTAACTTCATACCACTTAGCAGCAGACCATCTTTCATCCTGCACTTAAGAAACATCCTTTAACATTTAGATAGTTTTTTTAATATATATTTTTAATGCTGTTCAAAGCTAAAATGTTGTTCTCTGCAGTGCATGGAAAGAGAAAACCGTTTTGCATACTCCTCAGCAGATTTCGTCACATGCTCAGGTTACCACCAAGCTGACACGTGGAAAAGGCAAACCATAATGACTGCTCAGCTTTGTAGAGGAGCACTTAATCTCAATTTTCTTGAAGTAAAGAGAACAAAACTGTGGTGGGATCTTCCATCACATACCACTTTCTGATTGTTCAGGTTATTGGGACAGAAATACTCATATGTGTGTTTGCACTTCCATGGCATCATTGTCCACCCTCTAGCCCAGCTTCTCCTGTTTTTCATTACGTGATTTCTATGCCACCCATGTCTAAAAAGTATTTCTCTTTACCATGAGGAGGAAAATACTTGGGGATTTTGGTTGGTGACAGCTTTCTACCTTCTGCAATAATTGTAGTATTTTTCTTTTATATCTTTTTGTTTCTTGTCATTCCCACAAACTATACACTGTAAACCAGATGTTTGAGTCTTGTGGTTGTCGAACTGTTGCAACTCAACATTGGTTTTAAAAGGATACCTGCATTTTCAGGTTGTAACAGGTGCTTGAGATGCAACAATTGATACAGCAAGCCTTATACAGTTTATTATGCAGTCTGTGTTGACTGGGGAAGAAAATGGATGATAAAGTAGCCTTTAACATGTCTAGTTTATGACTGCCTGGTGGATAGCAAACTTTCCTTGACCCAGCAACATGCCCTTGTTGCCAAGAGGGACAATGGAATCCTGGGCTGCATAGGGAAGAGTGTGGCCAGTAGGTCGAGGGAGGTCATTCTCCCCCTCTACTCTGCAC
>JAOXNH010000060.1:44584865-44597839 GCA_028566575.1 Bartramia longicauda
GGGCACCACTGAGAAAAGACCAGCCCCGTCCTCCTGACTCCCTCCCTTTCAGTATTTATAGGCATTGATCAGATCCCTCCTCAGCCTTCTCTTCTCTAGAGCTAATCCAAGCTGGAGCTCCTGGGGATGGGTTTGGGGCAGGGGTACCCCGCTGCTCGCCCACTGCCCGGGCTCAGCCGAGGCATTCAGCAAAAATAAACGCCCGGGCAGAGCTTGAAATGTTTATTTTCCAACTCCAGGCCATTCATCCAGTGACACCGCTCCCTTCCAGCGAGTCTCCCTCTGTTTATAGCAGATGATTAATGAGACACAGATTGTCTTTAGCCCTGACGGATGTTGCAGACACCAGGGGTAAGTACGAATTTGGGCTCAATCTCCCCCTTTCTCCTCCCACCTCCATCTGCAGCCACCACACCATCCCCATTGGCTTGGAGAGGAGATTTTCTTCCCTTTTCATGCAATCAAAACCAAGATTTTATTAATTTATATATTTTTTTAGCTTCTTCATCTGCCCTCTCCCTCAGCCATCTTTTAGCTGGAACCGCTGATGACAAGGGGTCTGAGCTACCATTAGATTAAATAACAAATGCATAAATTAATCAACAAATAAAGGAGGGAAATGGAGAGATAAGGCAGAAAACTTGGTTTTTGGTTGCCCAAAACACACTACTGAATTAGAGGAGAGAGATCTACAGGACACACACAGCGATGCTCGAGGGTGCAGCAACCCCAGGACGCTATAACCAGTTACCAGTGCCATGCACGGAGGCCATTTCCAGAGGACACGGGACCATCCCTGCTCCAGAAAACACCACTTAGGACTTCAGCATCACCCAGAAAATTCCTGCTTGACCAATGCCATTCCTACACATCCCAGAACTCATAGAATCATGGAGTTGTCCAGGTTGGAAGGGACCTTTGAAATCATCGAGTCCAACCATCAACCTAACCCTAATCAAAAAAACCCATCACTAAGCACTATGTCAACCCATCTTTTGAATACCTCCAGGGATGGTGCCTCAACCCCTTCCCTGGGCAGCCCATTCCAAGGCTTAATAACCCTTTCAGTGTCAAAAATTTTCCTAATATCCAATCTGAACCTCCCCTGGTGCAACTTGAGGCCGTTTCCTCTTGTCCTATCGCCTGTGACTTGGGAGAAGAGATCGAACAGGCACAGAGGCCTCTTCACCACCGTCCCCCAGCAGTTGGGACCATTAGAGAACCATATGAAAAACAAGGATCATCTGTTATCCTCCTCAGGCAGTCTGGAACAGCGAGGGGAGCAGAGAAAAGGGGAACGGTGCTACATCCCACTAATTCTTCTTCCCGCTGCTCCATCCGGCCCACGTCCACATCCTCCTCCCACCTCGGCCAGGCAAGACCAGCTCCGCTTCCCAGTTTTCAACTACTTTCAAGGCTATGGAAGATTTGCTCAGAGTTTTGGGGTTACTGCCAGTCCCACGGTGATCCAGAAACTTCAAAGTCAACAGCAGCCTCGAATCAATATGTTTAGCAGGCTGATTCTTCAGATGTTGTCCTTTTTTCTAGGCACTATCCCAGAAAACGCAGATCTTGTAGCTCTTGATGTAGGTACCCACCTCCTTTGGCAAAAAAATTATGCTTTTAAAGCTTATTTATCGAGTGATGTGATTAAATAGGTCAAATATGCCCCAGTGCACTGTTATAAGGCTACTTTAAAACAAGGCAGGCAGTTTCGCTGACGGGGAGCAACTTCTGTTGGACCTGCTCTCAAGAAGATGGTTGCCTGGTCGCCAGTTAAACCACTACACCCTCTAGTGTAAACCTTAAATACATCCTTCCAGGCTGGGAGAGCTTCAGGCAGACAGAGGAAAAGGCAGGAACACTCCAGCCTGAAGCCTTCAGATGGAGCTAAGCTATAGCACAGCTTAAAAAAAACCCAAAACAACACTGTAAAAGAGTCTTCCACTCCTGTGGAAACCAGGCACCTCATGCAATCACACTTTCTAAAAGACAGCATTTTATAGCAGGTTCATCACTCCATTTCTCAGTGAAATAACAGAAAAAATGGCTGAAAAATGGCCAAACACGAAGCTGAGGCAGAATTTACAGCCCCCTGGTTGTGACAGCCGTGCTGTGGATGAGACGCCGAGGGTTTGGGAAAGAGGGCAGGACGGCGCTGAGCCGGCTGGGGGAGTGGGAGGCAGCTGGCTGGATGTTGAACCTCGGGATCCTGCTTCTTTCGCAAGCGGCAGACGCTTCACCCAGGAAAACCAGATCTGTGCTTACAGCTTTTGTTTTACACCAGCCAGAGCTTCTCCAAAAGCCATAATTCAGTCAGCAAACCCCAAAACACAAGCTTTCTCTTCTGGTCACTAACACAGCCGAGCCAGGCCCAACAACATTAGCACTGGGATAATTTCTTTTTGGTCGTTCCCACTCAGCTCTCACATTTAGCGCTTTGCAGCCAGTATTAGAAGCCACACACGCTTTCCAGGTGCACCAGGAGGTTTTACTAAAGACCAATCTTCACTTCCCCATTTTGGAAATCAAAACCAGCAGCAGCATTTATAGCAGCAGGTTTCAGGTGGCAGACCAAAATGAGCAAACCTAGTTCCAGAACTGACACTCTATAGATATTTAAAGACAAACAGGAATTATAGACTGAAAGGTAATTATAATATCAAGCATCTAGAGGACCATCCTAAAGGGATGATCCTAAAGCTCTAAGGAGCTTTTCAAATTCAAAACAACACTGAAAGAGGCAAAAACTTTTGTCTTTCTAATATGGCTTATCCATCTGCCTGTGACAGCCCTGGATAAGCTTCCTTTATTTTAAACTAAACCACAGTCAGGGTAACCTGACCTGGTAACCAGGAGACACGAAAAATTAATCACCTTCCAAATTCGTGAAGAACTCAGAAGTTAAGCAAGTGCAGAAGAAACATGACAAGGCGTGCTTTATTTTGACAACTTTTGCTTCAGGTTGTTAGAGAGCACACACACTACCAAGCGTACCTATCAAATAACAAAAAGAAAGCAAGCAGTATTTTACCAGGGAGAAGAATGAAGGATTTCTCTGCAAACAAAATAAGCAGATCAGCAAATAACGCAAGCAAAACCTCAAGAATTCCTGGAATAACAGAGGAGAACAATAGCTCAACATCTTTTTTGCGGCCAAGCTTCATTTGAGAAACCTGGCAGCGCTCCCGTGCCTTGACAAATCCCTCACTGGGAGGGGATCCGGCCCATCACACCCCAGCAGCAGGACCTGCCCCCAGGACTGGCCATGGGAACACGTCACCTCCAGCTCCCCAAACCCAAGCACCTCCTGAAGGGTTGTGACAGCACAGCAGCTCCTGGCAGAGGTTTGAAAGGCTGCCCTGACACCTCACCACCACGTGAGCCGGGGTGCCTGGAGGGACAAAGAAAGGCAGCGGAACAGAGCAGCCCTTCTGCAGGCTCCATCCCGGTGACAGACAGGCTGTGCCCAGGCAATCAGGCATTTTGGGAGGCTGCTCCCCACCACCCCTGTGTCAGATGGCAACTGTGGGATCCAACCGACAAGGATGAGGAGCAAACACCCATCTCTCTCACACACAGTGGGGCACAAATGGCCCTTCAGACCCTCCTTGGGAGGTAACAAGAGGTGACAACCAAGGGCCCTGAGCCTGGGCAGGGCTGAGCACAAGCAGTCGCTCAGGGGCGAGGGGTGCCCTCATCCCGGCCTGGATGATGCTGACAGTCCCCCGTGGGGACTCGAGGAGGAGTCAGGTTTGTCACATCACCTGCAGAAAACAAAACCAAGAAAGGATCGATGCAGGTGGGCCCTGAACCCCAAAGGCCTTTGTGGGTGTTGAAAGTGAGAAACCTGGAGGCAAAAGCTGCTCTTAGGATACTTAATTATCATGGATACTTAATTATCACCAGGTTACACTAGGGAGCCCAAGTACGTATCTCTATTGGGCTGATTTCTCTAGTTTTACAGTGTTTTTAGTTCTTCCAGAGTAATGCAGCAGAATCAGCCCCAGATTTACTTGTCTCAAGCAACTGGCCATTACCGAGCCCTCAAAACTTTCTCACACTGCAACGTGCTATCACCGAGGTAATCTCCCAGATACCTTCTCCCCACGAAGAAAACATTCTGGGGACCTTCCTGCTGGAAGATGCTATGCAAACAGATATTGTCACATTGTCCTCTCAACTGAAAGCTGCTTGCATTCGATAAAAAATCCAGGATTTCCTCCGCTTCCACCAGCCACCCAATAAAGCAGAAACCCAGGATTTCCTCTCGTCCCACCAGCCACCTGATAAAGCAGAGGGTTCTGGCAATCCCTTTGATTGTGGGAAGTCAGGTTCTTTGGGGCTGGAATATCAGAAGTTGGCTTCTTTAGGACTTGAATACCAAAAGTTCCTGTTATGTATCTGCTTTTGAAACAGCAAGCCATAAATAGACGACTCGATTGTACCTGCAGTAAGAACTCTCCCAAAGCAGTCAAGGGTTTATTTATTTTGCTTTAAAACACTCTGCAGTTGTTTTGTTCCCTGTCTTTTGATGTGGAGCCTGGGTGCAGGTCTGGGATGCTGAAGCCACGCTCCCCTCCCCAGACCCAGCTGGGGGACAGACGTGAGGAGCGAGGCAGGATTCGGCAGGGCTCCTTTGCATCCAGGGCGCCCTGTCGAAGCCCATGTGATTCCTCTTAGGGCATAGATCTTTACTAATCGCCCGAGCAACTGCATCACATGGCAGTCAGCAGGGCCTGGATGGAGCTTAACCCTTCAACTCAGAACAAGGTGCCCAGGTCCTCCATCTGGGGAAAGGAGAGGGACGTTAACATACCAGGCATTTTTCCTCAGGATGGCCTCTCTTCCCTTCTCACGCTGGAAACTTCCACTCCCCTATGCCACCAAAAGCCACTTCTACAGAGGCTGGGTAACAGATATGGATGCACAGACCTTTTAATGCCTCAGTTTCTCTTTCCAGCCTTGGGAAAGGGGCAGTTTTCCTGACGGCACTGTTGGTCTGCTGGGGCATCTTTCATTTATCAGGCTTTGCAAGGGACTGCTCCAAATCTGTGCCACTGACATGGAGCTTCCCTGTGCGTGTGAGAGAGCTAAATCTTGCCTTTCCCCCTCTCTACCTCACCCTCCAGCTTTGTCCCCAGCCTTTCCATCTTGGGAATTGCTCCCTTCACCTTCTTTTTCCCTCCTGCTGAATCCTAACCAGGGAAAAAAGATTTTCCCTAACACAGTGTGCAAAATGCTGTCTGCTGACAAAGTTTCCCGGGAAACCAGCATCCCTCTGCCTTCTTCCCTGGCCAGTTCCTGGCCCATTTGCAAAGGGATGCTGTGGGTGTGAGCTGCAAAACAGCCAGGACCGCAGCAGCAGCTCATGCGCTGGGCAATCAGGTCCAGAAAATCCAGAGCAGTTACGTCCAGCAGGTTTGCAAGGTTCTCCTTGTCCCAATCCCATTGCAGACTGCAGTTCTCGGCCAGTGTTGCCTTGTCCCTCTCTCCCAGCACCTCCTTGTACTAGGAAGGTCTCTTCTGAATCCACCTTGGGATATCCTGGTTGCATTTAATGCCTCTCGAGCCAGTGAATCTCCTTAGCAAAATGCACCAATCATTTTTAAAAGGTGAGGTTAGAACACGTGCATCAGATGGGAACAGGAAAGCCAGGAAATGCAAAGAGACTACTGATATAAAGCTGAGAGTTTAACCTTAATTCCTAGCTTATAGGTTCAGTTGTACAGTCTTAATTTAGCATTAACGCCCTGGTCTGGCTGAATAAAAAGGCTGAGCAGGAGGTGGGTGTGCGCGGTATCACATTCTGCTGGATCCCTCAGGCTCAGCTTTCCTGAGTTTATTTTCTGCCCCTCCTGAATAATTACCAGTCTAGTTCTTTCCAGGTCTTTTGTTATGGGAATAAGATATACTTTTTGTTAACAGTGACTGTAATTAGCTACTGGAACAGCACACGGATGGACGAGGAGATGAGCAGAGCTCTCCAAGCCCTTCAAACATCCATCAGGAGATGTTTTCTCCAAGGTCTCATGCTCTGCCAGTAGCCCAGCTCCCACCCAGGCCAAGGGATCACCACCTTTACCAGGTCAGAAGGATGCTCTGATCCAGGAGGAGCCAGGGCACAAGCAGCATCGCACTGTGGGCTCACACCTCCACTTCTTGTCTACAGCTGGACACCAGCTTCCACCAAAAGCCTCTTTCAGTTTGTCACAGGCAAAAAGCTCTCAGGCCAAATGTTCATTTTTCTTCCCAAACCTCCCACAGAAACCGTGTGCTGATGCCGCCGAGGAAGGGCTGAGCTGCTGCCCTGGCCCAGCTGGCCAGGAGGGGAGGAGAGCATCGGTGGTCCCCAGACCCAAACCACATGCCTGGATTCAGGATGTGCCACCCGCTTGGGAACCGCCGGCATCTTCAGCCTCTGGGCAGGGAAAGGTCCAAGCCCAACTGGGTGGCCTGCTGGGCTGTAGAAACACTGTCAGGAAGACCGCCTGCCCTCCAGGCCACATGAGTAAAGAGGAGGGAAAGGCAGGAGAGCTCCGTGAGCAGCAGTGAAGCAAAGAAATGAAGACAAAGCCTGGCATTTCATTACTCTGTGGGTGGGCGGGGGTGATGGACGGAGGGATGGATGGATGGATGGGTGGGACATGACTAATTACTCACAAACCTCTGCTTGCACCCGCCGCGGCACGCACCGCACCTAACCCATCGCTTTGAAGCGCTGAAATGCAGCTCCCGGCAAAGGAGCGGCGAGTCAGGGTGGAGGCAGCCAGGAGAGGAGACCAGGCAGGAAGGAAAGGGGCTTTCTGTTCCTCCTCAGCACTCTGGGAGGGAGCTGACACCTCGCTGCCCTCTCCCCGCCTCACCCACCCAGCAAGAGTTCCACCCCTCCAAAAACTCGCAGTGAGTTGCTGAACTTCACGTCTCCATGCTCCCGTTGTAAAACGGATTTAGCAACACGTCAAAACATGATTAAATAACCAGAAGAGCTGAGATCTATCTCTTCCCACTCCAAGGAGACAAGCTCGTTGATGCCCCTTTGCTGCAATGTTCACTTCTTCCATGCTTTATTGCTTCCTGGTCGCATGAGAGGAGCCCGGGCTCCTTAACAAACACCCCCTCAAAGATCACATCCCAGCAGAGCAATGTCCTCTCCCTCCATCACCACAGCAAGGCTCTGTCCCACCCTGCCAGCCAGCGGACCACCGCAAAGATAACAAATTGTGCCCACCAGCGATGCCTTTACAGACATAACCGGCACCACATCCTGTGCCTTGCAGCAAGAAAGCCAAGCTCCAGCAGCGATGCTGGAAAGGCATCCCAGACATCTTCCCCACATGTGCCAAGCTGTAAAACACAGTGGGGTGAGCTCTGACTGTACCCGTAAATCCTCGGAACAGAAATCCATCACAAAGAGGTCCCAGAGGTGCACTGGAGCCTGAGAAAGTGTGCAAGAAGCACTATGTGTCCTCCTTGTTCTTACACTTACCCCCTGATGCTTGTTACTGGCCCCAGCTGGAGACTGGGAACACTGGGGACACTGGGTAGGATGGTCCAGCACCACCATTCTTACCTCCTTCCTCTAACACAAACGCTCGTTAGGATCTGCTGTTCAAAACAGAGGTATGAACCCATGAACCTCGGTTCCAGACACGGCCTCTTTCAAGCCTGAAGGTGCAATTCAAGCCTCCGGACTCTGGAAGTTTGAATTGTAGAGTTTGGATCAAATCAAGGGTTACAAATCTGCAGGTGAGGCTGCCAGGCATGGCCTCGACTGCTCCCACGGAGCCAGAGGTCCGTTAGTGAGAGCATCCTGGGCAAAACCACGCTCTGCCCACCCTCCCGGCTCCCCGTCCCCCCCAGCCGCTGCCCTGCCCCTGCCCGGCACCCCGGCCATCTGAAACCTGGTTTGAACTGGCTGTTCGACTGCACTCTGCTCTACAATTAACCAAATTAAGGTAACAAGCTCTGACATAAACCCCATTTGCTGATCTTGCCAGCTGCCAAGACTCTGGTAATTGCGCCGGCAAGCGATGGGTCACCCGGGGCCTTTCTGCGGGAGGGACCTATTTCGGGTCCATGCGTGGCGTGTTCAGACCCTTTCTTTGAAAACGTTCATTTGCTCCCCAGTCATGTCCATTCCGGTTTTAATAGCACTGCAATCTTCTCTTGCAGAATGCATTTAATGATAATTAAATATTTTTTAACTTGCCTAAACAGCGAGGAGAGGGAACACAGCCATCCAGAGAGCTCAGCGAGAGAAGAGGGGGGAGCTCTCAGCGCGTCTCGCTCATGGAGGAAACCAAGCCAGGGAGAAATGTGTTGTATATATGAAAACCCCAGAGGAGAAGATCCACTCAGCTATTGAGCCATTTCCTGAGAAAAGCAGCAATAGTTCCATCGACTGAGTCAGAAAAACAAGATGGCAAGAAACACAGAGGGGCCACGGTCAGGAGAGCATCCCTTTGGCAGCTCGTGGCTCTCCGGGAAACGCACGCTCAGTAGCCACGTTAGGTCCTTGCTCCTCTCTGATCACTGCCACCCCGCAGATAGCTTTATAGTAAGCAGTTTTGAACAGCAGCTGTTAAACTTGGGTCCCATAGCAGATGAGTTTATGTATCTGAAAGACATCTGGTCTCTCTGGTCCAGAAACCCAGGACCAGCAGAGAGGGCATCCAAGGAGGAGCCAGAGCTCCTGAGTTACGTCCTTGGTTCCCACCACCAGCTGTGGACAGGCTGTGACACTTCCCCTCATTTCAACGACTTCCTTCTGTTTTTTTGGAAAAGTTCCCCTCTCCTCCCAGTGCTGGGAAGCTTTGGCAATATTATTTCTCCCCCAGGGTGAACCCAAGGGTCTGGGCTCCTGGATTATCTTCACCCCACACACTACTTGTTTCACAGCTCCTCCTTTTGCAGGACCCTACTCAGGCCAGAGAGCATTTTGTTACCTTTCCTGTCTCCTCTGCACCCTGCAGATATCACAAAAAAAACTTTTTACCCTCCTCCTCCCAAGCAAACACATCCCGATTTTCACACCCTTTGTGTCTGCCGGCATAATGTTTGCTGATGAGAAATAAAGCAGCAGCGACACAAGCCCTGGGGTGATGGCACAGCACACAAAATGCTGTGTCTTCTCCGGGAGCCAGAAAGCACAGAGGCAGCAGAGAGATCCTGGATGAACAGGGTCCCTTTGATTCCTTCAGGACAGCATAAAAAACTGTTTCCTAAACACCCCCACGTTAGAGCAAATTAACAGCAAGGTGCAAACCCTAAACAAACCACCCAGCGGGTTTCCAGCCGCTTCCATAAGCTTGTTTTTTTTTTTTCCTTTTCATATCTGCACACCAGGTTCAGCCTGCATCCATAGAAACCTGTGATTGAGAATGACAAACAAGAGTGAGCCACCTGACCAGGCTCTGGAGGGTCTAACCAGAGCCGACCAGCTTGACGTACATGCAGGAGAGCCAAGAACATTCGGGGAGGGCAGATCCTCCTGCCTGTCACCCACACCTCCAGCAAGGCCGTTAACTTCATCCCAGCAGTCGAAGGCTTTGGGAGAGGATCGATATAAAACGCAGGCAATAGCACACGTGTAGACACGCACAATCAGAGCTCTCCACTGCTCCGAGACACCTTGGGCAGGAACGACTGCTGCTGCTGCAGCCAAAGACCTCAGAGAGACAGAGAGAGGTGAGCCAGACAGAAGTGCAAAGAAGCAGATGCCAAAGTATTAGCTGCTCTCTAGTTAAATACGTCTGCGTCGCCGGGATAGCTGCCCTGGGAAAAATGAGAAGCCAACAGAGCCTCTCGTGTCAGCTGCCTTAAGAGCCACTCAGCCCACACCAGCGGTGAGCAGGGTTCCCTGCCGCAAGTCCGAGATGCGCTCCTCAGCCTCCGGTGCCACCTGCCTTGATCCAGTTGGCATCTGGCAGTTCAATCAGGGTACCAAAAATCAGCACCACGCGTCAACCCACAAATCCTCGGATAAAGCAGCTTTTCAGATGTCGAGGCACATTTCCACCCTGAAGAGATAACGCAGCCAGGAGCCTCCATACGTGACATTAAACAACAGTTCCCACCATCCTTAAAGGCCAAACTTTCAGGGTGTGCACACAGAGCCACTCCGACTCACACTCATCATAGCAAGAAGCACAGGTCACTGACCCACTGCTGCTGTGTTTTGATTTTGGGGTTTTTTTGTGGGTTGCTGCTGTTGTCATTATAATTAAACACATTTATTTTCGGACAGGTGACTTTGCACTTGTAAAATGCAGAAGCCCCAGCACGCTGAACTCTATCCTTGAATCTATAAATTGCCAAAAATTTTCTGGGCGGAGAGGGCAGGAAAAGAATTGTCTGAGCAGAAATGAACCACCGCTGACTCCAAAGCAGAGCAAGGCAAGCTGCACAGCGCGCTAACCTGCCGTGCCCACCTGGCCCCCAGCATCTGCACTCACCTTTGGCAGGGGAAGAAATCAAAGATTAGAGCGCGAGAGGCCCATAAAACATAATTGTGTTGTATCAGCTCTCCAGCGTTAAGATGCCCGATTAATCTCCAACATGTGGTTGATATGATTTAGAGGTGCAGGATGCTGGCAGCTTTCCCAGCTTCCTCGTTCGTGCTTCTCCATCGGTACAGTCTTCCACTCTCCATGTGCTCTGCCAACGAGAGGGTGAGTATGGGAAGCACAATAGCTTGCCTTCAAAGCTCACGGCTGGAAAATCATGTTAGAGTGGCATTTCTGAATGCCAGCAGAACAAGAAACAGCACAGGCAGCTGCAGGGCACGCTTTTCTTGCAATCTTTTGTGCACAGGCCTCAACTTGCAGGGACATTTATTATCCATAGGCTTGAGGAACATTTATTATCCATAGGCTTTGTCTCCTGCCTGCCAAAGAGGATCCACCTTGTGAGTTTGTCATGGGCTGGGCTGGGTGAACACCCATCTGCTTTGGCTTTGGGCTCCAAACTCATCTCAGGCACCTACAGCTCCACCATCAGTAGATTCTTGTGTCCCAGGTCATGTCCCAGCGCCAGTCCCTTGGGCGAGCTGGTCCCTCTGGGCACAGGGAGCAGTGCAACGGCTTCCCTGCTGCGTGCAACAGCCCACAGCGTGCACAAAGATATTGCTGCATCTGCCCTCAGTTAGGAAGTCACAACTGATGTGGCAGGAAATAATAATAAAAACCCCAAATCAATTGAAAACAAACTCCTCAGCATCAACCTGCCGATCAGGTCCATTCTCAGGCTCACCCTATGGACACGAAGGCTTATGGGATCAGGTCAAAGGAGAACTCATGGCAGATGCTCATCCACCTCTGGATGGCCGAGTGTGATTAAGCGTAGGTTCAAACCCAAGGTAATTCAAACAACGACCGCTCTTGTTGTCTCTTAGTGCCCGTGTGCCGTTGGGCTTTGAGACCTGAGGGAGCCTGAGACTGTAATTACCAGCCACAAAATTAAGTTTTCCTGCCCCATCAGCCGGACCCCTCCGGAGCAGCCCTGCCCTCCCCAGGCTCACAGCTGTATCCTCGCCTTTGCCTCTCAGGGAGCTCATCCCGGCTCTCACTCCGCATCTGGCTCAAGGGGCTTTTTTGGGACATTCAACTGACGTTGCCACTGGCAGCAGAGAAGAAAATCTGGGAGGAAAGGAAGAGTGAGTAAGCTTTCCCTCCCTCAGCTCTTTCTTAATCACAAGATTTTTCAGAAAAAGAAAAAAAAAAAGGCAAAGAAAACTGTTTTGACCGGGAATTACCAAAGTAACTCTCACAGGGGAAGACAGAGACCAAATGGCAGTTTTCTGACAAAAGACAAAGGGATGTGATAACTGAAAGTAGGACCCAGATGTGCACACACCCTCACAGCGCCAAGGGGTTGCCTCGCACCTGGAGTACTTCGGTAGTATTTTTAGGAGGCTCCACAGACATGCTAAGCACAAATTAACAACTGAGGGTTTCAATCTTCATTTTGTCCCTTTCAGAAACCCTCCTGTGTCGAGCTCAGAATTTGCCAGTCACAGCTACACCTCCAAATACCTTTTTACAAAGAGCAAATGATATTGGGGGGGTGTGTGTGTGTGTGTGCCAGTGCCGGGTGATGCTGTACACATCTATTTACACAAAAAAAAACCCCATACAAGATTAAAACCAAAATTCTCTGCCTAGTCTAACTTCTCCGTGGCAAAGGGCTGGAGTTAAACCTGCCTATTTTGTCCTTAATTCACCCCGTGCTTGTTCAGCAGATGCAACACCGCTGGCCTCTGACAAGCCCAATGAAGGGAGTTAGAATAACGCTGCTGCCATCCAACCGGCACCCGGGGCACCGCAGAGGAGAAATTTAAGATTAGAAATCAGGCATTAAGAGGGAAAGGGAACAATAAGTTCAATAAAACTAATTCAATAAAACGAGTGTTAAATTCTATTTCCCTAAGTCCCAAGTGCCCAATTCTTTTTTTTTTTCTTTTATTAAGCAGAAGTGCTGGGGAGGAATCGCAGGGAGGGCTGGAGCCCAGAACGGCACCTCGCTGCTCCAGCTGCCCAAGGGCAGATAAACATTTACAGGAACCCTAGGACATCAGCAACAGAAAATAATCTGTCTGTAATATGGTTTTTTTTTAAATTTTTTTTTACATTGAAACCTTTCCTGAATTGTCTCATGTGTAAAAAGCATGAGTGTGTCCTTAAAGATCAGCCTATCTTTTTCACCGTTTCATGCCTGGGTTATTTTTTAAGGCTCTGAGGTGCGGGGTGGTGGGGTGTGAAGAGCACAGCTGCAGGTTTCACCGCAGACCCGTGTCACACCCAGGGCAGAAAACATCCCTTAGACCCACGCAGCCACTGCCCCAAACAGCTGCATGATCTAGTTCCCAGGCATCCTGCTCACCAGGTCACGAATATGGATAGGACGAGGAGTAATGGGCACAAGCTTGAGTATAAGAAGTTCCACCTAAACATGCGGAGGAACTTCTTTACTGT
>JAOXNH010000060.1:44604799-44616091 GCA_028566575.1 Bartramia longicauda
GCTCGAAAACACTGAAACCTTGAATCCCACAGAGCCTGGCTGGCTATAAAGTCAATATTTTCACAAATTCAGACACTAGAGTCTTCTAAAAGTGCAATCTTCCCCAGCATGAGAAGTTAGTCCTGTGTCTCTCAACCCAGGACACCATCCCTCCCAAACCGCTCGGATCTAGTGTCGTCTCCATACAAGAGCATTTAAATCCTGGAGAAATGAAAGAGCTGGACATCCTCGCAAAGAAAAGTACACATTATCCCACAAGAATGAAAACCAGAAGTGAATAAGGAATTTCAGATTCACTTTTTTTTTGTGTCGTGCCTTTCAAGCCCCTTTGGGATGGGTGAGACCGAAACAACCCAGAGCTGTCCTTCACTGGGCAGGAGGCCCCTGCGGGCTCTCGCACAGGTCACAGGACAGCACGAGCTGGGCTTTGGCTGAGCTGCCTCGGCACCCAGCCAAAAAAGCAAGCGGTGAGGAACCGTGCTGACAAACCTGCCACGCCACCTCCCCCCCCGCAAGACGTAACCCCCCGTCCCAGGGTCCCCCCACCCCGTGCTGTTCGGGGCAGATATGGTCCATCTCATTAGAAAGACACAGTGTTCCCAGGCTTGGAGGCTTTTCAGCATCAAGCATCAGGCCCAGCGCTATCGGTGGTTCGCAGGGTCACAGCTCTGTCACCCTGCAGAAAGATTGTGATGTATCTGCTCCAACCGGGAGGCTAAAAGGGACGTTGCCCACATACACAGGGAAGGAGAAAATAAAGGTTAGTGAGGTCAGCTTACAGCATTTCTGTCCTACTGGGGGGTGGCGAAGGGGAGAGAGGAAAACGCAGTGAAAATATCACTGGGCACAGATCACAATTCAGCTGCTAAAAGCACCTCTAAGTGAATCCTAACAGGGAGGATGGGGAGGGAGCAGAGGATCCAGGATTCACTTCGACCAGTGATTACGCTAAAAATAAAACTCTCCTTGTTTACAGAGGGATATTTAAAGGATGAGCTAACGCATCCAAAAGCACACTTTTCCCATTAGTGAAGACAGCCCTCAGAGGTGTGAGAGTGACATTCCCTTCCCCATTTAGGCATTCTGTTTCTTTGACAATAGCTGCTTCAGCCTCCACATTAAATACTGACTTACTCGGGGCCGTTTTTCATGTTCTGGTTCGATAGGGAGTCTGCTGGACGGACCGTGGGACAGCAGTGAGTGTACATAAAAGGCAAAAGCTTTCCACACAGCCCAAAGCTGAAAAGCAATGGAAGCTCCTGTATTCAGCCCTTCAAAACATATCGGGGCCAGATAAACAGGCTCCATAAAAATAAGAAAACACTTAGAGACTCTGAAAAGGGCCGGGAGCTTCTTCCACAGCAGTCGTGATTCAGAGCCCTTCAAGTCACAATCTCTCTGCTTCCCATTTCCCACCGTGTAATAATATTTGTCTTTCCTAAAGGAGGGTGGTGGAGTTACTACGGTTACATGCTTTCAACATAGCTAAAAAAACCCCAGTCTCTCCCACCAGAAAAAAAACCTACAGGCACCGAGACGAAAAGACAGATCGAGTACTTTTTCAGTAAAACTCCAAGACAAATTCCAGTGGCTGGCTCAACTTCCCAGGAGACCAGAGGGCCAGGGTTTCTTAAAGCAGACAGTTTTATTCCTTTGATCCGAGATGCTACCCTGCAAAGCAGGGGCTGAGGGACGGCTCCTGGCACCGCTCCGTTCACCTCGGATGAACCGCTCCACATGAACAACGGGGGAAAGCTGCGCAGCCACAGCTTTACTAGAAACCAGGGAAATGATACAGCCCAGGGAAAGATCAGACGGCGCTGCCCTGATTTCTGCAGCACCCTTCCTAAGGCTACAGCCGCTGGCCATCGTCAGCAGCCAGCCACGCAGCGGGGCAGACCTTCAGCATGATCCATCAAGGGCTGTTCTCGGGAGTCATTCTAGGAATATGGGTTTCAGCACGACCTGACGTGACACAGACTGTCTGATCCAGCAGCCCCTCTCCAAAGGCTTTACATAATTGGGATAATAGGAGCTAGAAAGCCGCAGTGATTGCAGATGTAAGAGAGGGTGCTTTTATTTATTTACTTATTACTTCTGGCAGAAGTAGGAGAGATACTGAGTTTTGGCTGCTGTAGAGAGAACATGTTCAGCCCTTCGCCTCTTCTGGTGAGAAGGTGAGTTTCATTTCAAGATACTCAACCCACAAAGAGGATTTTTCCTTTGTGAAGCCAACAGCTTCAATTATTTTCTCTGTCCTAGTAGTCCCAACTGGCTTCAGGCATGTCACTGAACCTGCTCCGCTGGCAGCCACCTGCAGAGTCAGGTACCATTGCTGATAGGGACCAAGGATAAACCGACTAAAACAACACAGGACCCAGAACCTCGCCCCCCTCCCTTCACATTTTGTGGCCATATTCCTTTGATCTCCCAGTCCTGAGTTCCAAGATGCCTCCCAAACATGATTTCTAGATGACAGTAGGAATAAATCCTCACAAAGCAGACATGGGAAGGGATCACACCAATCCCCACACAGAACAAGACCATGACGAACACCACTATATGTAACAACAGCTCCTGTGCCTACGAAGGAAGGGCAGGATGGAGTAAAGCTGCCCGGCGGCCACGTGGCTCTGCCCAAAGCAAACAGTACGTGAATGGAGCCCTAACGCAGGTAACCCGGGGCTTGGCATTTATGATGCAACGGTCTTGGCAAACACCCTACAGGAAAAAACCAGGCAGGGCTGCAGCTTTACCAGGTAATGGAACGTGGCCATGGATCAGAAATGGAGGAGAGACAGTGCTCAGGGAGACTCCTTTTGAAAAAAGGAAAAGCAAACGAGCAAATCGGCCGCTCTGCGCACTCATCCTCACTCACAGGGGAAAAACGGGTCCAATTCCA
The DNA here is from genome assembly GCA_028566575.1 of Bartramia longicauda. NCBI lineage: Eukaryota > Metazoa > Chordata > Aves > Charadriiformes > Scolopacidae > Bartramia > Bartramia longicauda. The sequence goes on from JAOXNH010000060.1 coordinate 44,607,702, forward strand.
GCAGTGTATGGAACCTGCTGATGGGCTGAGGGGAGGTGGCTCAACCCAAGAACTTCAGCAGCTTTTCAGGTGAAACATTTCTGAAATGGGTGTAGGAATTCTTGAGGTACTGGCACAGCTGCATTCATGCTGCATGTGAGGTTACACACCTTGGGAGCCTTGCACAATGTCACTTTGGTCCTTTATTTCATAATCTCCTATAGGTTTCCCTGGTCTTCACCTGGAGTGCTTCCTACATAATTCAGCATACACCTCTATAATGAGGACAAATGTGTGTTAAGTACCTTGCTTCAAAGAAGTAAACTCAACTTGCTCCAAGTTAACCATGGATTCCTAATCATGGTATTACAGGACCAGGATGAAAATGCATAGTAGGGTAGGGAACTTGCAGAAAGGAAGGGAAAGAACGAAGGGAAACCCTTCGCCTCAGCTTCCCCACCAGGAAAATGGGGACTGTAACAGTGTCCACACGCAGAGGATGAATCAGGCAGTGATTCCAGGTTGTAACTCACACATTTCCAAAGCACTTAGCCCTTACAATTTTAAGACGATGCTTCCATTTACCACCTGCCCCTGGGCGATGTCGATTTTCTTCTCACAATTACTGACAGAACAGTTCTCAGCTCCTTTCTATCGCCCCATCCTACAGTAAAGGCTGCTCTTTCCACTCTTCATAAAGTGCAGATGACAGACAAGCAGTTTTCTCTTCTACCAAAGGTGGTGCAAGCAGGTTTCAAACAGAGTCAAGGCAAGAAACAAACCACAGGGATGACAGCAGAGCATGGCACAGACACAAAATGGTCCACATGCTTTAAAGAGAACTGCTGCCTAAGCCCACAAGAGATCAGACACATTGAAAACAAAGAGTTACTCCACTCAGTACAAACAAGGAATTTTGCTATACTCTACAGTGCTTTAACCTACAGGAATATCAATGCCTTAGCTATTCACTAAGGCCAAAAAACACCCACTTTATACTCGGGTAGCTGTGATGCTGCAATGTTTTCCAATAATCTCAGGTGTCTATTTCTAATAGCACAATCTAACCTGAGAAATACATACAAGGACGTACTCAAAAAATGGTTAGGGAAATTTCAGTTTGATACATATTGAGATAAGAGTCGTGCCCTGCAAGGTGGTAAAGAGAAAAAGCAGAAGGAAAGCAGATATTTCTTCAAGGACAAGTCCCTGGAGAAACTTAACAGCCAGGGCAACCGGTCTGTAGAAGGGAAATGCTTAGTGGCACATGAGGCTGTTGGTGAAGAGCATTTGGCCCCAGAGCAAATGTGTCTATATGAAGATCAACTTATAACAATAAACATACCTGGTAAGTTTCCTTTCAATTTTTCTTCCCAAAACACTGATGTTGAGGAGTCAGGGAGTGGGCACATCCACAAACAACAGGCGAAAGGAGAAGGCAAGGGCTGCCCTAGCACTAGAGTTTAAGAAGAGGGATCATCTGAGACCCCCTAACTGAGACCACGAACTCTGGCTGTCTCCAAGAAATGGCCACAGACACCCAGAACGTGTCACAGCTCCATCTATCCGCTGGCTTTCAGCTCCACAGAGCCCCTGGTGCTGAAACGGGCTGGGAGCCAGAGAAATTAGCGCAAAGCGGGATGATGCCAGCATTTCATCGTGTACCACAGCTCCCAGGAGCATCCACACCCTCAAATTTCCCGAATTCTGCAAGAATAAATGGACAAGCACTTGCTTGTCACCTCTCTCTCAAGAGCTCTGCCAAGCAGTGCAGCTCAGTCAGGGCCAAAAGGCAGCACCAGGATGGCCTGGAGAAGAGCTCAGGGAAGGATGTCATGGTTTGCAGATACCGCAGAGGCTGGATCTCAAGCCTCTGTAAATACACCTATGGCTTTGGTACCAAGGTACTGTAACAACAGTGACACAGCTTACACTATTCAAATGGTGTGCTGAACTTTCTAGATTCCCTCATGCAGCAATTCCACAAAAGAAGTCATTTTAGCACAGGAAGACAAACAAAGCGTAGACTTTGCAATGGGAGAAAGAGGTATATTTCTTCCATTCCCAGCAAATTAAAAGGACTCCATAGCTATCGCGAGCTAAACGTTTCCACCATGCCCACCTCATATGAAGCAAAAAATACTTGCTAATATTTTTTGTACACATTAAGCCCAACAGAGAAGTCACCATCTTTGCCAGATGGTCAGCTGCTGGACCTGCAAAACAAGGCATCCCACCTGGCCCACAATGTTGCTCCCTTCTAGAGAAGCACCTTCCCACCTTGAATTAGGTTCCACAAATCCACAGGAAGGTGGCTGAACTTCAGCACTGAGTGCTAAATCCTGGGTCATGAGCTTTGTGAAAAATTCCAGGCAGGTTTTAGTCTGAATCATACACCTATGAGCCATGCAGAGGGTCAGGATTCAGCTCTGCATGTTGGCTGGCAAGAAACTGCTTTCTCATCCACTGCAGTTGATCCACTGGCCTCATCTGACACCAGGACTACGAGCCTACTGGAATACTTGAAATACCCAGTGATGTTGCTTCGAATTAGACTGACCACGCTGAGTTTTCTCTGAAAAAGTCTTCCCCATTTGTCCATGTCAGAAAAGAAAGGCTCTGAGGGAGCTCAGTGGTAGTGTAAATCATTCAAATACAATAACATTTAATGGGACATTTGTTGTGAAAGCCAAGACAAGGGTGCCAAGAAATGCAATAGTTGCTTGCTGTGTTACAAGAGTTCTCCAAACCTTCATCCATTTCAAGAGTCCTGCGAGTGTCAGAGGCTATTTTCATTAATGCTACTCTCTCTAATTAAACACGGATTTAAAAAAGCAATCTCAGTCTTGCAGCATTAGCCATACAGCAGGGATTCTACAAAGACCCCTTCCTTCCAGCTCTGATCAAACAAATGCATATTTACTGATACACCTCAGTAATTTAATCCACCTATCTGGAGGAGAGAAAAAATAAAAAATGAAAAAAAAAAATCTTCAAAGCTTCACACCCTGCTTGTCCTGGCAGATTAATTCCAAGTATGCTGGAGAATAAACCCATCTTAAACAGACAAGCATGAGATGTATTTTGTGCTTGCCTGGCTCGCCACCTAATACCTGATGAGTTCAAAATCTACCCATAACCTTGCTTTAAACAGCTGGTCAAACAGCCAAACTGTCAGATTTAAAGTAAAACCCTAATACTAAATGAAGATGTTCCTGCTTTCAACATAAATGATTTCTAGTGACACTGAATATTCACTTATGGACGACAGCTATAATTTTGGCAAGCATTCACGGCATGTGTTTATACACTTGCCAAATCCTAGATTTGATATCCTTCTCCTCCTCTAACTCCCAGGGTACTCAGGGGGGTGTCAGGCACTTGGGCTTCCATATGACATGTGCCATTAGATACGACTCAATTCTGCACCGACTCCTGCTAATTCTTCCACTATTAGGGCTGTTCCTAACAAAAGAGACAAATGAGAAATATGCGATCACTTTCATGGAATTCCACACTTGCAGGAGGAGCGCCCAAAATAATAATATTTCAGGAGCAGCAAAGGAAGTCTAAAGAATTTTTAAAGAAGATTAAAACACTATCTGTGGAGGTAGCAGATCCTGATGCGGCAATATTGGGGTTATTAGTGCCAGATTAGCATATATAATGAACAAGTGATAAAAGGCTTCAGAAGCTAACAATCAAATCACTGATTTGACACCGAAGATCAAGAGTAAAATGATATGCAACCAGCAGAGCTTCTCAAGCTTCTGTGGAGCAGCTTATATTGTCAAGAAATAGGGAAATGATAGAATAATTTGGTTTATGTAGCACACAGGGGGTGTGTGGCAGGCTGCAGCTACAAACGTGTGTAGAAAGAACAGCCCAAGCTCTTGTGAAACACCAAGGAAGAACCAGCTTGGGTCTGGAAGCAGGACTATCCCTTGTCTCCTTTATCTGCCAGGAATTTACTGGACCACCATAGAAGAGAATCTGACCCGCCAGTGCTACAAGCCATCAGAGATGCAATTCCAGTCGGATGCTGTTCCATGTCACTGTTCAGGCCACCACCCGGACACCACCTCTTCAACAGGATAAAAAAGACAGGATTAAACAGTTTTACATGATGCTCCTTCTGCTACATAAAGACAGTCCTGTAATGTATATAAACAACAAGTTCTTTCAAAACTACACTTGCTACCTAAATATTCTGTTAGAAAGTGTGCATTGAATTTGAAGTTAAAACAAACTGGAGAAAACTGGAGAAAAAGGTAAAAGTCTGTTGGAAGCTCAGTGCCAATGTGCGTTCCACTGTGAGGCCTTCCCAAGAGGAACCAACAACAAATAGAATGGATTTTCATTTATCTACGTAGCCTCAAATGTGCACCTGAAACATAGAGCACAGAATCCTCAGCAGTTTAATTCTTCGCCTTGTGCAATACTGATCCTGTAATGGAGATAGCACCAAATATGAAAAGTTAGGACCTAGTAACTGTCCCTCCAGCCTTTGTAGAAGGTGTAAAATTGGGTTAGATGAGATCCTATTTGGGGGAATTCAAATAGCTGATGGGTTTCCACGCATATGCACAAATTCTCAGCTTCATTAACTTTCTCTTTTTCTGTTTAAAAAAACACTTGGACACCAGATGGACCTGATGTGTTTTTATCCCTTAGCGTTTGCTTTTACGATTTATCAGTCCTAAAAGCATCAGCCATCCAATCTTACAGACAAAACAACACGCAGTTTATGAGTTACCTAAGCAACCTGCAGCCTGAAAAGCATTAAGCCAAACCACCTGCAAATTCTTACAACCGGGGAGCACCGGCTGTTTCACGGTGACCACCAAATAAGCCACGCTAACGATGAAAAGCTTGACCCATCTTACTGCAGGAAGACTTCCCTGTGGTGAGGTCCCACGCTTTTATTTGGCAACTGTAACAGGCTTTCATGTTGTCTTATGGAAGAGGCAGCCTTGCATACCAATTACCTGTAGATTACAATCTTGATAGCAGAAAATACCTATTTGTAGTTAAATTCTACTTACCACCCACCTTGTTTTTTTAGCACCGTAAGGAGAACAAAATTCCCCATTCCAAAGATTTTTTCCTTTCTTTCAAGACTGTGATTTACTTAGTTTATGTTAATGCCTAAGAATTCAATTTCTATACCTCATGGTGGCAAATATGGAACAACACATTATTTATTCAACTCTTTAACACCAGCAACGCTCAAAGCGGAAACAAACAACTTTTTGTTCTTTCTCCTCTTACTAGAAACCATGCAGTCAATTGAATTTTATGTCGAGATACAAACTTTGCAAAGAATACAGCCGGTACTGTTCTAGAGGGCTGGATTTTGGCTACATAATAAGTCAACTGTATTCCAGCCGGGGGCCCCAGGTTTCCCTATTGCTTCCTAAACCCTTCTTCGCCTCTTGGAGATAACTCGTTAACGTACGCTCTAGAGCGTATGAACATTTAAATAAGCCATTTTTTCCTACCCTAGGGCTCTTTGAGAAAAATATCATCCCACTGGGTAAGGGGTATGGTTGGAAGAACCGTGTAACAAAGCCGCTCGTTAGCCCGTAGAAGTTTTGTGCGACTCGCTAAGTCCTTGCACCAGATTTACTTCATTTATTGTTCCTAATTCGTGATGTGGTTTTGGCACCAGATAGTAGAAAAGCTAACTCCAAAAATCAAAGTTACAGTAAACGAACTTGCTGAAGGCAATGCATGATGAACTAACCTTTTGTACCAAAGGAGACAAACAAAAATTTAACTCAAAGCATAAACAAAATAGTAGCCAGCGGGGCAGGGGGGGAGTAAAGTTTAAAGAAGAAACACATGGAAATGACGCAGATTTGTAGAACCAGCAACTCTTTCCTTGGCATTTCAAGATAAAGGTCCAAGAACAAAATCTGCTTCAGGAAAACTACTAATTGCTAACAAAAGAAAGCTGGAGACACTTTTCTTACTGATTGGAGAAGCGTAAGTGGGAATGAGACCTGGCATCAAGAAATTTTGTGTTGCAATCCACTCTGTCTCCGAACAGACCTCGCCATGGGCAAGTCTACTTTTCCCCTCTATTTGTTCTCTGATCTGTAAAATGGGAACAGAGACACCTCATCCCAACTACTTCGGGAAAGTTCCCACAGATGAAAATTTACTTACTGTTAGAAACACGTTCTCAAAGGTTTTGTCAACTACAATATGTTCTTGAACAGCAAAATTTTGACATAAACCAGTAAGAAAGTCCACCTAATCAACTCTGTTAGCTGCTCAGTAAATAATGTCAACACCATGTGCATACATGCCCCTTTTCTCTGATAGAGGAGAAACCATATTGCAGACTGGCAGGAAAGCACTAAAACCAGATTTTTCACGAAGCCCCACTTGATGCAACAAACCCAGCAGCAGAAGTATGTTCTGCACACCCATACGACTGCCCCGACGTTCCTAAAAACTTACCCGGGGAATAAGTTTAGATCTTGCCCAAAGAAAGTACAATTTGCTGCCCTGTTACTTATCTTATTATATCTGCTAAGTAGCCCCGTGATGCACTCGGTCAGTTTGGGTATGGAGACATTTACAGACCATATATCTCCCCGTAACGACCATGTGCCGCAACTTTTGAATGCCTGCGATTCTCAGAGGGCAAAGGAATCTAACACAATCTCCCTCTGGACAGCACCAACAAGCAGACTTCTCTTCACAACCTCAAAATGAAAAAAATAAAATAAATAATGAAATAATAATGAAAAGATCACCTGACTGTAACTTGGTACCGCAAATAAATGCTTTGCAAAGTCTTTGGGAAAAATTGTATCCTCTCAGAATATACACCAGCACAGTGGCACAAGAAGTATTAGAGGAGTGGAACACAGACTGTGAGATGAGAATGGCAGAAAATGGTCCTGTATTTAAAGAATGAGGAATTTGGATGGGGTTACTTTGCTGTCACTGGAAGAGCGAACAATGGGGCTTCACCAGCAAAACCGCAGACTTCAAAATACCAGAGAAACGATAAAAACTGCATTAGGAGAGAGAGAGACCACGTGCCACAGCAAGCATCAGTGGCCCTAAATTCATCACAGCACGACTGAACTCCTCTGCAAGGCAACGCCTCATGAGGTATGATGTTTGCCAGCAAGAAACCCACCCAGATGGGTTTCCAGCATGGTATGGGGTGCACATCCACAGGAGAGAGGTCTCATCTCGGAACTGGTGCTGAAAAGAGCCTGGCGCTGATGCAGCACAGGCCACCTTCAGCACCAGTTGCTCATGACAGGCAATTTCCCAGCCGCGTGTTCCTCACCCCGGTACCTTCCCCTCTGCCTGCACACAAACCCCCATCCCCAGCCACTGCAGCCCCCCAACACCACGGGGGGGATTCTTCCCCTGCCCCAACCCTCTCCTGCCACAGGGCATGGGAAAGCCCATTCCAGCCGGCGGGCAAAGGGCAGGCTGCGTTTATCCCACGCTGCTCGCCGCCCTGCCAGGAATCATAACTGGCAGCTTGCAAATTTTTTGCTCAATTTATTTGGGATGGAGCCACATTTCCTACTCGCGCTACTCAAAGCAGCCCCCCCAAAAACCCCACTACGCTGCCAGTTCAGCACAGGATGGTGCACCTCCTACAAAGCCAGGGGCGGCTGGCTGTTCGGGCTGACTTTTTGGGGAAGGCGATGGTGAGCCAGCGGCCACGTGGGCAGCTGGAAGAGGGTCTGCGGGTACTTACGGACACAGAGACAGGCCACCAGCTTGGCAGCCTCATCGGGGACCGGGCAGGTGGGGAAGATGGGCTTGAGCAGGTAGGTGGCGAAGACCAGAGCCACGATATACTGCGAGGAGGGCCGGATGATGAGCAGCTCTATCCAGAGCTTGAGGAAGGCGGGCAGGGAACCGTAGACCTCCAGCATGTAGGCGTAGTCCCCGCCGGACTTGGTGATGGTGGTGCCCAGCTCAGCGTAACAGAGGGCACCCACGATGGAGAAGGCCCCGCAGACGGCCCACACCACCAGCGACAGCCCCGGCGAGCCGGCTTCCCGCAGCACGCCGGTGGGGGTGACGAAGATGCCGGAACCGATGATGGTGCCCACGATGATGGCCACGCCGTTGAGCAGCGTGATGGAGCGCTGCAGGGTCACCCCCTCGCCTTCGGCGGAGGCGCAGGGCGAGGGCGAGCGGGCGCAGCCGTTCTCCTGCGCCCCGCCGCCCGCCGGCTCCAGCATCTTCTCCATCGCCTGCTTCTCCTCCTCCTGAGCCAGCGAGGAGGCCGAGCCCGCCGGGCTCCTCTTCTTCACCGCCGTGGCGTTGCTGCCGCCGCCGCCGCTGCCCGACATGGTGGCGCGGAGGGGAGCGGGGCGCGGAGAGGAGCGGGGCGGGCGCGGCCGGGCGCTCCGCAGCCACCT
>JAOXNH010000060.1:44616364-44627256 GCA_028566575.1 Bartramia longicauda
CTCCCGGGGGGTCCTGGGTGTCATTCGCCAGGAGGGGAGGGTTTGTTGCCATTCATTCTCCTGCCTAGACCGGGCCGTGTGTTCTTATAGAGGAGGATGTGTCTCTGTGTGTGTTTGTGTGTGTTTTTGTGTGTGTAAATCTGAATTTCTGCAAAATCCGCGTCTCTCAGTGTCCCCCCCCCAGCCCCATCCCATCTCGGTGCACTTACCCCACTCTTGTGTTGGACACACTGACACCAGCACAGGCCAGGGCTGCATTTCTGCAGGGGCACTGCAGAAATCCGCCTGTCATTTTAAGACGCCAAAATCGCCAAAACAAAAATAATAATAAATAATAACTCACTATGCAGCAAGTGTGCAGGCAACAGGAACAACTTCTATCACACCACCTCAACAAAAACATTGATTTTGCATCCATGGAGGTGTGGATACTTCACAGAAGTGCCCAAGGAGCCACTTCTTCAGCAAATTCAGATTCTTTCTTGTCCTTGTGGGACAGGAGATGAGTTCAGAGGCTAAAGCCTGGAAGCCCTGATTCCCAACAACAATCATTCCCAGTGAGAGGGGGAAGTGGTACCTTTGAGGAGCTGTTTGGCAGCGAGGGATTAGCTGGTGTCACACAAGGAGTTGAAAACCAAGGTCGGTGTCCTTCCTCCCTGGACCATCCTCTTCCTTGCAAGTTTCAGACGCGCTTCAGTACAATCTGTAGGGTGGGTCAGGTTTTCTGCAAGAAACCTCAGAGAAAAAGTGAAAAATCCGCATTCTGGGGAAAGATTGTCACATTTTGGTCACATTTTCAGGCGCCTCGTGCTAGGAGTTGGAATCATGAGGGCTTCCCACCGTTAGAGGAAGCCTGAGCCGCCCCTGGAAGGGCCGATCAGATCCTGACCCCTTGTGGCTGATCCCCACAACAGCCCAAAGACTTTCCCCATTTATATAAGCAACCTTATTTAGGAAGAAAGCTTACACAAAAATTACCTTTGCGCCGAGCACATTTTTCCTCTTTTTTCAGTGAGAAGTGGGATCCTTGAAGAAACTGCAAAGACTATGAAAATTAATTAAAAGTAATCAGCAAAACATAGAATCATAGAATCGTTTAGGTTGGAAGAGACCCTTGGGATCATCAAGTCCAACCATCTGCCCTACTCTACATATTTATCACACAATTTTCCTGACACCCCAAAAGCCTTTCTCTAGCCCACCCAGCCCAACATCAGCCCCATCGCGGGGGCTGCATGGCTGTAATCTCAATGGATTATTTCTCAAAGATTTACCAGCATTTATTTGTTACTGTGTTTCATACTTTTTCCAAGGCAAAAATGTTCCCAGGGACATAAAATCAGAAAAAAAACCCCCACCATGTACCTGCAAGATACGAGATTGTCTCTTTGTTGGCCTCACTACATCAGGATCCAGCAGACAGGATTGGAATTGAAACGGGGTATTTTCAGACGAATGCTGGAACTCAGTTGGGTGAACAACAGGCATCAGTGGATTTACCTCACCAGTGCCCTAGACTAACTTCTTACCTTAAGGCAAATAAATTAGCTGCTTGATGATTAGCATTTTACGCCCGATATCAAGCTAATTGACAGAAATTTCCATTAGCTTTCACAAGAATGGGACCGAGTTATCTTTTTCTCTCTGCATCCAGTTCTTCCCAAAGGGAATTTCTTAGTTGATGGACAGCTAAGAATTTTCAGGCTTCAGCCTCAGTTCTGACGGCATTCCCGTTTGGAAATCCTGGGATGGAGCGGCGGCGGAGTAGCAGCCACTGAACTGACTTACTTAAAGCCAACCACGTACTTGACCGCCTTGCAAATTTATCAGTCGGAGTTAATTCTGCAACTCTTTCTCCATTTGTATTGCTGAGAAAATACCTGCTCACATAGTGCTTTATATCTTCAAAGCACTTCACAAATGCTAAGTATTATTATGGGTTCTCAGCACAAACATTAACTCTCTTCAGGCCCCCAAGTTATTCCGCTGGATCTTTGAAGACTATTTGATTATACAATCAGTTCTCCATGTGCTAATACTCAGGCACTTCGAGTTTGTCACATCAAAAAGCAAGACGGAAAGAATTATTTGTCAGAAAAACAAATCATTACCAATCTCAGAAGTAAATTGGCCATTTGTTAGAAGTAATGTGTATGTTCTTAACCATTTATCGGGAGAGCTGCCTTGATCAAAATAAGACAGCCCGCTGGAACCAAATAAGCCATTTCTTTAGCAAACACCTCTAATACTAACACAAGAGCTTGTAAGCTTTCTAATTGTTGGGTAAATGGAAGCGGTGGTAACTTCTAGAACCCTTAAATAGCAATCATAGTGGAGCTGGCTTCTAAGCTGTTCCGCTCTTTCTTCATACGGCTTCCCTACCACAAAGGGCACCAATCAGCACAGTTTGAGAGAACTTATATAAAAGTATTGCCTATAATTATTTTAGGGGGGGAATTCCTTAACCAAGAGTGTAATCTATTTTGGCCATCAAAAGAAGTGGAAACTTGTTTGAATGAAACAAGCTAAGCATAACCTATCTATATGATCATAGAATGGTTAGAGTTGGAAGGGACCTTAAAGATCATGGAGTTCCAACCCCCCTACCATGGGCAGGGACACCTCCCACCAGACCAGGTTGCTCAAAGCCCCATCCAGCCTGGCCTTAAACATTTCAGGGATGGGGCATCCACAGCTTCTCTGGGCAACCTGCTCCAGTGTTTCACAGACACCAGAATTTCTTTCTAGTATCTAATCTAAATCTCCCCTCTTCCAATTTAAAACCATTCCCCCTCGTCCTATCGCTACACTCCCTGACAAAGAATCCCTCTCCAGCTCTCCTGTAGGCTCCCTTCAGAGATACCTAGACTTTAAGCATGGCTAAGCAGCGAGACTGAGAAATTAACACATTTCACCTGATTAGCCAATTTTTACTGCTAAAAACAAGTTTTTTTACTGAGTAACCTGAAAAGAACTTTGAGTAAGATTCTTGTAGCCCCAACCACTAAATCTGACACCCTTGAGAGTTACACCCCACATCGGATCAATGTTCAGTTTTATCAAGACCAATTACACAGTGGGAAAATGAGCTTAGTCAAATTGGTCGAGTTTAACGATCAGCGTCAAGCGAAGTAGTTTAGCAAGGATCTTCAAAATTCAGAATCCCATTTTAGACAGCATGTAGCATCTAGCTGAATGTAACAAAAAATTAGATATCCTTCCATCAGTACAGCGGGAACAGGGAGGTCATTGTTCTTTCATTTCAATTATAATACAGTTCAGCAGAGTCTTTCATAGCTTTTAAGGATCACAGAATGTCTGAGATCTGAGCAGACTCCATTTATAATGAACTGCTTCATTCTCAAGGAGGAATTGTATTATTTTCTTGACAGACAAAAAATTCTACTTTTTAACTTGAAGAGCTTAATTACACAATGAGATACAGACACAGGTTTCTCTGTGTTTCTTTATTGCATAGTCGCACACTAATGTAACAGTTTAAAATCCAGCAGCTAGAAGTTTCTTGTATCAGGTAAAAACTGAGGAAAAAGGCCTGTATTCCAAGAGAAAAAAAGGCAGTCCCTGTTACATATGTTGTCTGCAAAGACAATTATTTCTGTAAATTATGATTAGGCAGATAACATACATTAAAGTACACAATGTAATAACTGCCACAAAATCAAGATGCACAAAGTAAAAAGCAGAGATGTGCCAAGAAATACAACTTAAGATATTCAAAATTAAGGCATTCAATTTTTAAAGCAAACACTACTGACTATGAAGTTGAACGGAAAAAGGCACCTTTCCTCAAAAGTAAGCCATGTAGAATTCCAGTACTTTAAAACCCAGCAGGTATTTTGTGAGATCAAAGCAATCTCCATTTCTATAGCTTTCGAAGCCAAAAGATATACTCCTGGCAGACTTGCGGTAAAAATAGCAATGATGTAAAAATACCACCCATGACAGAAGACAACAGAAGACGGGTCAGGCAGCCCTGGTGGCGTGCACCTGAGCTGCACTGTTGTGAAAGTTCTGGAACGTAGGAGTATGGATCAAACATTCAAACGCCAAATGAAGTCGTTCCAGCCATGAAGTCACCAAGAACAAGACTTCCAATAACAGCGATATTTAACAGAAATATTCAAAGGCAAGACAGATGCAGATCTACGCTCAAAAACCTTCTGCTCCCTTTTCAGTAAGCTCTCCTTAAAATTATTTCCATTACAATCTTTAATTCCTAGTACTTATGGCCACAGGAATGGCTCCAAGTACAGTATTAAGTAATGGAAGTGACTACTATGCAAGAACAAATATAAATGTGTGCTTTGAGCCTTTTGTATTGTACCATCTAAAAGAAGAGCCTTAAAATTCCTATGCAGACACCTTTCAAACAGAGTTTAACTTACTTGTGCAATATCGTAACATATATTAGATGTAGTCCAACAGTCAAATCAAACAATTTCCACCCCACACAACAGAGAATAAGGCAAAAGAATTCTATCCCATCTCCTGTTTTACATACGCGTGCAGGCACACAGTATTATTTTTCTTGAAGTTAGCTTTTACAAGGTCAGTACAGTCATTGTAACATAGAAGTTAAAAAAGTCGCCCCCCAAAACCCTAAATACCTTTCTGTAAATTCTCAGACCACTAATTTCAACGACAATCCACCCTGCAACCAAAATACCTTAACCAGAGGTGCTAAAACACGTAAATGCAAGACTCAAAACCCAGCAAAACAACTGTAACAGAAAATCCCTGTAAAGCTTATGTTTGTAGCACAGTGAAGCTCATTCTTTCTACTTTGACCCTGTTTCCAGATATTTGAAACAATCAGTGCAGAAACTGATCAATTTTATGTCTGCATAGATTCTGCAGACCAGGAACATAATAAAAAGTCTGTCTGATGGTGCCAAAGACTGTATAGTTCAACCAAGTTGGTATAGATGGTATAGTTCTACAGAGTTCAACCAACATGGTAAGGTTAAACTGAGCAGTAAGGGTTTGGGAGAGGTAAGGAAACTGAAGATATATATGGCCATGTTAAATATACTACAGAGTAAAAATAAGTAGGCTACACTGGGACAGAAGAGAGATTTTTTTCTCATTTATCAGGTAGAGTCACTCTAAAGTTAAGTGGCCACATTTCTATTTGCCAAAGGAGAAAGGCACAACTGTTGCAACATAACAACAGCCTGAGGTAGAACTATTAAGGAAGCAAAGGCAGGGCCTAGGCACTTAATTGGTTAAAAGAGAACATTCAAAAGCCTTAGTCATCAGGGACACACTAAAAAGTTTTAAAGTGCTTTTAGACTGAACACTTGGACTTAAAAAGAAGTATCAAGTCTGAAGTTCCAAATTTAGCATTGACAAGCCAGTGTCCTGGCATCACTTGTGCTGAACCCCAGCAGGAACCAGTGACTTTGCTTACTGGGAGAAGCAGACCAAGTAACATCTGCTCACCAGGATGATTCCTCAAATACAATCAATCAAGCTCATATCATGAGCTTACAGACAGACCTGCTCCTCATCAGAAAATCTGACCATACATTTAGCTCACGAATTTCACGCACAGGCACACTGTTAAATACAGTAAAGCATAAAAAGCCAGTGAGAAAGGTGCTTGAGAGAAAATTAAGGTAGCAGTAGTATGCTTCAGAGGTAGAAAATACTTGTGGCAATTGGACCATAACTTTAGGATAAGGCTCCAGAGCTGGCAGCTCACACAACAATTTCATTTGGTCCACAAATAAATTGCAACTACCATTTAACTGCGTTACCATAAGGTGCTATAAACACAATCTGGTCCCCAGTTGTCCTAAAGCTAGATAACTATTTCCATAAAAAAAGTGCATCTTAAGACAAAATTTTGAAGAGAGTGCACTGGTGCTCTATGAGTTACTGAATGTCCATAGTCTCCTAGCACTGGATTGGGTTTCAGAAATTGTTTGGTTCCCCCCTCCCCCCCGCAAATCCCATCGGGAGGGTCAGCTGGGGTGTATCTAATTTAGCTTTCCTTTGATGTGATCAGTTTCCTGGGCTCAATTGGACATTTTTGCCTAATTTGCTGCTCTTGCCAATCTTGAGATACTGGTGAATTCTCTTCTGCTCTTTCTCCTGGTACATTATTAATACAGAAAAGTAAATGCTGCCAAAGCTAAAAGCTTCTACAATTGTTATAAGGTTTTAGGAAAAGTCTTCTGGCTTGTGGTGTAGATAAAGTGGGCATTTTGTGGCAGCCATATCAAACATGGATCAGGCAGTCAATAGAATGGAAAGAGGTTAGATTCTATAATCCAATTTCTTCCTTCTCTTTTCATTCTAAGCACCAAGGAAAAAGGAAGAAGATAAAATGTTTTTTATGTGACTAGAGATTCTATTTCTCTTCCCAAACCTCTGAAACAATTCTCCAAAAGGACCTGATTAGAATTAATACTTTTCACTTCTTCCCACTTCCTGCTTGCTAACATGTTTTCAGTTGGGATTATTAATTCATGCAAGTCACTGAAGGAGCATTTGAAGAGACACAGAACAATTCAGAAAAGAAGCAGGGGAAGAGATCACCTGCCCTTATTTTCCCTTTAACTGTCAAAATAATTCCTTATTGATCCCTTAAAGGAAGTCAATTTGTTAAGGTTTAATATCACTTACTACTTAAAAAGGAAAATCTAAAAAAACCCACAACTTCTCTACTGAAGGTCGAATGGCATTTAGCAGAACTGCAACTGGCTGGCTGTGAAACTGTATGGCATACACACACTGCAGGAAAAGGACAAATAATGAAAAAACAATGTCAGTTATATCCAGGTACTGCAGTCTGGACTGACATTTCATGGACCTTCTATGGCCTGATCTGCTCAGCGTGGTCATTGGGCTGTACTTCAGTATTCAAGAGATGCCTGCTTTGGAAGGATGAACGGACGGTTCTGTTCATTAATGGCTGCAGAGGGCGGAAGTTGTCTACCATTCTCTTTTCTTCTTCACCATCTGAAGTAAAGAGCAGCATCCGAAATGCCTCCAGCTGAGGATGAGAAATGTCCAATTTTGTGACTTTACTAACTGGAGAATTATTGGAGTTCACAACAAAACACAAACATTCATGCTTGGAAAAAAAATAATCAGAGGTACTATTATGTTTGCATTCCGAGAAATTTTAGCATGAACTTCTGCCACATGTTCATCACCTGCTGGTAAAGACTACACCATGATCCATATCAATGCAGAAGAGGAATTGTCTGTCATCTGCCATCTTTAGGCAAACTCAATCTCAAATGTGGCACATCTGAGACAGAACCGATTCCCGTTCCAACACTGGAACATATGCTATCTTTAAATAAGTTTCTCAAACCTTCTTAATTTACACCCTTCCTGGAGTTCTGTTCTCTTACACAGACATGCATATGCTGGCACCCAGAAAAGAGAGAACCTCAACAAGCAACAATCTACACAGTTGTTGTTCTTAGTGATTTATAACTGAGGATTAAAATAAAGTATGCAGCAGATCGGCTTTTAATGCTCACAAGGGCATTACAATGTTAAGTAAACTACGAGCTTTCCTATGCCATAAAAGAAAGAGACAAGAAGAGCCAAGGGGGAAAAAAATAAAGGGAAAAAGTTTCAATTGAAAAGAAGAATGTTCCACCATGCATTCAGTTCTCTCTGCTCTGTTAACGATCTTCAGTTCTTCCCGTCCTGTTCCTTTATGTAAACTAAAACATCAAGATCATGTACATGCCTGTTCTTGAGAGTTAGTGTTTGTTTGGAGCATGACTTTCTAGATGGATCAGCTCCACGCAAAAGTTGTGTTACAAAAAACAAAAATCAGTATTTTGCCTCATGTGGTTGGTCTCACACTTCATTTTTAATCAAAGCTGCGAAAACCAGGGACAATGCACAGGTAACTTTTGATGCCTCTTAAACCATGAAAAAATGGTAGACTTTTTGGCATTGTTCATTTTTTACTTGCTTTGCAAGAATCTCCAAGACTTTTTCTATGCTGTAATGCCACTCAAAGTACTCCACTTCTCTGAACAGACAAAAAGAAATATCCTGAAAACTTCAAAAAAAATCCACAATTGTAGTACAATTCCAGTGAGTCCTTCTCCTGACCACTTTCTACTTGTCCCTACATCTAGAAAGGAGTAATGTTACATTGAAACATGAAGTACTAAAATTAAAAGCAGTAGAGGGCATATGGAGAGAAGTTTGTGTTGGTGTCAAAACAGACTATGGACCACAAACTTCTCCACTTGAAATAACTTCTGTACTACAAACATTTGCTAAAATCTTTGTTTGTCTATCCTTTTTAAAGGGGAATAATAATAAAGAAAAAAGGAATTCAAGGACAGCACAGCTAAATGCAGAGTAAACATGCCTACAATAGGCAAAGGAGAAAATCCAGCGGGCGCTCACTCTATCACTCACCATCAGAATGGCATGTGAAGGACTTAGAGCCACCCACCATCCCCTTCCGTACCCTCAGAGCCCGGCCAAGGGAAGAACAGAGGATTAGCCCTTGCAGCCTCTGCAAGATTTCTGTGCAAATGCATTTGGTTATCAAGAATATGCACAAAAGGTCAGTTTGGAATTCCACAAGACATGCCCTGTCTCCATCCTCCCTACCACAAAGAGGGCTGCATCTTGGTAAGGAGAGAAAAATCATGCAGTGTTCCAATAAATAACCTTAAAAGATTTCAAGGGGCAGCTTCCAGTGTGAGGCTTTGTTAATCAAGATAAAACTCTACTGGAGAGCTGGAGAAGCATCTTTAAACTGCTTACTGAAGAGGTCTTAAGTCTTTCAGTATCAGCTGTTGGGAATGTCAGGATACCTCCCCAAACAAATCCTGGGGGTGAAGCAGCCACTGATTTCTGTGTATTCGCAGAGAATTACTGGCAAGCAACAACTTGTGTGCATCTTCCCCTTCACAGCAGCAGACAGTCAAACAGGTATGGTATAATTTGAAATGTAAGCATGCGTTTTACCTGATTCTCATCAACCTCTATTGGCTTCTTCTTAATAATCCACGTGACTGACTCGGTGAGCGGGGGAGTAGTCAAAGAGCCCGCGTAGGTCCAATAATCAGGGCATGAAGGTATCAAACAGGAAGGATCAAAGACATCAAACTCGACAACAGTATCCTAAACCACAGAAAGAATTTATATTTTAAAATTGCAGTTTGAGGAAAAAAAATGACAGGAGATTTAAAAATATCTTAACTATAAGATTAAATACTGTATGGTTATATACGCATATGCAAAATTAGATACTGCTATTACTAATAATGATCTACATAAAATAGTAATTTAAAGCCCCATAAACTTGTACAAAATTGGTAAGCTGGGTTTAATGAATAAGAGGCAGCTAGTGAGTAGACAAAATTTAAATATTTCTGTTGTCCCCACAAGCCATTAGGAATTCAGTGCAGAAGAAAGAAGGAGTACGAACAAGTTACTGACTACATCTTTGTGGGAGCTAGAAGCAAACAAGAAAAAGAAAGAATAAGAGGCAGAATAAGTTCAGGTAGTTCTGCCAGATATACTTAATAGACTGCAAACAATAGTTCTTTTATTTTTCACCATGTGATTTTAGGCAGTAGAGAGAGGGAAGAGGACTAAAATTTTATTTAAATCACATCAAGTATTCCTGTCTCCAGAATGTGTGCTCCCACAAGTGAGATACCAGACAGCATGTAGGAGCTTCAGAGCCCAGATTTCCTACACAAACATTTTACTCCTGGGATACTTCCAGGATATACTGGCAATGCAGGAAACAAGGATCCTGTTTTTCCTTAGATAGGTCTTATTGGTTGCCCGCTGAGAATGAGAAATGTTACAGTAAAGAATTTTTCAAAAATAGGAAGTTGGACAAGAGATTCTAGGTGGGAGCTTCCACCCATCATGTAAAAGAGGAAGGTGCAAGGACATCAGAATAGGTGTTATCTGGCCTTCCTCCACCTCCTCCTCACCAGGGTGCTGTTCCTCAGGGTTTGGTACTTAAGTCAGTGATAACTCTGGCAAGGCAACAACAGTTTTCAAACGTTTTAAACCAAGTGCTGATGAGTTGCTGGGTGACTGTCACCCTTTGGAAATGAGATCTCTTTCAGAGCAGCCCACATGCAGCTTGATGAACATGTTTGATACTACTTTTTTTTTTTTTAACATCTTTAGTTTCCTTCAAATTCATATGCTGTAAAATATTACCTTCTCATAATGGAGGTATATTCACAGACCTTCATAGGTCTTTTTTGGCACTGAACTGACTTGCTTGGCATCCATCTGGAGGAATTTTCACTGCACTGCCATAAATATTTGTTTTATTTGGATTTGTTTGTGATAAATAATGGCACAGCAACTTCAACTGGATGTGCTCACAAGCCAGCAAAATTCTTGATGTATGTTTTTTGTGTGTACTTTCAAAAAGGCACAGGCACCCAGAGGAGTATGAGCCACTTCTGAGCCCTATCAGAGACGCAATGCTCCCTCTCCTGGCAGAAGTCAGAAATCAGCTATGGAGAAAGTCCTATTCCCCTAGCAGAAAATTTAGTTTAAAGGAAAAAAAAAAAGGGCAAAAAGTTATCTCCTCCTCAAAGATCAGACAAAAATAAGAAAGTCTTAACTCCACAAGAAATAAACTACCACTTTACACAGTACAGAAAGCTCCTCCCAGTTAAACAACATACACGAACTAATCCAGTGGCAAATGTTTTCATAGAAGCAGAAGGGCAAGCTTGAGTGAGGTCAAGCATTAAACGTGCATGCCCTTCTAAAGGGGATACAATCTCAAGAGCATCATTTCTTAAATCAAGAGGTTTGAAAAGCTAAAAGTATGGAATTCCTCCTTAAAAATTAGCTTTCCACCCCTTCAGTATAATCAACAATTCACCCAGGGAGTC
>JAOXNH010000060.1:44627356-44637895 GCA_028566575.1 Bartramia longicauda
ATTAAACATGTGCACCCCCTTCTAAGGGGTTACACTCTCATGAGCACCATTTCTTAAACCAAGAGGTTTGAAAACCTAAAAGTATAGAATTCCTCCTTAAAAATTAGCTTTCCACCCCTTCAGTATAATCAACACTTCACCCAGGGAGTCAACCAGGTCCCCTAGTGACATTTAAGGAAGAAAGCACTTTCTAGTGTTTTGCTATTCTCAAAGTATTCCTTGGGTTGAATGACTGCATTAGCTACACTGAGTGATAACTTAAAATAAGCTTAAAAATACTTACCTTGTGTTTAACTGCTGGCAAGGCATCAACCAGTGTCTGCAGCCCTTCGTGATGTGCTCCCAGCTGCAGGAGACAGGCAGGAGTTAGAGAATCATTAAGCTGACATTCTACATATATACCCTAATTAGTATTTTTTGAAAACAACAAAAATCTAGAGGTATTCTGTCCTAAATCAGTTCTAACAAACTGAAAATAAAAAGGCATCATTACAGCTTATCACACAAAGTGAAATTACCTTTAAAAACACTCCAATGACAGCCAAGCCGTTACCTTCCATTACAGCTTCTTCAAAAGTTGGGTACACGACAGCATTCCAGTGTACTAAATGTAACTGAAACATAAATGAATGAGAAATCAACACATACACAGAGCACAGCAACGGTATCAAGAAACTTGACTTTTGATCTCTTTGTCCTTGGCAGTTCGAGACACTGCAGTGAGCTACCTCAGCAATCAGACACCACAAAAATGAGGACCAAAATTTTATGGGAAAATAATGGTACTTCCATTCTTTTATTTTTTTTCTCTTCCCTTTTCTTAAACAATAGCCAAAGACCCACAGAACCACATTTCACACATATGAAAGGGATTTCATCTGTGGGAGACTGATTACAGGAATGCTAGTTACAGACACAAAAAAGGCTTAGTGTACCTGGAACTGAAGGACTCTTCCATCTCTGAAGAGGAAGATCAGAGCACACTTTTCTGCTAAGGAACAATCTCCTGCATATCACATAAGCTTCCTCTGCATTGCTTACAGTCTAATACAAGCATTTAATTGAAGGGGTTTGTGTGTTATATAGATAGCCAGCACCAGTCCCTAAACTTAGTCATACAGTCTTGCTGTTAATGTCTCGCCAAGCTGACAAGCATCATTATGAACATGCTAACAGGAGATAAATGTCTTCTCAAAAATATGCAAGAATCATTTTTCAAATTTTCCATCTCTGGCTTATAACTATTTTTATACCTGTCACACCTTCCTCTCTGAGCAACTTAATCTGTATTTCTCCCCACTGGCCCCATCCTTTTTATTGACTCTCTTTCTGCAGTAGTAGTTACTTAATCACAAAAGTTTTGCTACTTTAATAATTGCTTACGAGTTGAAAACAGAAAATCAAGTGATCATGATAACCACTATATTACCACAGAACCCTGCTGTACATTGTTGTAATAACTTTAAGAAACACAAAAAAACCCCATTGTCAATAACTGGAATAAACTTTCTAACACTAGCCAAAGCCCTGGGGTCACATACACCAGACAGTTATTGCATACAAAGTAAGCAGGACCAGGCTTCTTGAGTTACAGGTATGGGTGTGAGAATTAAATATCCCTCCATTTTCTCTTTAAATATTTTTTTCAAAAGAGTATTTAGTATGTGCTTTGTTTCTCTGCAAGCATTTAGTTATAACAATCAAAGTGATCTTAAAGCAGTAAGGACTGGGAGATTTGGGGGTCCCCTAGAGGCTGAAGCTGAGATCCAGCGCATTTACCATACTCCCAAGAAAACAGATCCTACAAGTTGTGAACTCTTAACTTACCACAGCTCAGAGGTAAAGTACTTAATTTTTTTAAATTGAGATCTGAGCTTGCACATTTACCTCAGTATTTGCTGTCCACCTGATCCGCACCACATTAGCTGGGACCTGGGAGTTCACTAAGATTTGATTTTGCCCTCGGTCTGCTTTGTCTCATCCTTTTCCCCTTTAAAAGGGGGAAGGACCAGCAGAGTTGTGCCACTCCATCCAGACAGAGCTGGAATAGCAATGACACTTTGCTGCCTGCCATTGGCTTGTGCAGCAGCTACCCCAGGGGACATTCAGGGAGAAGAAAACATTACTGAAGCTTTCAGTAATCGGGCCAACATTCAATTTTAAGACTCTGTTCTTCTCCAGAAAATACAGTGAGTATGAACTTCCTAATACAATGGTAGATGAGCTGTGGCACCTACCACGTCTGATCCTTAACAGAAAGCTGCAATTCTTCCAATAGGGAGTTTTCCAGCGTGCAGTATCAACACAGACAACCCGAGACCAAACCTCCAGTCCCCACAAGTATTTGCATTGTTCAGCTTTTTATCTCATACCTCTGCCGGGTAAAATTTACTGTCAACTGTGTGCTCTGAACCCCACTCGTTTATGGCTCCCCAATGGAAGTGGAACTGCTTTAGCCTGTATTGGTTTTCCAAGGGACCTCCAACAATTACTGAAAAACAAAACACATATATTCATAAACACGATTTAGTTGTCCAGAAAAGTAACACAGCAAGATCCTGCTTGAACTAAGCTTGCCCAGGGAAGAAATCAGCAACTCTCTTAACTGAAACAGTCCCCTGTTGATCGGCTACTTTTACAATTTACTTTGCTATGACAAAATTGTTTAAGCAAACACATCATACTTTTTCCCTGCAGTTTGAATCAATTATATCAAATTGAAGATTATAAGCTAAGTCTCCTCATCCTTCTCCCCTCAAGGGAATTATTGCATTTTTTCCAATTCACACAGTTTGGCAGAGTCATGGTGATTACATGTTACTTTCTATGCTCTTCTCTTTGAACCGGCATGAGAACTGCCTCGCTCGAAGAAACACATATGATAAAGCAATGGATACATCTATTAAATGACATCCCAGCACAGCCTCAATATCTACAAAACATATTTAAACTTTCTATAACAATACACGACTTCAAAAATCCAATTTTGCCAGTAGAATCAGTACGTTGTGCCAAATGTTCAATTCTGCTTTAAGTTACAAAAATCCAAACACAGTATTCTGCTTCGCTTCAGCCTTCAAACTGCATAACCAATGTTAAAAGATTTCCTGTACAGCCAGAAATATGCTAATATTGTGTCTACTATGAACTGTTGAAGCTAATTTCACAAAGCATCTAAACATACAGACCACCTACAGGCAAGATTCTGAGTTTATGGAAGCTTTAATATACTTTATAGCCTTGAGTAAGAGCGACCATTCAATTTGCTCTCCTGATTTTAGGAGGCATCTCATCATTTTGCAAATACATGAATGAAAAAGTCTGTGCCTAGTTTGTGCAGTGTTGGGTTTTTTACTCATTTCCTCCTAACTGAAGCAGGAACATCCTCCAAAGTCATCTTGCTCGTTATTACATCAGAGCATGAGATAAACGAGAGACCATAATTACTTCCAAAGGGCTAATGACAAATACGTGGCTGTAGAGACCCATTTGCTAATTTTTACTTAACTGTACCTCATGGTTAAATTTTATAGCAAACCACTGTATAAAATACAGAATCCCAATACTACTTTTGAAAAGAAGTCAATCACTTTGATGCAAAGGAGAAAATGAGAGGCGTTAAGAGCTTTAGTCAGACAGCAGTTTTGAAATTCTAACTAGATAGGCCAGCTCGTGATAAAAGACTAAGCTAAAACAAGCTGAGCACACTGACATTTAATTAATTTCATCCCGTGTTGCTGAGCTCTTCACATAAATGCAATACTGACCATCAATAAAAATATCACCTTGGAGAAAGGTAACTTTCAGGGATAGGATGGCCCACACTGCCAATTCTTTCTGAATTGAAGTTTCTGCACTCTAACACCACCCATTCCTGATTATGTGATGATGTAAACCCGCAAGTGACTACATTCCTGTTAATAATCACATTCAGCTGAAGGTTTACCTCACCAGTAGAGTTAGGCACAGGTGTACATATGTAGCAAATCAGATTCTATAGCAGACATGAGAAAGTGACAGGAAACAAACAGGAACTTACAGTCCCTTCACAAGCATTTTTGCCATTTTATTTCCTCTCAATTTACCAGTCTCAATAATTTCAAAACCAAATAGAAATTTAAAGGAACTCTAACAACAACCAGAGGAGAGAATCACATCAGCTTTTTTTTTTTTTTGTAGCCCTAGTTCTGTTTCAGTCTCATTTCCTTGCAGCAGATGGCACTCATGCACACAGACAGGACCACATTCTGTACGTACCTTCCCCTCCCTCTTTCTTCTTCATCCTCCTGCTCTGTTCACAAGCAAACACCCCATGGCAGCACTACCTTCATCTTTTGCCCAAGTCTTGTTTTGCCTCATCTCAGAAGTTGGGCATTTTTGTCTGTCCTGGATGCATGTTTCATTTTGTCTTTTTCATCTTCTGTTTCAATTTTGTTGCTTTTTTGTCTGTTTGTTTATTCATAAGCTTCCTTCTCTGGGTTTCTATTATTGTTTAGACAGAAGCTGGCAGAAAGAAAAATCAGAAATAGCAACAGCAAAGAGAGAAAGGTGGAGGAGAGAGGCAGGCAGTTGAAAACCTGGCTATTTATACAGCAACATCCCATGATCTGTTGTTTCTCTGCCATTTTGGAGTCCTGCCACTGATCGTTTAATGCCATCCTCCACCAGCCATCATCACCCTTCATTGACTTTAATTCATTTGAGGGAGATGATGATGATGATGAAAAGGCAGCCATCCAGAAAGAGCCAGTAAGAATGCTCACACTTAAATCTTTATCTCAAGTGTTTGGTCTTATAGATGAAATGGATAAGATCTTTCAGAGCTGCAATGAGCTCTGAATAGCCAGCCTATGAAAGGCCACCTCCCCTCTAACTGACAGCCCTGATGATTCCATTCTTCCATATCACAAAAACTGTCCCTGTGTATTTAAGTGTTGCTTATTTCTTAACCTACTGCAGGCAATTCCCCTCCATTACTTCAATTCTTGAAGAAAAAAAAATGACTTTGGTATCCATCAAACTGCAAAACATTACGCTTCTCAGGAACGCATCCTCAATGGATAGCAGGGTATTGCTGTATAAAGTAAAAGACTGCTAAGTTAAGAGCAAAACTGATCTAAAGTTAAAAACCACTGATAAGCTAACGTGATGTCTCCATCTTAGTCTCTCCTCTAAGCCCACCTCACTAACGCAATAGCAGTTTGTACTATAAAAACAGAAGGGCACTACTTGGTTTCTCCACTACATATCATAGCGCTCAAATGAACAAGGGCAAGAATATTCCCTGGTTGGAAATTCACGTTCTGGGTGAAGAGTTACAAGCAATAAAAGCAAAGCAAAAACCCAAATGCTAGACAAGCCCCTGAAAGCTCCATGCATGTTTTTGCTGCACTGTTTTATCAGCCTCTTTCCAAACATCAACCAAAAATACTGGTATAGCAAAGACAAAGCATATGTATTAGCATGCTGAAAACCTCTTTCCCAAGAGCATTACTAAATCCCCTGTGAGGATCTAGTAACTCTTAAGGTAACCTTAAACATATATTACTCTAATCGAACAGGTTCAAACTTGTCCAGGGTCCCTCAATTTTTCCCTCCAGGATAAGCTGAGTAACTGACATTAATCACGTGCTTCACAATATCCCTGGCCAACTGCTACCAGTACAGCCACCTTTACAAAATACTTTCTTTATACCAGTAACATCCTTTGGTAAACTCAACTGAGTTGACATCAAGCTGATTCACAACAACTTGTTGGAATCCATAACTGGATTTCGCATGCACGGGCTCCTGCTTACACTAAAACAACAGGAACACACGCACCTGCTCCCTGTGGTAGCAGCTGACTATTAGTTAATTCTCCGAAAGCTTACTGAGATAAGTATATATGCTTTCCAACCAAAAGACATTTTGCTGCTGATTATTTCAAATGCATTAAATATATCTGGTAACACCACAAGAGATAAGTGGCAGATTACTTTAATAGGAATCTCATTTAAAATTAAGTACATACATATATAGATGACTGAAGATTGACTCATATAGACAAAACTGTGATATTACAAAGCCTAATCAAAAGGCAGGGCATTAAGGCTTGTGCAATAAGAATCATTTTCAATCTACAACAGAGGATTTGTGCACAATGTCCCTGGCAATAAGTACATAGTAAAAGTGAGACCTATATAGAACTTCTGCATTACAGTTCCCATCACTGAAAACCCACGTGTAGCTAAAGCATTCTTTTACTTTACACTCATTTTCAACATTTGTCCCAAGGTTTTAAACCATGCAAATATTTCTCCTCTCTAAAATTAAGACAATAAATTGATTTTTTTTTTGAGTTTTGCTTACTTGATCTATCAGTTGAATCATCAAACTCAACCAGGAATGAATATCCATTGTTCCAGATGTGAAGACACGTCGTTGGGTCGTAGCTGATTTTCAGAGGCTTCAGAAAGGGGTCGTAAACACTGTCTCTCCACTGGATATTGATAGGAGACTGTCGGGTGCCACCAGGAATCGTAAGCGGACTCTGCCAAAGTGGATGCACTGGAAGATGACGAAGAGAGTCAGGCTCTAATGCACGATAGAAAATTTCCAACTAAACACTTCAGAACTTTTTGGCAAGAGAAGATGCTTTGGCATATTGGCTCCAAAAGCTAATTCAAGTCAGCTGATGCACAGGCAAGTAAAATAATAATACATTCCAGTTACATGACTCAGAGCTACACAGGGAAGTGCAGTAATTTCACAGAATCATAGACTGGTTTGGGTTGAAAGGGACCTTAAAGATCATTGAGTTCCAATCCCCTGCCACGGGCAGAGACATCTCCCACTAGACCTGGTTGCTCAAAGCCCCATCCAGCCTGGTCTTGGAACACCTCCAGGGATGGGGCATCCTCAACTTCCCTGTCTAATTTGACTTACAACTGTGCTGATACCTTCCTGCATTTGTAAAACGCTCTTCAAAGAGATTCTGTCCCCTTATTTGCCAGAAAATTGTTTCCCTTTTATTGCCAACTGATTTTTAAGGTGGGTTCTGTTTCACAGCTTTGCCAGAGTCTCAGCACACCACTTCAGCTTTCCATACCCACCAGTACCATCAACTGATGCCAGACTGCACCAGACACAGGATAACTCTCACTAGAAGGCAAAAATACTATCTTGAAGGTGCCAGTCTTTTGCCTACGCGTGCTTAAGGGTCATGACATTGCTGTAACAATGCTCCTGAAGCACCAATATTGACCAAGATTACGTCATGCAGTCGGGACCTAAAGCTGATCATCCCCACACCTGTAAAATCCTGAACTACCAGTTTTGGGGGCAGCTTGGGTGTCTCAAACCGGCACGAGCAGGGCAGATGGATGAACACAGTCTCCGTGGGATTTTACTCTGAGAACAGAACGGAGATCTATGTGGAGCACTTGTTCACCTGCCATCTCTCAACATCAACAACCTGCAGACCGAGGGTTTTTTGCCTTGCCCACCCTCTGAACCCAAAACTGAGAGTCTCTGAAGCACGGCGTTACTGGCTACTTCATTAGATACAACCACTTGGGGTCTTCTGGAAGGAAAGAAATTAAGTCCTTTAACAAACCGCTCACGTGAAGGGCAGCTAAACAACCTTCCCTCTCCGTTTCCTCAGTAAGGGGCAACCTTTATCAGCCTGCGCGAGGTCGCCACGGGCAGGTAAGGCAGAAGCTGGGGAGTAAAATACACTCCAGAAGCACCACCGCCGTTACTGTCAGTGCCATTTCCTGATGTTTCAGCGGAGGACCTGTCATTGACAAAGCCCGCCTGAACTTGGCGTCCCCGCCTCTTCCACACAAACTTTTCGAGGCCTCTCAGAAGCGAGGGAGGGAGGGACATGGCCGCTGCCCATGCCCAGGCCCCTCAGCCGGGCCCTGGGCAGGCAGGGGAGAGCGCAGCGGGGGTCCCTCGGGGCGGGGGACGATACGCCGGGGCGGAGAGGGCTCGGGGCAGCGACCCGCTCTCCTCGGGCGGCGGGAGCTGCTCGCCCCGAGGGGCGAGGGAGGCCCTGGCCCTGAGGGAGCTCGTCCCCGGGCGGACCCCCTGAGGGAGGCGGCTCCCCGTGAGGGAGGCGGCGCGGGAGGGCGGCGGCACTCACGGGCGTCTCGCAGGCGGTAGGAGCAGCAGGCTCCCAGGCTGCACCGTCGCGTCCCCCGCCATGAGGCAGCGGCTACCCAAGCCCGGCGCAGCAGCGGCAGCAGCATCTCGAAGGAGACCGTGGAGTCGCCGGGCGCCACCGCCCAGCCAAGCCCAGCCCGGGCCGGCACGGCCCCTTCCGGCACAGCCTCCCCCGCCGCCATGGCTCCCTCAGGGGAGCGGGCGGTGGCTTTGCCAGAGGCGAGGCGGGGAGGGCGGCCTCAGCCCAGCCGGCCGCTTTTACCTCAGGGGTGGGTCGGGAGTGGCTTTTGCCGGCATTTTATCCTGTGACAACGTTGGAGAAGAGACCACAGTTCCCTGTGGGTGCGTGTTTGCCATTTCCCATGGTCAAGCTAATCCCCGGGCCTGACTCACACCAAAAATTGCTTTCCTCTCAGGATGACAGCATCACGCCCCTTGGGGGAGTAGCATTTATTCTTGTGCAGTTAGTTTTGCTCAAGTAGGTTTGGGTTTCTCCCCAGCTGAAGGTGGGCTGGAGCAGGATCCCTTTCCCATAGAGATACTGGTAGCCCTGACACAACAGGGTCCCTGCCCCAAACTGCACAGAAAAGTTAAGGAAAACTAACATCATGGTCATTTTACCCACTTTATGCTTCTGTCCCCGAGTCTGGAGGCCAGAATAGGCCCACCCCGGGACCGTTAGAGGGGCCAGTTGAACTAGTGTTTTTCTGACACCTGTTGAGGCAGGCCTTGATGAAACAAAGGTGGTTAAAACCTGTGTTAATCCTTGCACCTTTTCTCTGTTACAGCTGCCAATGAGGAACACAAAGCTAAAAGGGAAGCCTGTAGAAAGCTCACAGTGTCAGGGAAAGTGCGAAGATGAAGTAAGTGTCCTCATTTTTGCCCTGGCTGTTGGGCAGCCAGGAGCAAAACACCACACCTCAGCTCCGAGCCTTCATCTTGCCACCCGCTTTGAACCAGATTTCTTGGTTACTGTCTTAAAATCATTTTGCAAATCTGCGTCTACCTTTTAGGTATTTTCAACCTTGTTAGGGGGTGAGTACTTCTGAATTTTCATGAGGAACCTGGCATAGCATTGAGAATGTTTTACTGAAACAGAGACAAGACTAGATGCTCCGCTCGAGCCAACCAAGAAGTGTTTGCTCTAGTTTACAATATTGAGAAATCTCCATTGTGTTCACACTATAACGTGTTTAAAGTATTCCTGAGTTGAGTAAGAGGAGGTTGAAGTCCGGCAAGTGATCTGCTTTGGGGGGCTACGTGATCAGAAAACAGGTCAAGAGATGTACAAAGACAAACAGCATATGATCTTAGGATGTTAAACCTGGGTTTAAAATTCATTTTACTTCCTCCCTCCCACAAGATATGCTTTCTTTAAAGTGCAGTCTTGTTTTTTTGTGTAGTAGGATTCAATTGCAAACATAATGAATTCTTGGTTTAACTCTCAATGTTTTTCAGGATGGCTAACCTCACTGTGCTCAACCTATAGCACCCTATAACTTAACAGAAGATATAGATGCTTGATGAAATTCAAAACAGTTGCTGCTCATAAAAGTAATTATTCATTCAGGCCTAATCACAGTTTAATAGTCTATCAATCTTGGTTAGGCAATTGTATTTAGCACAGGTCAGACGTGTCTGTTGCTGAAACTATTTATGAGCAATAGGTAGCTCCTGGTCATGAAGACAGCTCATATTGCTTAATTGCTTATTGCAGCAGGGAGCTCAGACATCACTTCAGATATTTTAATTCTGAGCATAAACAAGAAATACTGGATTTTATTCTCATCTACTAACAAAACAAGATTGTAATTCCTTGATGTTCTGTTTTTCTGTGATGTGTCCTGTAGATAGAATTGATAATCTTGGGCAGTTTAGAAATCAAATCTACCAAATTAATTATAGGCCCTATATCATAGTGCAGATGCTTACTGTTGCAGAACATAACCTGGTTTCTGGACAACTATCACTTTTCTGTACATTAAAAAAAATTGAAAAAAAAGAAAGCCTCAAATGCCACGGCTTTACATGGTGGCATTAAGGTGACCAAACTTTGTGAAGCTTTTTGGGGATTTGGTCCTGCAAGGTTTTGCAAAAGTAAAAATTATTATAGAGCTACTAAGCTGAACAAAATGAGCCATTTCTTGTGGGTTGAACAGCACAACCAAAAGAAAGTTCTTATGGCATAGGCTTCCAGAAATGATGGTCTGTTCAGGTGCAAAACTAAAGAGAAATAGCTTTGACCTACAACACTTTTGTTTCTCCTCTGAATCATTCATCGAATCTGCATCTAGTTTTACATGCACATACTATTTCTTACTGAGCATAAATTTCAGTAAAACTTTGGCATTTAATTAAAAAAAACCCACTTTTCTTCTCTGTGATGTTAAA
>JAOXNH010000060.1:44653453-44672221 GCA_028566575.1 Bartramia longicauda
AAATTGGAGCCACCTGTATTTTATGATGAAAAAAGAATACATCTCTCCTACCCATGGAGTGAATTCATAGCAACTGTAAAGTTGAACACCCCTTTCTTCCCTGCTCCTTAGACACAAATTGTATCTGTTATCTCTACCAACTTATCTCTCTTTACCGTCCTGTGAATATAGAGTCTTGCAAGTTTAAAGCTGGGGTTACTTTTCTTTTTTTTTCTGAAGGAGGGAGGGAGAATGGCAGAACAGGATCAGACTATACTAATCAAAGTATTTCAGAATGTGAAGATCTACTTGCTCTACATTTTTCTACTGAAGTGATGCTCTTCAGTTTATTTTCATAAGTATTTTTGGTAAGAATTTAAAAATATTGATATTACCCTTGTGTTTTAAAACGGTGCTAAGGTCTGTTTCAGCAGCTTGAATGTTTCCTTTTTCTAGATAACCACAGCAGGTAAATCTATTAGAACTTTTGCATAAGCAGGTTAATTGTGTATTTCATGTTGGCCATCGTGCTTTTTGATAGTAACAGCCTGTGCCGACATTGGGGTCTGTCTTTGTCCCCCCTTGGAATTGCTAGATCAGAAGGTTTTTCCAGTGTATAGAAGATTAGCAGTGCATATACTAGGAAAAATATAAAATTATAAAAACGAAAAGAAGTTATATTGTTCCCTTTTGCTTTCAAAGAGGCTGGTTTTGGGTAAGCCGATCGCGTAAGAATAAACCATTTTGCGCAGATTTCCCTTGAACTTGAGCCAGGTGCTTGTCATGGTGCGTACGGGTCCTGAGGTGTCTGCCGCGCTTAAGAGCGGAGAAATTCCCGAGGCAAAGCCTCCTTCCTGCAAAGAGGAAGTTAAGACTTTCTAATGCTGTAACCTTCCAGTTTAATTCCTCCTGCCAATGAAAAGTGTGCGCTGAGCAAGGGTGTCTCCTGAAGCACACTGGAGGAGGTCAGATTCAGGTGTTTCTGTATTCCCACATCCTGCCTCTGCATTTATTTTGTGTTTCCGTAGAAGAGCTATTTTTAATAATGAATACGATAGAGGAAAACAGATTCTGGCAGAGTGTCCGTGCTCCGCTACGCAGACCCGACACATGATGTATCGTGGGAGAGGTCCCCGTGACACACACACGGTGTCTTGGAGCTGAGGAAGGCAGCAGTTCTGGATGTAGAACAGTTGAGCCGGATGGAAGTGGCTTCTCAGCAGTGCTGTTTTGTCGCAAACTGGCACGGGGCAAGATGTTTTCCTCAGCAGTCTCTTCCGGTTGGAATTTCACTGCTGGGGTTTTTCATCCCGCAGTTCCAGCCCTAGCCTGGTGTGTTGTTGGTGAGGTGGTGTACTCATGATGTGGGAGCTGTGCTTGTATTTCTCAGGGTGTGCATAGCTCAGGAGCTCAGCTCCCCTACCCTGGATGCAGGGGTTTAGTTACTGCTGCTTTATTTTTATCCAGACAGTGACAGGTCGTGTCTGCAGTGTGGCTGCTTCCCCAAACACATACAAGCAGTTTTCTGCACAAACTAAAGTGTCTAAATGATCTTTTACTTGGTTTTAAATAGAGAGCGTTCTGATTCTTTATGATGGAAAAATACAGATGTTGTTGAACTTGGAAAGATCTGTCAGAGCCATTTTTTTTTAGTTTGATCAAAGATGTACTTACTTACATTTGCCTAATGCTGTGATTTCAGTTTGGAATGCACCCTGAATTTAGTGATATCTCTAACTCTTCAGAGCAAATAATAGTTTCCAACTTAAATCAGATGTCTGTGAAAGTGAATTAGGTATTTTTTATTAATTAAAAAGGTCAGTTCTATCTACTGTAACTTAAAGAATTATTTTTTTCCACTTCTAATGCGTTTTCCTCAGTGTGAGATTGTGTTGTGTTATGTTTTTTTCCACATTTTGGTTAATTTCTAATAAAAAATAAACTAATTTAAAATACACAACCCTTCCCCTCTCCCCCCTGCCCTTAACATACACCTCGTAGCAACATATTTTAAAGTAGTCATTTTCTATTTACATTAAATTGCAGTGTTTGATCTGTGAAGTGAAGTAATATTTGCTTTGGCAGAGTTAGTAATATGAGATGTGTTTTAGGGATTTGGGAGTTCAGTCCTTTGGACAGAAGTCTTATCCAGCTCAGTGTTTTTTCCTATATAGATAGTATGGTTGCTACCTTATTCTTCGCTCGGCCTTTCTTTTGGGTCTCTTTATAAACCTGGAATAAATGATGTTGGAAGGTTTGAAGAACCACAGGCTCTTCTGGTAATGGAACTGGTGGCACGTGGTCATTGATGCCAAAGCTGGTGATAAGCCTTCCTATGGAGCCAGCAAGTCTCATGGCATCTTGGGGTGCTTTTTCCCACTGAAGCAGAACCCAACCCCACTGAAGCTTTGTGGTTGCGAGGGGCTCTGAAAGAGGGAATCTTCCTGGAAAATTTTATCTACTCCAAAATTTGTTCTTTGGTAAACATTTCTTATGAAATAATTGTGTTGACAGCCTTGCCGTTTCAGTGATCATTTGAAGTTTAAAGTACTCTCTGTGATAGTGCTTTAAGTACATTAAGCTGTTTTCTTGAATACAGAGAATGATTTATTTACTTTTTTTTTAAATTTATTACTTTGTGATACTGAAATAATTGAACAACATACTGAAAACTGGCTTTCATAAGTATAAGTTGAGAGCTGTGCTAATTTCCTTAAAATATCTTTATTTCCCATCTTTTGATCTCGACTGTGTACTTTCAGTCTTGCAAAAGGGAAATAAAATAATATAGGTTGCATAGATTTTCACAAATATCAAACTGTTCCACAGTAAAATAGAATGAAGTATTAGGAAAGAAACTTATGGGATAACAATTTAATATTCAATTAGTGAATGAAGGTACGTTAGAGATGCATGGAAATGCTTTTATCAGGTATAAATTATGATGTCGGTGGTCAATATTCAGAAGCTGTCATTTATTCAGGAAGTTTTAGCAAGTGTTCTAATGTTTACATTTTTTTTCACCTCTTTTTCTCTCCCGGTAGCATCTGACAGTTTTTTAGAATTGCTGTTTTTTAGTTGCAACCCTTTTGTTACGCTATTTATTTCCCAGTTCCCAAAGGGGATTGAAATACTGAAGAAATAGCTGGTATCTAGATCTGTTACTCTTCTTGATACATAGTCCTTGAAAGAATCCTTTTGTGTACAACCAGTTGTACAGAAAGTACAACTCAAAGACTTCCTGACCAACACACAGTGTTGTTTAGCTACAAAGCAGCTACACATGTATCACAGTCCTAAAGAGCTGCTCAGGTTTTTGGTGTCCACTTCATATGGGAAATTAAAGTTTCTCAAAATTATTTCGGTCTATGCCATTGAGATTTCAAAATGTTTTAATATCAGTACTCTTCCCTCTCCCCCAACCGAAGTAATAAAGCTCAATTTTGATAGAAATTGTATTCTTCAAAGTCTTCTCTCATGTACAAGTTTAGTCCAAGATCTAGTGATAAACCTGGTTCCAGTCTACGCATCCTTGCAGGGGGAAAATGGGCTCCCTTGACCCTTCATGACGTAAATTATGTTTTATGAGCATAATGCACATCCCGCTGCTGCAGAGGAGACTCATCTGAAAAAAGACTACATTCCAGTGCCTGTAAAAGGTATTGGTACTGCTTGTGCCCGTCCTCCAAGTGGTTTGATTCCTGGGACTGGAAGAAGACTTCACAGCTGTTCTCGATCAGCTTCCCAGCTACCTCTGCAGATCTCTTGAATAGTGGCGGTGAAGCCCCTTTGCTGTGTGTCTTTGTGCTCCTGTTTGTGAAAATTACAGTGTGGTACAAGACCTCTGGGTGTTAGTAGCTCTGAGTTAGTGCTAGGTTGATTTCGTAGCTGGTGACGCTTCAGCTACCAGTATTTTCTGGAGTATTGGCTTTCCCACCACCTCAGCTCTTAGTCACTTCTCAGTAAGGGCCCTATGATATGTTTAAAAATCACTGTTGCTTCCCTCTGTTTCCCCTGCAGGAGGATGATACCAACTCATTTAAAATAACACCTTTTTTTCAGGAATGGGGCAGCTACTGCACTTTTTTTTTTTGAGGAGAAAGGTTTTTTGGTTTATGGAGTATTTTTTTCTTTCCCA
Organism: Bartramia longicauda; assembly: GCA_028566575.1. Taxonomy (NCBI): domain Eukaryota; kingdom Metazoa; phylum Chordata; class Aves; order Charadriiformes; family Scolopacidae; genus Bartramia; species Bartramia longicauda. Next base: position 44,657,571 of record JAOXNH010000060.1, read on the forward strand.
GATGGGAAAATTGAATCATGGATAGTGTGTGCTGTGATCCCTTGGTGGACCAATAGCACACATCGTACCAGACCGGTTGCTGCTGAAGTCTATACGCTACCAGGCTTTCTTTCATATTAGCTGCAGTATAACATTTTAATGTCTTTGGGGTTTTGTGATGGAGAATAGGAAACAAAGCACTCAGAAATCAAATTTTTAAGTACAGTGTTTGGAAACTTGCACTATTAAACTTCAAGCAAAGTTTTGCTCCTTCTCATATACATAATGTTCTGGTGAGAGGTTTCTGCTTGTGGTGAACATGACAATGAATGGGAGTGCAGCTGTGGTTTTGTTCCATTCATTTTTCATATTTGTTTGTGTTTCAACCAGAAATGTTAGTGTAATTTTTTTGTTTTGATTTTACCTGTTTAGCAGGAATGTCATTTTGCTAGAAACTTACGAAAGTACTCCTGAATAGGAAATTTACAGGAGCAAACTTACTCTTTCTTCCCGAGGATAATTTCTGGCATAGAAAGGCCCAGGAGGTACAACCACCTCTATGGAATGACCCAGGCAGAGTGTTGTGGTGTTTTAAGGCGCGCTTTGAATCTGACATTGTGGAGTTGCCTTTGTTAATTGGAGTACACTCTGCAAACGTTTAAGTCATGCTGGTAATCTCACCAAAAATATGTCTGTTGCCAACATCTGCAGGATGTTTTGGAGTTTGAGGCACAAAAAGCCCAACTTATCAGTGTTATGGTTTTTGTAAAAATGTTAGGTCTGGCCTAAATAATTCTGATCGTGTTAGGCAGTGGTTTGAAATTCCTAAAGTTGATAGGAAGGATCACAGAAAAAGACATTAAGAGGTTGTATAAAAAGAGTAGTAACTTCTAACTTCAAATGAAGGTACAGTTACCCAAAAGTCAAAGGACATCTGGACTACCCATCTCAAAAAAATTCTGAGCGTGGGTAGAAGCTCTTTGAGACTGGGAAAGACTTTTATGTGAATAGTATGAAACTAATTCTGGAAGTTTGCTCTTTGGATATAAGTACTTGCTGGGTTATTTTTTGGAGCTGTTATCAATAAAGATTCTCCATCTAGTGGTTGAAAACGATAAAACGCATGACTGTGTCTGGTTCTGCATACTGCAGTTGCTGTCTGGCCAGTTTTTACTTCATATTTGCTGGTTTTCAACCCTACATACAAATTGTGCCTGGCATTAATGACTTATGTCCTGAATAACTGTACCCTGATGCAGAAAACTGACCTCTGCCTTACGGCACTGAATCTGCAAACACTTAATGTATATCCAGTCCATATGGGTAGTCTCGTTTAGTTCAATGGGTTTATATGTCTGTGAAATTAAATTCAGACTTTTGTTGCGTGTGTAAGCACGTGGAAGTGTAGTTGTAATAGGTGTTAACATATCCTTCCTGACTCACTTGGGAATAATTATATCAAAGATACGGCGGTTCGGCTGTTGGCCCGTGACAGCAACAAGAGTGTTTATAGAGGGTCCACAGAGAATTTGTGGGTGAGTTGCTGGTGTGTGTGGGCACACACTCAGCGCTGTCGTTCCTTGTGCCAGGAGGTGTTAGGCTGGTAGGAGCACACCGAAAGCAGGACAGTGGTACTTCTGGTTCAGCCTGTGTACATTCTGTTAGGGTTGTGGCAAAGGGCAGTGCCTTAGAAGGATTACAAAAAGGCATCCAAGCAAAACAGTGGCTTGTACCATGTGGAATGAAGGAAAGGAAAAAAAAAAAAGAGTGGGGGAGAATGCTTTGAGAAGCAAAACAATAATAATAATGTGAGCTTTCATAGCAATATCTAAGAATTTCTGCCTCCCTGCAAGATTTTGTACTCCAAAGAAATTTCAAGATCCTTTATTCTTGGAGCAGCTGTTTCCTTTTTCCTTTTTTTTTTTTTGGTTGCTATCTATATTTTAAGAACTCGTACTGGAGTCCATCAGCATAGCATCTCTGTGAGTGATATTTATTTTATATATCTATTCTCCGGAATGTTATGGCTGGTGTCCGTGTTTTCACAGATAAGGAACATTTCTGTCATGTTTTGGGAGGATAGACTTTTTTTTCCTGATCTTTGGCTGAACAAAGATGCCTGTATATTGTTACACTAATTTTTAAGATTGTTAAACTGAAATGCTTGTGTTGTTTTATTATGAAATTTACTTAAACCACAATGTTTTTACTTGCCTTTTAAGTCGGATTGAGAATAAGGATGACAGATTAACAGATGCTAAGAACGGTTAGAATCTTATCATTTATAGTTTTTAGTAGTAATAATAATTTAGTAGTAATTTAGTAGTTTTTAGTAATAATAATAGGTTTTTTTCCCCATCCTTCCACTTAAAATAATTTTCAACTTTGTATTCTGATAGACTGCAGCTTCTGAGAGCTGGAGCATAAGGGAGACTGGTAGCTCTTGCATTTATGGTGCATTTAACCCTGCATGCTATTAAATTGTTGCTTTTTATTATGTTATTCCTTGTATGTTACAGTGCATTAACTTTTGCACTGACACAGCTTGTTGGGGAATTATTAATTTGTGTAGGAAGGCTGTGTTCCAGCTGCCAACTGAAGTGACTTTATCTTGGAGAAAAAGCTAGACTTCGGGATTAGAAACACGTTGCAGGTCACAGAGCAAAACTAAAAGAGCATTGTCAGGTTCTGAACCTTGTGATACGCGTGAAGAACTTCGTGTAGTGAGTTACATGAACATTTCCCAGGTCTTTCCGTGGACCTACTCATAGAGGTTGTTTCTGTGAGGACATGGTAGGCTTGTCAGTGCAGGAGATGTGCTGCCAGGTTAGCCAGGGTTATTAACCTGAACGTGCTGGTTATCCTTCTTTAAGACCATCATGTGAAAATTACTTTTTTTTTGTACTTGGAGTGCCTTTTTGCTGCTTTTAATTTGCTTCCAGAGTGGCTTAAAGTGAGCTGCACAAAGGCGTATTTGGTGTGGATTATTCTTTGCACAGAGACTAAAAGCTCAGTGTCCTTCTGGGCTGTTTCCCTGAAGGGACAAGTCCTTGGGGAAGTTGAACTGACCTAAAGCGGTAGAGTTAATGAGTGTTGTGTCCTCTATGGATCTTCACTTTCAGAGGGAAGATGATCTTTATAGTATAATCCCTTTACAGCATAAGGTCATTATACTTCTGCACAACGTTGTCCTCACAGAAGATGAATACAGTTGCATGCACGTATAGAATACGTTCTTACCATTAGACTTGCCTTTGTAGTCTGGATGGTTCAGTGTTTCAGAGAACTTTTATAAGTGTCAGCAAATCATAGCTCTTGGCAAGATAAGGACCTTTCTTTGTTCCATTCACAGTAGATATTAGGCTCAGAAAAATGGGCTGATTGGCTAATAGTGCTTGTATAAAGAATAATAGATAGATATTTGTAACAGGAATGACATATTTGGAAATTGGCCTTAATTGATTTAAAGGAAAAAGGGTAATGAAGAAGAGGAGAAACATTTGGGGCTTTTGGGTTGGGGAAATCCTGGCACCCTTCAGCTTTTTTCACACAATCATAAGTAAGTTTTTGTCATAGTGCAAGTTGAAGTATGAGAGAGTTTTTTCCTTTATCAATAGCACTGAGAAATACTAGCCAAGGGAGTGATTAGCTGCTTAAATAAGAGAAGTTCAATTGAACACTCTTAACCAGACTAGAGGTTTGGAAAATGTTTTGCTTTGTGTTTTTTTTTTTTTTTAAGTATAATATTTCCCCTCACTAATTCATATGAGAGAAAAGGTAGATGTTTTGTGCCCGTTTTTATATGTTAACAAGGCGCTGGATGTTTTTGATTGTACACTTTGGAATGATGCCCTGTGACTTTGTAAAGCCATCAGATGTTTCAGTAAATAGGTTTGTTTACAAGAGACTGCTCGGAAGAATTATTCTGAATTAATGTTTTAAAATAGATTAATTAAATTGCATTAAACTTGTGTGTGGAAAAACTAATCTGGAATTCAGGTGTATTTAATTTGGTTGTTTACAAATATTAATTTACTTAATTAAACAAAGGCTACTTTAATTCTGTGTTAAGAGTATCAATTCTGAGTAAGAGTATTGGCAGAGATGTTTAGTGCACTTTAGCTAATCTACTTTAAATTTGTACCTTTACTTGTCTCTGATTAGTTTTTCTGAGAGTTCCAGTAATAGGGCCACCTCCTAACAAGTGCCTGTAGGAATGCTCTGTCGGCATTTTGCTCCCCTTTTTGCCTTTGTTTCTGGATATGAAAAGCCAAGAATGGGGAGGAGTATTTGTCTTTACTTTCAACTCATAATACATAAACAGGGAAATGAATATTTTTAAGTTTTGATGGGTGATGAAATAGACTGTATTTATTGTTGGAAGATTTTGTTCTGTTACTCCATATTGATAGTTGTTCTGTCTTGGAATCTTAGGACTGTTTCCTCAAATTTTTAAAAATTATTTTTCCTTTGGGAGATAAGGAATTTAATGGAGCATGTTTGCTATGTGTGATTATTTCCATTATGCACTGTGATTAAAATGTGAGACCATTTTTAATTGGTGCTGCTTTATACAACAGGAATGGGTTTCTGGGGGGTTTATTAGGCAAGGATTACCAAAGTAGTGTCTGGCCTGGGGTGGGGAGAGGGTGGAGAGTAGAAGAGCTGATCGGGGAACTGGCTGCGTTGCGCAAGAAGTCTGGAGGAGGGTTAGAAACATTTGAGGTAGCTGAGATTTGAGGGCACCCAGGGCTGAAGTGGGAATGGAGGTGGGAGGAAATCCCTCTGATACACACCGTAACCTGTTTTTCAGTTTTTGTGTTGGGTAAGAGTTGAAGTGATCTCTTCCAATCCCCAAAAAAGCCCTCTGGGAGAAGTGATGAGCACAGCGTAGATCCATCTAAGTAGCTCAGCTGGAGTCCATTTGAGTTTGGCTGTAGTGTATGTATTGGGCCTCCTCTGATGTATGTATTAATGAGATATTTTCCACTGTCTGGTATAAGCTGTCTTCCCATACGCCTCCCCCAGATAATGGCAAATTGACTATAAAGTACTGCTCCGTTGATCCAACTTCCACATGCTGACTGGGGGAGAAAAACTGGGCACGTTTCATGTCCCTGTTGTAGTTTATCCCTGGCTTCCTGGCTTTCTGTTAATATTTTTTTTCTTATAGTTTAGTATTAGTTCGAGGTAGCATTTCAGCATTAGCTTCGTAATGCCAATGTACATATACTTCATTTAGAATTGGTGGGGACTAGGGTTTCAGCCAGAAGAAAAGAAGAAAAAAAAAATTAAAAGCTGGAAACATAAAGGAAATTTCAAGAAAAATGTTTTACGTGAGGAAGTGCTGGTAAATAATTCACTGAGTGAAATATGTGGAAACTATATTGGCAAAGTAATTATTTTGAATTTGTTGACTGAGGCTTTTTAAAGCTGATAAAATTTAACAGGATTAGATTTAGATCAGTTTATCGGGCTTTTACCATTGGTTCTCAAAGGAAGGTTAGACCATTGCTAAAATTTTCTATTATAAATTGAAATTCTAAATTTGGAAGAGGAGCATTTTATTCAAGTTGGGAGATGGCTATTGTGGTTGCAGTACTCGATGTAACTTACTTGGGCGTTGCTTTCCTAATCCACACATCTAGCATTAATAACAAATTTATTTGTTTTCCCCTTATGTTTTGACACAGGAGCTCACTCTGTCTGGTGAGAGCAGAAGTATATTTTGTTCTGCCTTTTGAGGAGGCAAAAATGTGTTCTATCATGATGTTGGCTAATTGCCTATGAGCTGTGTCTGACTTACAGAAAATGTAATAAAATTTGTTTCAAGGGAAACAAATACTAATGTTGTGAAGACACATTGCTGTGTATGTGTAGTAGCTGTTCTGCCAGTCATAATTTAGTTGTTATGTCCTTGTTTAAAGACTTTGTGACAAAATATTTTGGGACTCCTTTTCTGACGTGAGGTTGAATACTTTCAGACTGTGACCCATGAGAGGTGGACGATAGATGTCAGAGGTGAGAAATTACTTTTTGTTTATGTTGAAGAAAGGTTTAATTAATTTCAGTGATTTTTTTCTTTTATATTGAGTTTTGGAAGGCTAAATATGTGCATCACATGAAATATTATTTTATTTTGGAATGTTTTGGAATGTTTTATAAAATATTGTTGTAGCTGTAAGTGGCTTAAATGCAACATGTGAAGTATCAGTGAAATCTTGAATCGTGTAAATAGACACAGTTTTAAAAGTGGGGCTTTGTTCTAGTTTGTCCTTTTTTGGTGTTTGGAGTGGCGGATGTCTTCCTTCAAGTTTGAGGGCAGGGTTCTTAATATTACTAGCAGTATGTGACATTATGAAACAGTAACTGTAGCACAGCTGTTTTATTATGCTCAGCCTGGCTGGTTACCAGGATTTCTCAGAAATGGCAAATATAATTTGCCAAAATGGCATCCATATGCACTAATGTATTGCCAGGTTTTTTGGGCGTGCTGCCATGGTCTGTGCTGTCCCAACAGCTTTTCACCATGATCCGAATTTCAAATGACTCAGTATTGGCAGTGCTGGTATTTTGAGTAAACAATTCTGATACGTGGGGAGTCCTTCTTTTGAGATGGGCTTTCAAATCGCGCAGCGGTTCCTCGGGCCAGTCTCAAAATTCTTCTCTAGGTTGCGTTGCTCTCTTCAAAAATTCGTATTCCACCTGTCTGGCTTAATGACTTTCGTGTGCTCCAGTGGAAGAGGGAAAGAGGAAAATCCTTATGCATAGTTGGATTTGATTCAGTGTTGAGGGATGAATTACCATTTCCATTGGTAAACCTCAAATTCTCTCTCCAGTGTTTTTTGCTTCAGGTTAGAAAGGAAAAAAATTGGCTAATGTCTTGGTCTTCATTGTCCATCCTTTTGTAAACTGTGGGAAAGCACAGATATGAATGGTTCCAGTGATTTTAATTCAATTTTACAGGCTGAAGGTTTCTCTTAAAACACTAATAAATAACCTTGACAGAGAATTCCAAGGGAGCAGGGCTGAGAAATATTTTGGCTTTAAAATCAGGACCATATTCTGAAAATAGTTTCATCGGAATTGAGCTGTAGAAAAACTAGGCAAGTTCAACAGCCAAGGGAAAAAAAAAAAGTCAAGTTTTGCTTCAAGTTGTAATTAGCTGCAAGGAAGCTCCCTGGTCTCACCGAATGTTTATGAAGATTTTAGAAGCCTGTTAAAATTCCTGTATGTAAGGATCTTGTGTTCGTATAGATCTGTACAGAATGTGGGAATTGCAAATCAAATGTAGCTTGGGAGCTTCATGTGCTTTCCCTACCTCAAGACTAAATTCTAAAGTCTGATCACTTCCAAGAGCTATGTAATAATTTGTAAATCAAACCCCTGCAATTTAGGAATGGTCGTGTACACTCTTAAAACTTCTAAAACAAAAATCCATTTAAAAGAAAATATTTTATTTTGTATTTTATACCGATGAGCTGCCAAATCTCTGAAGCTAAGTCTTCTCTTTATCCATTGGGAGAATGCGGAAAGGTGAATCAGCAAGGAGACCTTGAGCTCTTGTCTCAGTCTAGTATATAGAAGGATTACTCCTGGGGGTGATGCAGTAGTTCAGTCCTTGGCTCTTTGATGAGGCTACTGAATAAAGTAGCAGTTGGTAGCACTGAATGATCACTTTGTAGGTTGGTCACTTCCATTAGGAACTGCATCTCCTTTTCTAGAGGAAGAATGAAAAAATAAATGCAGTATTGATCTATGAAGTATTTCTATATTCACACTCATCTTGCTCTTGTTTTTCAGGATTGCATGACTTGTAAAATTACTTATTTGGGGGCCTGCGGTGGTGTTTGACTGGATATTGCTGCCTGGTTCTGAATGATGTCAGAACAGGATTTGGCAGATGTTGTTCAGATTGCTGTTGAAGACTTGACTCCAGATAACCCAGGTACGGTAGAGGTGGTAGTGATGGCATGAGAAAGATCATTTATAGTATTGCCCATTAACAAGGTGGAAATCACTTCTGAGCTTTTCTTAACAAACTGCAGCACTGCTTTATTATTTTTTTTTTTTGTGAGGCGCTTGTTAAGACTGCATACCGAGTTTTCAGTAACCTAACTTGCATATCTTTAATACACCTTAGGTCAGATCACTTATTTTATTTTACTTTTCTTTTAAAGGCCTTATTTTAGACATAGACTAGTGCCAAAAACTTTGAATGAAATATGGCCTCCTGCAATCTTTTGTTTTTCTCCAGACAAGATATGTGTTTGAGGCTTTTGCTCAGATGAGAACCATGACCTGTCTATTATGTACTGTTGTTTTACTTGTAAAATAGTTTCTCTCCTACATTATTAAAATTCTTTGTATGTATAACAAAATGACAGTAAATGGCTTGTGAAAGCAAATATTGTCATACCCCTTGCTTAGAACTTGACCTACTAAGGGAAAATGTGTTTAGATCAGCTACAGACATTGATGCTATGCTGCTGTTACAACGGAGGGACTGAAAGAACAGTACATTTATAGAAAGCAGAAACACATATCAAAAAAACCTTTTTTTCTGAAGCAGAACAAAAAAGTTACTTCGGAAATGTTCCCAAAGAGTTGGAGGAGAAGCTGGGACCTGCATGACCCAGCCCAGGTGGTAATTTGGTGTTCAGGGTTGTCAGCTGTGGGACGGTTGACCTTCAACGAGTCTTTGCTCAGGTTGCTAAAGGAACTAGAACCTGGCCCAGTCACAGGTGATGCTCTGACTGTGAGACTGTTCAGGGCTCTACCTCTTGATTTCACCAGCCAGACCTTCTAGTTCTAAATGGGGTTCTTTTTTGTTACTGTTTTCTTCAAAATGTTTACCTTTAGATGAAAGGCTATGAGAACCTACAGGTCTCCATATGTAAGTATTTATTTTGGAAAGCTTGCGGGGTTTTGTTCGTCTACACTGAGGAAAAATAACCCACTACTACACTGGCTACTGGGTGTAACCCTGTCTTTGGTATAGAACTTCATTAGTACTTTTTCTGGTTTTGTATAAACGTGAGGGTTCAGAAGCCTGTAGAATCTGTGAAAGCAAAACAACTCATGTGATGACTCTCTTACCTCGTGGTAAATTCCTCATTAAAAACTCCAAGGTAATACTTGAGTGTTATGTCCTTGGTGCGTTTGAAACAAAGTCTCAGATTTGGATAAACATCCTTGGAGAAGCAGTAAACCATTGTCATATATTTAAGACAAAACCCAAGTAAGTTTAAAAAAATACAATATGTTAATGCCTTTCATTTTTTTTTTTTTGTTTATCCATTTAATGTATTTTTAATTTGAGCTTGTCCTCTTATGTTATAAATTATGGCAATGCTTATTTTTCTTCACAGTTGTGTTGGAGAATCATGAAGTGGCAGATGATGATGTAGAGCCTGCTCTGAAACGTCAGCGTATAGAAATTAATTGCCAGGATCCCTCTATTAAGGTTATGATAATGCCTTTTCCTGCTTTTTTTCATAATACCAATTAAGTTAACTTCTTGAAGAAATATATTAAATAAAAAGAATGTGAAATAAACTGTTTATATATAGTACTGGAATTATTCACAGTCGTCTTGTAAATGTTTGTTCATTTTTGTGCATAAATTTTAAAACCTGGATGATTGGCTAATCTTCCACTGTAAAATCAGTAGCAAGATTTTTATACGTGATATAAAATGTCACCAGAATTATTTTCAGTGACTCAAACATAACTATCAGTACATTTTTTGATAAAGTGAATAAGGTTGATCTAAAAGATAAACTTGAGCATGTATTTGTATTACAATTTGTAGATACTTTCTGCATATTTTAAATTATTATTTTAAGCTAAGAGCTTTCTCCTTAAAGTTAAGCCACTTTTGGTTCAGGCTCAGTAGCTCAAGCTTTTGTGTACTTGAAAAACTTCCCCTGTTCTTCCCACCAGCGTGCTTTAGGTTTGGGACTTTTTTATGCCTTGGAGCATAAGTATCTAAGTAGTACTTTACTGCCTCACATGTTAAATAGTATGTAATTCTGCATATTTGAAATGGACGTAGAAACTGAAGCTCTGTATTGAAAGAGCAGTGGGGTAGCAGCACGGTAAACCAGATAGATTAGATGTGTAAATTGTAGTGGAGGGCCACAAGATGGCATAGTTGCTGTTTGCAAAGGAGAATGTGTGTAACATTACCCTTTAATGGCCTATTTTTCTCAAGAGAAACCAAGTAGAATATGCTCTCTTTTAAATAAAATTGCTTAGGAAAACAGATTTTATTTATTTGCTTTTCTTGATTTGCTGTTCAGGAGAAAACTTAACTGAGCGACATTAATTGTCTCTGAGGTTATTTGTGTTGATATAATTTCCACTGTAATCATCTGAATTTATCTGTTTGGGCAGGAAAAAATCTTACTTAACTTTATCCAGGAGGATGCATTCATAGATTTATAATCCTTTTGTTTTTACATGTATCGAATGAAAGGCCTTGGCATGTCATTTGAAATGATTTTGTGGTGTATGAAATCATACTAACAAAGTGCTTAGGTGAAAATGTGTTTGGCTTGGATGCTTTTGGCTTCTAAATAAAGATCTGGAAGAATTTGAGAATGCTAAAATGCTCCTGGATGTCATCAGTTTTGTACGTGGCTGAGTTTTGTCACCAGGAACGCTGCTAGTTCCTTTAGAATTGTTTTCCAGTCACATTTATCTGGAGCTTCCTTATGTGTATGTTGCTGAAGATAAATGCTTAAGTCTTTAAAATCAGTTTCTTTTACCTTCTCCCTTTTCTAGTCATTCCTGTATTCCATTAATCAGACGATATGCCTGCGGCTGGATAGCATTGAGGCAAAGTTGCTGGCGCTAGAGGCTACCTGTAAATCATTGGAAGAGAAGTTGGATCTTGTCATGAACAAACAGCACAGCCCCATCCAAGTCCCCATGGTGGCAGGTTCTCCTCTTGGCGCTACACAGACCTGCAATAAAGTGCGATGGTAAGACAGAACAGATTACTCATCAACGTGCTTTTTAAAATAATGTAAATCCGTTTCTTTGGCATCAAGCTCTGCAGCTTTCTGTATAGCTGTCAAGAGCTTGGTATGCTGTTTATGAATGTAGAATTAATTTATCTTCAAGGTAGTTTTTGTACCAGTTTCACGATGTTACTTAGAATGAGACACCGGTCCATGGACAGTTTGCAACTATTTCCACATTTCATTTTGACTTAAACCAGACTGATTCATCCACCCTCTGGAAAACTCTCATCATCTATTTTAGACAGGTTTTTTAGGCTTGCTTTACTTTTATTTATGTGGCTGTTTTGAGTTAATGAGTTCATTATAATTCTAATTGCTTCTCATTTTACTTTTATTCACCAGAAATACAATAGAGTTTGTTTTATGGGCTTGTTTTCTAAAGACTCTTCCTAGAATAATATCTCTGCTTATTTTGGTTAGAAGTTGGGGATGGAAAATCTGTTAAATAATCTAATGCACTTTGATGAAAGAGCAGATTTGACCTGCAGTACCTTTATGTATGAGCTGACTAATATGGTTTTAAATGTCTAAATCTTGATGTGCCTGTCATCTTACTGTGGAGATGATTCCAGCCAGAGAAATACGCTTATGAAGGGACTCTTTTGTCTAACAATGTTTGCCTCCTCATTCATCTTTTTATAGCTAGAGAAAAAACTTCTGTAAATAATTACTTTTTATTCTCCATTACAAAGGTATATAGGCAACTTTCACATCACATCATTCTAGTTGACTTACACTGATTTAATCTTTTTTAGGCTTTTTTTTTTCCATCTACTGATCTTTTTCATCACTCTCTCTGAACTTTCTCAATATCTGAAAATTTTTTTCAATATATTTTTGGTATGTTATATTCAGTGCAGCATTTCAGGTGCACTCCTGTAGAGCTCTGCAGAAAAACTTAGTTCTTTGCTTTATGTTATGGGACTCATCTATGTGAGATAAGGGTGGGGGGAAAAACCAAAGCAAAACACCACAAACATTACCCTTTTTTTACTAGGCCACTACTTGCTTCATGCTGTATTTTTTTTTGTTTTCACTTTCAGTATTGCTATTATTATAATAGCCATTTTAAGTTAATAATGTGCCTCAAGTCATAATTGTGTTTTAGTGTGATATCTATCAGTTCAAGCGTTTATGAAACAGGATGGAGTACAACCTTACTACCACAAGGGTTCAGAGCTGGAGATTTTCCTGTTAGAGGGTTACACTCTGCTCATGTAGCTCTATCTGTTGCCTTGTGCAGACTGTTACCTCACACTTGTTCACTGAGTGTGATTACTTCTGATAAATGTAGCCTCATCTTTTTAAAAGATACTTTATCTGTATTTAAAAGTCTAAATGATTCAGAACCCAATGTGTTTGTTAATCTCTGTTTCAAAAGTTCAGAAGTCCTATTTATTTTCAGTGTAATTTCGAGTGCTGTCTGCTCCTTTTGCTGTAACAGTCACCTGTCCAATTTGGAGCAGCTGATCTCGTCGAACTTTTCCAAAACAGCTTTCCCTTTTAGATATCCAAATGTTTGAGCCTCGCTTCAGACTTCCTTTACTGGTCTTTGTTCTTTTGCTGGTGATGAACATCCTGACCATTGGACATTCTCCTTTTCCTGTTTTCCATTTAATTTTTCTTTAAAATAGGTGGTGTGTCTAAGTATGCTTATACTTTTGAAGGCTTCTCAAATATATGTTGAAGAGGTCAATTATGGCTAAGTTCTGTGGCAAAAGAAATAAAGTACATGGAGTAACTCTTTGGATAATAGAGCAAGTAACTACAGTATTATACTGGTGTTTTTGATAAGTTCTCTTTATCAATAACTATTTCTCAAGGAATCTTCTTTATATCTGTTATTTTTTTTTTGGTGTTATGTTAGAGATCTTCAAGTTCTTGTGCATAACCTGAGCTTCTTAGTGAAGTTTGTGCATAAAAAAGACTTCAGAAACATTTTCAGAAATACACGGCCCCTTTGGGAATCTATTAACTCATGTTCCATGAATGCTTTCCTCTGTAAATTGTGCTATATTGAGTTTCTTATGGGATTTGTCAGACCTGAGGGTTTTTTGTTTTGTTTTTTTAATCTCTGTAAACATTGGAAATCTGTCTTGTGTGTTAATGGTGAGCTTGGTGTTTAATCTTTTGTTTTGGGTGTACACGTTTATGATGGCGGCTTTTCAGAGAGTCTGAGCGTAATTTAGGGAGAAGTCTTGAAGACCGTAAGGTTCTCTGCCCCAAATATCTGTTAGTCTTGGTGTGTAGTTGCACATTATCAAATGCATCTTGCCAATAAAGCACTGAGGGTTTTTTGTTCTGTTAGCAGTCTGTGGCCTATATGACTCAAAAGAAAATAGTTAGGGGCGTATGTGTTTAGCTTGGCATTAATAACACTTCAGTTTCGCAGGGATAGAATGTTTCACTGAATTCCCTGTCTCATTCATAAAAAAAAACCTTTATCACTTGTTCATCGTTTCCAATTAAAACCTACACGGACCGTTCTGTTGTATCAACTCCCTGCATTGTTCCTTCTTCCCCTTGCATTGCAGATGGCAGTGGAGAGCTGCCAACAAGGGTTAGTATTTTGGATAGTGATTTTCAGATTCTGCATCTGAATGAGATTCTTCAACCTCCTCCTCCTCCTGCCACTACAATAATGCTGGGTTTGACAAAAAATTGGTAGTTAGCAAAAGCATGTCAACCAGATGGAGCTGCGCTGCCACTGAAGCAGGCTTTTATCCTTTTTTCAATAAATACCTTAGGGTTTGTGGTCTTTTCCACTCTATAGTGAATTCTGTTTACAGTTTTTCTGGTATTTTAGTTAATTGCATTAATTTGGTGCAGACTTAACATAACCAAAATTTATTTTACAGCAGTGCACACAATAAAGCGTGTGAACTTTGCCTTATAAATTCGCACAGTTTGATTGCTTTGTGCTATTTGTGCTTTTAAAATTCACTTAATTTCCTAAGGCTTGTCAGTTTGAAATACGGGATCATGTGATGAAAATGAGAACAACTTGGAGAGAGGAGCTTTCTTCTGTATCATCTTGTGGTGGAATTGTGTAGTTACAGGGCACCAGGTGAATTCACACCGACACACAATGGCCTGCCTTGACTATGAGGTGGGATTTTATGCCGTGTGTCGTGCTGTGCACTGGCTGGGTGATAAAGTATAATCTGGCCATACACCTGCATTGGGGAGGCAGGAGTCTCACTTTTGTTACTGTTGTCAGATTTATGTTCAATGATAAGTTGTTCTTTCTAGTAAATTTAACACTTGGATTTATTGAGAGAACTCATATCTTTTTTTGGTGCCAAACTGTTGTTTCCAATTGTTAAAAATTCGTATTAGGGAAACGAAGCAGAAGTTTTCAAGGAGACTTGCAATAAAGTCTCCCTGAAGTCTCCTTGACTCAATAAAGTCTCCTCTACTTCGCCCCAGTGAGGCCCCACGTGGAGCACTGCGTCCAGTTCTGGGTTCCCCAGTTCAAGAAGAACAGGGAACTGCTGGAGAGGGTGCAGCAGAGGGCTACAGAGATGATGAGGGGACTAGAACATCTCTCTTATGAGGAAAGGCAGAGGGACTTGGGTCTTTTTAGTCTGGAGAAGAGAAGGCTGAGGGGGGATCTGATCAATGCCTATAAATACTTAAAGG
>JAOXNH010000060.1:44729012-44739956 GCA_028566575.1 Bartramia longicauda
TCCTAGATGTCCTCCATCTTAAAGCTCCTTCTTCCCACCTGGTCCCATCTGTCATTGACTTATTATTTCTTCCTATCACCCACCTGCCTTTATTTCCGCTCCACCTCCCCTCATTCTTCCACCTGGCTCCATCTGCCCATTAACCTTTCCTCGCTGGGACTGCGTGGCAAGGACGTAAGGAAGCAGGTCCCAGTTTGTTAAGCAGAAGTGTGAGCTGGGAGGCCTGTACAGGAGGAATACAATTTGGAACAGCAACACACAAGGAGTCTGAGCATGAATCCCCTCTGCTGCACAATCTGTACCTCCCGCACTTCCTTCCAAAATGAGAAGCCAGATGCTCAGCTGATAAATACGAAGTAGAATAGGAATGAATTAGAAAATGCCAAAGGTTTTCCCTTTGAAGTGGGGATTTTTAAAACTGATCTTAGTTGAGAATTAAACACACATAGTCTTGAAACAGTTATAAATTATGTTTGTCTGACAAATCTAATCTTGTTCAGCAATGTCTGAGGAAGATTAGCTTTGAGAAATGCGATAGAAGTAACTGCTTCAGTGCGGGTGATTTTGCCAACTCTTGAACATTCATCTGAGAAGAGGGACTCAGGCTAAATTTTCTTTGACTCGTAAGCACATGCAGGAAACAGAAAATTTAAAAGGTTCAATTGCAACTTGAGAGGAAGGAATATTTTTTTCCCCGCTGTATCACAACTTAATCTGCGGAATGGTCAGTGCAGCATCTTCCATTGTGTGGGTGGTTCCAGAGCTGTTGCCTCTAGTGGTGGGTGCTTTGGGAATGCCGAGGATAATGTGCTGAGCAGTGTCACTCCATCAGCTGGTCGGGTCATGTCAAAGTGCCCCGTTGGAACTACTGCGATGGAAAATTTCAAAGCAAGAGTTCAGCTGTGGAGCTTTTCGGTGCCAGGGATTCTCTAATATGTCAAAGTTGTAAATGTGAGGCGAGATAGTTTACATGATAGTGATATATAACTGTTGACGTATCCTCTAGTCAAGCTGTGTGCTATTCGTGTTTGTGTTTGTTTTTAATGAGGCATGTTTAAAAATGGATAAATATTACTTTTGTCTGGTCAGAGATTTAGAGGGGAAAAACAATACTTACAAAGGATGTTTTGTTTTTAGACACTGTTGAATCCTCTCTCTACTTTCTTCCTACAAAGAAAAAAACCCCACCAAAATCCAACAAAAAAAGAAAGAAAACCCAACTGTGGTGGTTGCAGTGAAGCCAACTGAAATCTATTTATAAGTGACCATGCGAGATGTACAGTATGATTGCATTCAGTCTGTGTCTCCTGTTCCCACCTCTGAAAAGCACCATAATTTCTGGCATCTGTGAAGCAAAAGATGGTTTACAAATAAAGGCTTTTGGACTTTACAGTTAAAAATATTTTTTAAAATGTGCATATAATATATATAAAAATATATATTTTTATCTGCTGCAGCTCTTCTTTGATACTCTTTTATTGCGTAAGTTTTTAAATCAGAAAATAAATACTCACTATAAATACATCTCCGTGTTTCCTCAGAAGGACAGCAATTGCAGTTTGTGTAATGGTAAGTGTAAACTACAGGAAAAGTAGTGCTAGAAGGTTATTAATTTGTAAGCGAAACATTTGTAAACAATTTGTAAACGTCTTGCCTCGCTTGTGTCCAGCTTTGCTGTTTATGCCTGTGTATTTACATTTACACTGTATATGTTTGAGCGTATGAAGGTGTGTTTGTGTGTGTGTATACATGCACGCATCTAAATGAAGGATTATGTATTTGGACACTGTGGCTTGACTAGAAGTTGGGTTGTGACTCAACTCGGCTGTTGAGTTGCGTAGTGGGAGACTGGGAAGCCTGATGGAAAGAAAAAGTCACAACGGAATGGAGTAGCGGTAGCCTGTAAGAAGTCAGATGAATAACGGTGGGCTTTCTTAGCCGTTTAGCATCCTAAAAAACACTGTTTGTTAAATAAAAAAATACAGAAAATTAACTGTATAAAATATTGTTAGGACTGGAGTAATGGAAATGAGAGAAAAAGTAAAAAAAAAAATTGGTTTAGGTAAATGATCTTTCCAGACTTTGCATCACAAAGCCATTGGCAATGGAAAGCATGATCTAGCATCAGAATTAGAACAAATCAGTTGATGGTGCAGTTTCTAATACCAGGTACAGGTCTTTTCTGCCAGTTGTGATTTGTTAATCCCATCCGGAATTCTGTACAGCAAACTTCCATTTTATAACAGTGCAGGAAATACTGGAATTGCACAGTTAGTGACAGGACTATATTTAAGGAAGTATAAATTTTTGGCAGTTGCCTACCAGTCAAAGATAAGGTATTAAAGGTTTATGTCCAATATACAGCAAAACCATGCACCTTTGTGCTTTGCTCAGTTAGCGCACTGGTTCCGGTTGTAGTTATGTATTTGCAGACTGTTGACATAATTAGAGCTGTCTAATTGAATTGTTAAGCAACTAAAACTTTCAACAATAAGTACGTACTAGCTGGGTGGTTTTGAGTTAGTTTCCAGTTCCCATGTTTAGACTTAAACTCAAAATTATCTTCTTACACAAACATTTGCAGACAGAATGAAAAAAACCCAAATGGGTGATTTTTATTAAAGAACATTTCCGTTAAAATATTTGTATGAGTCAATAAAGCTCATTTTTGCAAAATTAGCATTCTCTTTTCAGTATAGATCTTAGAGTATTAAGTTGGAGGTATTAAAATTTTATGAAACGTGGCTTCCTGCTGTGTTGGTTCCAAAAAAACAACCCCTATTTTAAAAATCAAAATTTATCAGCCATCAGTCATCTCTG
Source organism: Bartramia longicauda (assembly GCA_028566575.1). Lineage (NCBI taxonomy): Eukaryota > Metazoa > Chordata > Aves > Charadriiformes > Scolopacidae > Bartramia > Bartramia longicauda. The sequence continues at coordinate 44,731,833 of JAOXNH010000060.1, forward strand.
AGCAGGATGAGGTTTATCTAGTGCTTATTTAAGCAACACATAAAATCTTGCAAGGAAATGATCTACAATGGAAGCAGAGCGACACTGTTTCTTAAATATTTTCATTATAGTTTCCGGTACTTGGACAGCTTGAAAGCCCTACAGTATTGAAAGTTACTACATGTTAGATGTTAATGTGTTCTACGGTACCTTGTAGCATAAAAGTCATCGTCAGAGCAATAAATAATTTAGAAAAATTGTAAAACACTTAATGCTTCAGAGATTTCAATGTATTTTTGTGGCAGAGCAAAAGAAAAATGTTACAATTATGTACAGGAATATAGTATGTAAAATATTTCTTCAAATGCATTGTTTTAGAAACCCTTTATGATAGTCCCATTCTCCAAAATATCTCAAATAAGAAAAAACAGAGGAAAACTGGGACTAATTCTGAATCTTAGTATGATACAAGTATGATGATATTGGGAGATTTTAAGGTTTTTCCTAGCAGTGTACACTTGTCACATGTGCTGCAAAAGTGTCATTGATCGATAGGCCCAGGTTTTTTTCCTGATTCCTAAAAGGATATATGGTACCTAGTGATAGATGTACCTGTTAGTGGTGTCTTAATCTGTAGAAATACATATACATACCATTAGTCTCTGATCCATCGTATTCCACTTCCCATACAGTACAGAATTATTGACATTATTAGTCTCTTGGTATCACTGACACTGAATGCATAAAAAAAAACCAAAAAGCATTTGATTACTTTTATGCCAAAAACCAAAAAGTTCTTTTTACTTGCCTTTTGCCTCTTATATTTATTGGGAGTCCTTTCCCTGCAGCTGGGAAACCTGGGAATGATACTATGGTATGTCTGCTTCTAACGCAAGTTGTTGTCCTCTTGAAATCATGCCATGGTTTTCCCGGTGGCTGTCACGGTTCTCCCAAGATAACACCCAGGTGGCTTCCTTTTTGTAGGGGCATTTTCAAGTGTATTTGCAGTGTATTTAAATTAATCTAAGTTAAAAAATCAACCTGCCATTTTGAGGTTAAAAAAAAAAAATAAATTCCAGGCTCGTGTGTGTCAGTCTGAATTCTAGATGATGGATCTTGAAAAAGAATTGAGAAATAAAGTTTATTTATATGATAATTTTGATTAATACGGTAAGTTTTTAGATGTATCCTTGTGGTGGTGGTGGCAGTAATAGTTTTTGGCTATACAGGTGTACAAAAGAGAGCGTTGAACTGCTTAGGAAATGTATGTGGTTTTGCTGTGATACAACTTTTTACAGTTGCAGAACCTTTAATTTAGGTTAAAAAGAGGCTATTTAAAGATATGCTTCATCAGAGTCAAAATAGCCTTTGGAACTCCTTTGGAATTTGTAGCAAATCTACAGGTGAGCAATGAACATGCATAAAAATATTAATGTATAAGTAATCTGCATTTCCTTACGGACAGCTTTTGTTTTCCACAGTTTGTATGTATGTATTGTTGCACGGCCACTGGCATGAGATACACGTGTATAAATAAAGCTGGATTTTTGTCTCTTTTTCAGAGGGTTCACAGAGTTCAGTCTCAGCTTCCAATGAGATCCAGCAGAACCAGCCCCAGGCACTACACTATGCACTAGCCAACGCTCAGCAGGTTCAGATCCACCAAATAGGAGAAGATGGACAAGTCCAAGTAGTATGTACTCAATTTTATCTAAATTATTCCATTTAAACAATCTAGATTATTGCAAACTTTGCTTCAGTTGAAATTTCGTTTTTTGATTTTGAAGAACTGACCTATCATCACATGATTTTCAGGAAATAAAGGTTGAAGGCTTATGAAAAAAAATTTACAGTTATTTGACAAAAATCTTCATGCAGGATTTGCTCACACAATTGTTGCAAATAAATGCACGTTCGTTATTATATCTAGAATTGATTAGTCTCTACCTGGCACTTTGCTTGTGTTTGCTATAGTAATAATAATAACAGACCTACTGAGTGTATGATTTACACTTTGGAGGTAGTTCTAGCTATGACTTTCAAAACAAGAATGCATTTATTTTCATTTAAAAGAAACCCTGCATATTTAACATTTTTTAACATCTGTTAGCTGATTTTTTTACATGTGTATTCATTTAGATACATGTATATAAGTAAAAGTTATAAGCATTGACATTTTTTAGGCCTGAGACTCCTACCTTAGGAGGCCTAACTTAGGCCGTGATTATTTTCATACGTGGTTTTAGTGTCCTGTGAAAAAACTCACCTTGGCTTTAGTTTCCACGTGCCATAGTTTGACTACAAGGATTGTTTTAAATTCAAATTTAAAAAAAAAAAAAAAAAAGTAGAAGAAAATAATGAAATAATGGATTGTGTGGCTTTTCTGACGTGCGGCATTCAGAAATAGTGAATTACAGTTGCACACTCACTCTTCTGTGGTAGAAACTTGAGGATTTAATGTGTGAAATCTGTCTGCCAGTAGTTTTCACAAACTTCAGGCTTTGTCATTTACAGCGTTTATGCGTGGTCATGTAACAGAGAACCTTTTTCACTGATGGTATTAGGGTTTTTGAAGGTCCCCAGAAGGCTGAGTATGGGCCAGGCAGTGTCCAAGCGCAGGCACATCCCTACCCGCTCTGCAGGGTGATAACATAAGCCCCCTTTCCTTACAAACCAGGCTGAAAAACCAGGTGGGAACGGGCAAATAAACAAAAATTCTTGAGAGATATTAGTCTTTACAAAATGAATTTTGAATTCTAGGGAATGATACATAGAGATCAGGCTAAAAGTCATTAGCAAGGTAGTTATTTATACCATTAAAAAAATCCGTACTGAATTGAATTTGTGAACAAACTACAAGGCCTGTCCTTGAAGGCCAGCTGTGTATCTGCAGAAGATGACTGAACAGTTCATTTTTTGGAATGCTGCATGGTACAAAGGTGAAGAAAATCACCTCTCCCCCCCCCTCCCTGTAGTCAGAAAGGTTTGCTTATATTTGAAAACACTATAAATGGATCTTTTAAATGTTCAGTGCTTTTTCCTGGGAGCCCTGAGAGCTTGATGTTAAGGAGGGAAAGTGATTGTAATCTCAACATGGACTGGGCTGTGTTCTAATTTTATATACAGTCCCCATTGTCAGAGTGATACTTTCAGTATGTTTTTTCTCCCTATAAATAGACAGTTTCCTTCCAAAGGAAATGAAACTGTTTGAAATAGAGGGATCTGTGTTTCTTTGAAAATCACATGCAATTGTTCTTGTGTTATAAAATAAGAAGAGCCTTTGACAGAATTCCAAATTATTATCTTTAATCTCTGTCTCATGCAGGCATATTAAAACGAACACAAAGCCTTATAAACCCTGCGGTAGGTTCTTTAGAATCCAATCTCCCTTCAGGTAAATCACAGTAGCAAAGACTTCGCTGGGCTGGTCAGGATGCAGGAGGAATTCCGTCCACTCTCTTATCCATGTTATGATCGAATGGTGGGCTTGATACCATTCTGAAGTGATGGGTATGGTCAGCAATACAAAGTATTAACATTATTAAAACTTTTAGGGCAGAATCTCTGCTAACATAAAGCAGTGTAACTGCAGTCACATTAATGACTTCATGCCTGGTTATAGCAGCTTGAGAGAGAGTCTTTAGCGTGGTACCGTATTTCACCCCACGTATGTGAATGTACAAAGATATATGGATACTCACAGGTACTTTTTAAAACCTCACTCTTAGCGAGTAGTTAGTCTTGGCATATCCATTTTAAGAACTGAGTTTCCAAGGTCTTTAAATGGTGGTTCAGGCACAATTCTAATCTACCAAAGCACGTTAGTCCCACGCTTTGTGTATCAGTCAAAAAAGCAGATGTTTTGTCTATAGAGAAATGCACTACATGGATGTTACTTATTATTATGCCTATTTTCTTTCCTCTTACATGAAAATGAACCGTTCTTCAATGTCACCCTGCTTATACTTTGCATAAAAAGATGGAGAAATATGGATGCACTTTATGTTTTTTAAAAGCTGTCTTTAATTGTTTTCACTGAATAAGCATTTTACTTCCATGCATTAAGCTGTATTGAATCCAAGGTAGTAGCTTCTTCCTCTAGTGATGATTTTCTTCTGATGCTCCTTGGTGTTTTCTTTTGTTGCGGATCCCACAGGGCCATCTCCACATAGCCCAGGTTCCTCAAGGCGAGCAAGTCCAAATCACGCAGGACAGCGAGGTGAGCCAAAAGTGTGGATGCCTGTGGAGCAGATGTTTGGGCCCCAATTCTAAAACCTCTGAGATCTGGTACCATACACTGCAGAGGCCAGTGAGGGTAGAAGTGAGAGCATGTGGTGGAGCCAGGATGAAATGTGTTTTATGGCAGTAAATGCAATATGCTATTTCTGGGTTTTTTGAGTTTCTTTTTGTTTGTTTGTTTTGTTTTTTTTCTCCTTGCCCAGCCAAGACAATTCTGTCTGTGTGTTACACAAATGATTGCTGTGTATGGCTGATGGTTTTTGTTGGAAATTTAGTACTCAGAGTATTAAAAAAAACAGCTTATGTGCTTGTACTGCCATTGAGAAATGAAATTACTTTAGATTTATGAACTAAATGCCTTCAGAATACTCAGTATCTTCAATTGTGGGAACTGTCAAGCAGGAGTTGGAGAAACCTTGAGGTGGCATCTAGTAAAGATATATTGAAGTAAACTTACCTTCCTTACTGATCAAGTAATCTGGCACTACAGTATTTGCACTTCATAATTTTTTCTATAAAAACAGTGCACTAGAATGAAAATGGACAAACCCAGTACTGAACCCCTCAATTTTGACTTTTTTTTTTTTCCCCGCTGAGGCAAAACAGCTATTAAAACCAGCTCAGTTTACCTGAGTGAGAGTGATACTGTCAGTTATTTAATAATGTATGGACTCCTAACTGCTAAGACTGTTGTTAGATTTCTTGCGCACTTAGGCTTTTTACATGAAGAAACAATAGCAAATTAAGGTTAAATATAAATACAGTTTTAATCTGTATGATTTCCCTGTAGAGTTTTTTTTACTCAATGTTAAGCATATCTGCTTGTGAGTTAGTTTCATCCATTTCCAAAGTACCCTAAATCACATGCATAAAACCACTTCTGGTGCAGAGGAATACTGTTAACACAGGGAGCTATTTTAGAATAAATATTGTTGTAAATATTATATAAATATTATAGTTAAAGGCGCAGTCTCCTTTGAAGAGCTTGTCAGACCTAGAGAGAAATAAGAAAGGATCAAGATGTTCTGGCTCTAGAGGAATGCTGAGTGTTAGAATAAAACTGAAGCAGTTCTTGGGTAAAGAGCCACAGTAAAAATTATGATTCAGCAGATATCAGTTGTAATTGATCCGGAGGTTCAAGCACACACAGGTGTCCATTGGCTTCATCTGAAGTTTCCATATGTAAGACTTCTAAGGACTACATTTGTCCGTGACAGATGAAAACATCTGGTTTTAAATTTATTACAATGTACATGAGCTTCAAATAAGAGGAAGTGCTGCCAGTAAGAGAAAACGCAGAAAACATGCAAATCAAAATTGGTATTTTTTTCCTCAAATAAATGTGTTACTTCACTGGAGTCACTGTGTTTGGGGAGCTGTTTTTTCTTAATCTAAGTACACTTTTGAAAAGACATCTCTCAGCATATGAATAAAAGCTTCATTTTGTAAAGACACTGCTCCTATTTAGACTTTGTAGCTAAGACTCCTTTAAAATGATGTGCAGTATTGAGAGTTTTTTGCAATAGATGTAATTCCTGTAATAGAACTATGTTGATCTTTGGTATTAAATTTTAATTAAAAAAAAAAGTCTGTTAGCACAGGCAGTAACTTCATAACAACAAATAGTAAATAGCACTCCATACAGTGTTATACAGCTAATTCTAGTTTAGTAAGGGTTAGACTCAAGTTTGCAGTTTTATATAAATAAGGAAAAACAAAAATCTTACTTCAAAAGCCATACAAACAGACTTTGCATGAAAATGCTGTGCATTAGAACAGTAACTTTCAAAAAAGCAAAACATCCTGGTGTTGAAAAATCTCCTTCCTTTTTAGTCTGTTTATCCTTTGTGGTTAAAGTGCTGACCATTGAATTGTAGCTGGATTGCCAAAATAACCCTCAGCAGAATTTCCTAAATTAATAGATTTCCTTAATATTGAAGTTGTTTAATAATGAGATGAGAAACAGGCCTTTTTTTCAGGACAGAGCAACTTTTTAAATTCCAAAGTCATGTTCATTGTCAATGCTTTTATTTTACAGGGAAACTTGCAGATACATCAAGTTCACGTGGGTCAAGATGGGCAGGTAGGAACAGAGCTGAGCTTTAAGCAGCATTTTACTTTGGTCTTTAAAATTAATGTTGCATTTGGAATGATGTCACATTATTAGTGGCTGTTCTAAAGAGTAAAATCTGTTCTGCTCTTCCTGTTTAAATAAACAACTTGGAAAATGATAAAGTGTAAGCTAAGTATTTTGTCTGTAGATTCAAAGTATTTGACCAAGCTTATTTCATTACTCCTGCAAGATACTTTATTCCTGTGTTTTATATGTTTTCTACCTTCTTGTCTTTGGCCTCTTCACTCTTACCTTCACTAACTGGATTGATTATATTGTGTATGGTATGTTCTTTTCTCTGTTATCAACTGTCACTATGGCCAGATGTGAACTCAGTCCATGGGAACCCAAGAACATTTATTGCTGAGGTTTAAGCAGCTATTTTTTCATTATATGGCTGTCTTGGGAGAAACAGATCTTTCACATCTGCTTTTGTTCTTTTTGATAAGATGGCTTTATTAGGTGCTTATGCATACATGAGGTAAGAAAAAGAAGCTTTTACTTTGAGTGATGAGTCAATAAGTGATTAAATTAGCAGAATTTCCATGTCAGGTGTCAGCAAAATTGCTGACATTTGATCTCAGACACACTTTACTAAATGTTGAGCTATATTAAAATATCCACAGCACAAAAATATTCCTGTAGGAAGCTTTCTAGCCAGGCCGTTTAAATAAATGTGTTACGAATTTTTTTCTGCTCCTATTGAATATTAATAAGTTGTGAGACATATGGCTAGAACTTGAATGCTGCCCTGAATCGAAAAGGCTGACATCATGAAGGTTCTTGAACTCAAAGGCCTTGAGAAGCTACCGGGACCCTGAACTTTTGACCACATGCAGTAGTTGTGTGGGGAAGCAATCTAACATATATTTAAAAAAAAATAATTAAAAAACACTTTAAATGTTCTTTACTGAGACTTGAATCAGAAGTACTTTTGCTGAAGTGAGACTAGGAAAGGTGATTTTTTGGAGACGTGTCAGAACCTTTGTTTTAGTACTTACTGTTGGGTTTTTCCTTCTTTGTGAAATACTACTGTTCAAATTACATGTTCTTAAAAGACTAATATTGGGTGGTGTTATGCCTCTCCAAGAGTGGCATGTAGATTAGGTTACATTTTTTTTAATTAGAGCCTCATACCATTATTTTTCCTCTTGAAATAGCTATTCATAACAAGTATCCCACAAATTGATTCTCTCTTTCTTAAATAGAACCAAAGAATGTAGTTTAAAATGTTGTTGCGAGTCCGTGCTGTGTTTAAGGGAAATGCTTGGATCAGCAGGTTTTCCTGAAACCACCCGTGTTAGGCCGGGAGAGTTGAGTCCTTTCATACAACAGTAGCATTGAGCCTTGTCTCGTGTATGAAAATAGTCATGGAGTAAAAAAACCTGTAAATTCTAGAGTAGAAAAAAATTTACAAACTCTAAATGCCCATAAGTGGAGTCTTGCTGATGGCCTGGGCGGCTGCACTCGTACGTGCAGAATAAGGCTACACTGGAAAAAAATTATATATGGATACATGACATATGTTTGTCTGAAGCGTGTGAGACCACACACAAGGTGGGGAAGAAAAGCATGATTTAATTGATTCTTTAGTTGAAATCAACATCCACTTATCTGTATAAAGGCATCTGTGCTATTACAGAGCATATTTAGGATAACCTTGCTTCTGTCTAGGTGGTTGTGGCTGCACATGTATAGGTAGGAAATCAGTTTAGCATCCAATTTCTGTCTTTTTTTTTAAAGTAACTGTACTCTGGGTCGTGCTTCTAAACTTTCATTGAAAACAAATGGTC